>OY757907.1:118932957-118937957 GCA_963585895.1 Sepioteuthis lessoniana
AGTAGAGTGCCCGCCAATGGTCTGAGAGACCGGGGTTCAGTCCCAGGTCGAGTCATAACAAATACTCAAAAATAGTACTTAATACCACCTTCCTTAATACTCAGCACTATAAGATAAGGGTAAAGTAAAGTAATCTACCGAAAGGAGTAGCGCCTTTCCCTTACACATTGGTGTAGTAGCTATTGAATATTGAGCTTTCGGGTCATCCTCGACTAAGTTCGCCAACTTTGCTTATTCTATCGTTGGATGGATTCAGCTTTTGTAAAGGTACAATATTGTAGATGTCTAAGATAATTTCTCGAAATTTGGTTTCTTTTTTTAATGGCATATCAACCTTCGAGGTTATCTAATGCCAAAACCATCCTCATAGAAGAATTGTTTTTCCATATAGCTGAGGGGATAAAGTGATTCATACCTTTCTCATGGGTATTGCTCCGAAAGTAAACGTAATAGCCCGACGGGAGTTCGAATTCGCTCCTATGATATAACAATTCAGCACGATATCCACTACACAAAAGGGGGCTCTTTACACGATTATTTCAGATGTAATAAAATTGCGTAGCCATTTGTGCTGAACCCTGCGCAATTGACAAAATATAGGTGCTTCATTTCAAACCAGGAGTAAAAGTATTCCAAAGAGTGTGAATGCCCAGTCAGCTGGGACCGTAGAATATACGGACTACATCTTTAAAGATATTTGAAACCCCTCCAACAAGTGTCCTGGATATGATACTAAACAATCTGATGGTGAGGTCACACTTCTGCTGGAGTTTTGGGAAATGCAGAGTTGCCCTTCATTGACATCGCTCCCAGGTTCACTCTAGCCCGGAGTGGTAGCACCTGATAGAGTCCTATGTATGAATCAAATAGAACCAAACTGTATACTTATGGTTATACTTGTGCAGAACTGAATTGCTAAAAATAGACCTGTTTCGACATTTAAACTGCGTTTTTATTCTAAACGTAATTGTTTGAAATAGAACTATCGTTGTATGCTAAACTGAATTGATTGCAATTGAATTGTTTTTGACATTAAAACTGTACTTTCGCTAAACTGAATTATTTGTAAAACAACTGATTTGATATTTAACTGTGGGAAAACAAAAACTATACTTATACTAAACTGAGTTGTTTGAATTAGAACTGCTTGACTAAGCTGATTAACTTGAAATGGAAATATTCTTGACAATTAAACTATATACCTATGCTAAACTGTATTGTTTGAAATAGAACTGTTTATTTGTATAAAGATAGATTTGATATTAAATAACTAGCAAAGGTTGATATGTCATAAAACACAAACAAATAAACAAACAAACAATTTGAGAAGTCGATCTCTGTCAATTGCATTCAGTTCATAAGAACGCGGAGATAAATGAGAATTTTTATTTGGTTGAAGGATAACTTCTAAGTCTTTTAAATGCTTGCCATTTCTATCAACATTGGAACCGAAGTAGCACGGTTTAGCTTTGAAATAAAGAGTAAAGTAAAGACACGTCAAATAATTCTTTATTACTTTACGTGTAATTGCGCCAATATATATATATATATATATATATATATATATATATATTTTGCTATTCACTGTTGTGCTCATACCAGTATCCACCTACACAGTGTAGTAGAACCTGTTCGGTCAATCTATGAATAAAATATATCTGTTAAAGATTATTCACATTCGATTGGACCGTGTGCAAACAAATACACAAATTATAAATATAAATACACTAGTATTCCTTTCTCGGTTGATTTCATAGTATGCGCAGATTTTTCTGAGGTAAACATATCGTATTTGGAAATCCCGGTATTTTAATGGAGGCACTCGCTGGCGGTCGTTTTCAATGGACTTGTTGACCCGAGTTCAAATTCTGGACGATGCTGCTTGCTTTTCACATATCCTCAGGAGCGGTATAAATCCAATTATTCTTCCCCCTATAATGAATAAAAAGCAGGGGTGATTGGACTTTTAAAACTTTGTTAGCAACCAGTTTAGGAGAGTAAAAACTCTGAATTTAAACGAGTTTTACTCAACTAAGAAATTAACCAAATGCTGCATGCTATTCTTTGAAGAAGGCTTGGGGTCAGTACAACTAGGGCATTTCAAACAGAATCCTTTTTTCAATCATCAGGTGACAATTATTTTTATCATCTGCTTATGCCGCACCTATTTTTTTATTACGACTTAAAGACGATTATACGAACCAGTATTGAAACTGCTTTCTGGTGGCGCAAGCGTATTTTTAATCTTCCTTTCCGCTCTACAATGCCCTACTGCGAAACCGCAGAGAACCCAAAATCGACAACATCCTTAGGAAAAACCAAAACGGCTTCCGAAGAAATAGATCCACGACCTCACAAATATTGACCATCCGTAGAATCCCTGAAGGCATACGGGCAAAAAAACCTACAGGCGACATTACTTTTTGTCGACTTTACCAAGGCCTTCGATTCCATTCACAGAGGGAAGTTGAAACAAATCCTACTAGCATACGGCCCTCCAAAAGAAACCGTAGCAGCAATAATGATTCTCTATAGAAACACCAAAGTGAAAGTACGTTCACCAGATGGAGACACATAATACTTTGACATTGTAGCAGGAGTACTACAGGGGACACACTAGCCCCATACCTCTTTATCATATGTCTAGACTACGTGCTTAGAACGTCGATCGATAAAATCAGAGAGAATGGCTTCGAGCTGACAAAGAAAAGAAACAGAAGGTACCCCGCAAAAACAATTACCGACGCTGACTACGCCGATGACATAGCTTTACTAGCAAATACACCCAAACAAGTCGAAACACTATAGCATAGTTTGGAACGAGCCGCCGCAGACATTGGCCTCCATGTCAATGCACACAAAACTGAATATATATGCTTTAATCAAGCAGGTGACATTTCCACACTAGACGGAACCTCTCTAAAACTGGTTGACAAATTCACCTACCTAGGAAGCAGTGCCTCATCAACTGAAAAAGACATCGACACACGGCTAACGAAGGCATGGACAGCTATCGATAAGCTATCGGTCATATGGAAATCAGACCTGGCCGATGAAATTAAACGCAGTTTCTTCCAAGCAGCGGTCGTGTCGATACTGCTGTATGGATGCACCACCTGGACGCTTACAAAACGGCTCGAAAAGAAGCTAGACGGCAACTACACAAGGATGTTGCTAACAATATTAAACAAGTCCTGGCGACAACACCCCACAAAGCACCAACTATACGGCCACCTGCCTCCCGTCACGAAAATTATCCAAGTTAGAAGAACCAGTCTCGCAGGACACTGCTGGAAGAGCAGAGACGAGCTCATAAGTAATGTACTCCTATGCACCCCCACTTATGGCCGAGCAAAAGCAGGACGACCAGCTCGAACATAAATACAGCAGCTATGAGAAGATAGAGGATGTAGTCCAGAAGACTTGCCGGTGGCGATGAACGATAGGGAAAAGTGGCGAGAGAGGGTTAGAGATATCCGTGCAGGCGGCAGGACATGATGATGATGATGATGCCACGCCTCATAGCACATAATTCTCCCTTCTTAATCCACTAAACCTGATTTCCATTCATTACCTGTCACATAAATTGAACTTATGACCTTCAGGTACTGGAGACCTTTGAGCTAAGCCCTATGTTTTCTTAAAAAAAAAACTATTTACGTAACTTTCTGGATCAAGGTTTCATATTCATTTGGATCATCAGACAGTTCTAAGTGGTTCACAAAAAAATTTGGAGAACACAATATATGCGGATTATTTTGATGTTTACTAAATCAAAGTGAGTATGAAACAACAACTGACATGAATGGGTAGACGACTTACGATGACATCGCACTGAAAGCACTGGCCTCCGTTAAATCATTGGAGTTAAGTAGTGATGAACCTGTACAATACTTAGATTGGTGACCACAAGCAATAGCAGGTACTTTAAGCAGCTTGAGGCCTGTATGACTTATCTAAGTAAAAGCTTAGCAAATAACAATGCTGTACCATGATTATGACAAATTTTAGCTGAAAGAACCGGTTCCTTTTGTATTTAAAGAAGTGAGATAAGGCTCATTGGAGTCGTGTTGGGACGTGGACTTATGAGAGAAAGATGATTTCCCGGTGTCTTTATAAACATAACCACAACGCACATATTGTATTAACCCTGACTTAATCTTCATTGAGTTTTTAATACTAAAAATCCAAGGGAGTTAACTTTACTCTACTTTACTTATTTGAATACTCATACAACAGTCCCCACTACTTATCAGAAGTTATGCAGCAATGAGCCCGTTTCATACATAAAGAGGTGACCACTTAAGCAACATCAGGTACTGGAAGCAACCTGGGACTTGTGTGTCATAAACCGAGTAAGGAACAACAAGTTTGAGTAGACTAATATGTAAAATTTCAAATTGAGATTTTGGAGAATCCGGATTCAAAATACAACCTTCGGACTAGAATCTAACACAGACCCCTCGCACCGTTGCAAAATGTATAACTCTTTTACATACAAGGCTAACCCTCTTTATATACACTAAGGCCTCTGGAGCCTTTTATTTGATGCATACCTTGTAAATGAAAGTGAATTTCGATTTAACTAACTGAATATTGCTGACATTTTCTTAGACTTATTGGATGTCATGATATGATGGGTTGTGTTTTAAAATATATTCGGTTTCAAGGTTAGATGTTTTCCAAAAGACTGACTAGTTATTATAAATGAAATCCTGAATCACACATTACTCACACACAAAAAAATACCTGGCAAAACTGAAACTGGCTTAACAAGTGAAGATTCTGATCTTTTCAACCTGAGCGGATTTTTTCGTTATTGTTAATCTAATTTTAATTTCATACATTAAAAATCAGTAACGATGAATCAAAAACTTTTACGTTTTCATAATTTTTCTTGACTTTTTGAATCAATATTTCTATTCTTCTTATTATATAATCTACCTTTTTCCTTAAGGCATCTCTGAACCAATTACAAAAGGGGGGGATATTTAAGAATT
>OY757907.1:118942957-118972643 GCA_963585895.1 Sepioteuthis lessoniana
AATTATTCTCCCCCCAGCTATGGGTAAATAGTAGGGCAGACTAGGTTCTTCGGCCTTGGGGAGGCAACTAGTCTAGGAGAAGGAAAACTCTGAGTTCAAACCTGTTAAACTCCGCTTAAAAATTGACCTTGTGTCATATCCTGCCCGAGCGGAGCGGTTGGTAAATATGGTAAATAATTAAACAGTCCTATTTGACCCATAATGTTGTATAGTCACAATACAACTATACACATATACATGCAGAAACAGAATCAACAATAATGACAAACGAACAGACTTCTTTTGAAAAATATACCTCTCACACTTTATTCGAAAGGGTTGCGAAAGGGTTATGTGTAAGAGGTGAGTTGGAGACTGAACAAACCGCAACATATTGACTCCCTGTTCCTTTGTCTTTAGCAGTACTTCTTTCTCGTTCTGCTGGGCTGCTCAATCGGGGGTCCTGAGGGCCCATAGCCCTCTCTGGGAGCTGGTTCTCTCTAGAGCATCTTATCTCCAACTAACTGACTCCAACTAAAAAATCTTCTTGTCGCACCGGGTTATATCTTTGTTTACGTCCACCTGCTTCCTGTGAGCGTCGCATCTGCACCCAATTCAACCCGTCCACAGTCAAGGTTATACCCTGATATTTTCGACCGGATGCACCTGTTCCTTGATTAACGGCTGGGTCGAAGGTCAATATGTAACAATAAGTAGGACTTATACAAGTTCTGCCACTTGGGGTCAGAGTATATCTAGGAGTAATGGCAATGAAGGGTCACTTAACATTTCCCAAAGCTCCTGGACTAGAGTTTAAGTATCAGCTTCACACGAGTATCATATTCAAGATACTCTCTGATAGGGTCTTACCAATTTGCAAGAGATGCAGTCGGTGTAATCTACAGCCCTCACCGACAGGGTGGAATCAATAATGAAAAAAAAATTCGCTTAAAACATTTATAACAGCACAAGAATCAATTTTTCAAGATATGAACTGTATCAGTTTATATTACTATTCAAGGGTCTAAAAACAAAGAAAAAAAACAAACTCATAAAAAAACCTTAGAAACAATCCCAAGACCATAGAAGAAAAGTAATCTCTAGGGAAGTGTACACTGCAAATATAAAATGATCCGAAATCTTAGTTTAGGGTATAAGTGATCGTCTTAATATCAGTATAATTCAGATTAGAAAACTTTCTTTCTAATGTTTATAACAGGCTTATCTTCAATGCTATTTCAAGTGTGGCCCAAGTGTTTCAAATCTGGAAGCAAAGCCATAAAAAAGATACCATATATGGAAATCGTTCCACTTAAACCATTGACGCTCATGTTGAAAATTGTCAAATCACAAGACAGCTCCAGTCAACAACCGGACCAGTACACTGGATTTAAATCCTGAAAAAATATTCTATAACCGAATTTGCAATTTTCCCCGAGGGTTTGTTGAAAGAAAAAGTAAATGAAATGAAGCTATGAGAGCTGTGCACTATCGTTTAAAATTATTTCCAGAGTGCTCTGAAAGAGTAGAAAGGAAACAAGGATCGATGAATGAACAGTAGAAATGGTAATATGAAAGAGGATTTATTTTACTTAGATGTAAATAAAGGGATGTGTTCTTTTAAGACTACAGTTTCTTGCTTTGCATATGAAGGATAAAATAGTAAAATAATACGTTAGCCATGTGAAAATCGAACATTCAGTCCAATTTTTCAAACATCTAATTCTCATTGCTCTCTTGACGTGGTGTAGAATATGCTTATTATATTCTCTGAAGAAGATTAAGATCCTGCCAAAAGGTATGTCTTAAGTATGACACTAAATTGTTTCTGGTGGTGAGGCTCCAGTTCTGGAGATCTGGTGAGAGTGAAACACTCCTTCGATGGTATCACTTCCAGTTCTGGTTTGAGCAGGAGAGTACCATCTAAAGTTCAAAAAGGTCTATTTAAGAATTATTACGATTCGATTGGACTATCTGCCAAAAATCATCATAATTCCCTAATTTCTAAGAATAAAATTACTCTTGACTAGTTGGCATGACGTTAAACTCGAACATCAATCAATCAAACTCTCATGTTGTACTTGTTTTAAAACGCAGTTTTCTTATTTACTTTTTCTTTTTGTTATTTTTCTCTCAATAGTCCTTAGAATGAAAAAAAAACAACAAAAAAAAAAAACACGGCCCCACAAAAAAAAAAAAAACAAGAAAAAGAAAAATAACTTAGCACTTTTCTTTTTTTTTCCTTATAAGGTAAACCAATCATGAACCAATACAATATTTAATTTACTTCTCCATTCCCTCTTTTTGATTGGCTCTCAAAACAAAGCTTGTCTCCCCCTTCTCTTCCTCTTCCTTTTCTTCTTCCCTCTCTACTGATGTTTTCTTTTTGAATAGCAAATGAAGCTCCAGAAACGGACTGAATTCACTACACGCAAATAGCTATTTTGAACAGTCTTTAGAGGGAAAAGAGAAGAATAAGAAAATGAATCACAATAGCCCTAAACAAAAACAATAACAATAACAAAAATGTTTGCAATGTTTATTTAGGAGAATTCCTGTGATTTGGATATTCCTAATGCCGTGACCAATCACAGGCTTGACCGTCGAGAAATGTGAAAGACTTGTCAAAGATTATTTCCCATGGGTAGCGGGTTTTTTCCTCTCCTTAATTGCTCCGCGGAAGCTTTATTTTTTCAAATTTTATTCAATCATGAATTCATTTGAATAAAGATATCTACTGAGCTGGGGATTACGAATATAATGATTGATAAAATCTCTGCCACACAGCGATCCCTATATGAAACAAATAGGCGAATTCAGTCGCTACTGGTGTCTAGGAAGATTGTAGAACGTCAGTCGAGAAGGGAGCATTTGCCTAGTAAAACGTGTTTCTAAGGTGTCTTTCAAAGTGAAAAAGCTACCGTTTAAGAAATCAAGCTGATATCAGAAGTGAACTGCTTCAGGCAATCATTCTTCCATTAATAAAATTACTTTGCTGAACATGTAAATATAATTATTAGATAGTATAAATATTAGATAGAAAGACTTGAAACTATTTAACTGTGTGCAAATAAATCGCAACACTTGGAACCATTAGACTTTGTACAAACAAATGAACAAATTAATTTTAAAATCGTCCTTCATCATTTTCATCATTAAGTCAAGTCGACAGCATGAATCGCTTTGACTCTTAAGACAACCGTCCCTAATTTCAGTCAAACTAAGTCATCTAGACGACATGCAGGGTTCACACAGAGTTGATGAATGCTGGTTTTTGCTCTTCGCCCAACACTGGTGTGTCCATGTGTATTAGTTCATAGGAGAATATCACTTATGAGGTCGTTTTTATATCTCTTGCAGTGCCTAGCAAGACTTGCTCGTCTTATTTGCATCATTTACGAAGTATAGGTGCTATTTTGTGTGGTGTTGCTTCCAGGATTTATTGAAAATAACACGCAGTATCCTCGTGTAATTTCTATCTTGCTTTTTTTTTCGTGTGTTTTGTGAAAGTCCAGATGCAGCCATACAGTAATACTGATACGGCTACAGCTTAAGTGAATTCCCATCTAATCTCATCAACCTGATCAGATTTCCATACAGTCGATAACATTTTGATGGCAATTCCTGCTTTAGCTATGCGTATGAAGACATCTCTTTCACAAGACGAGATATTGCTACCGAGGCATATGAACTTGTGGTTTGAAAGACTTGAATAACGTCAGAGACACACACAACACACCTTCCGTTTCTTCGAGTGCTCTTTTATAATACCCGACTATCTCATTTCCATGAGATACCCGAGAGTCTGCGTTACTTTACGCGAGACTGAGCAAGTACAAAAGCTACTGTGCCTCGCCATTTTGGCTTTTTGTTTTCCTTTTGAGCGACTGAAACGTACGAAACCCAGCTACACGCAAGTCCGGTAAGTCATGATTTTTCCCCACACTTCCCCTTGATCTCATGATCACAAACAAGGCAGGGGGCTAGTTTTAGTATTTGTCGGGTACTTCTTCGAAGGGGAATCACGCAGGCTTCATCCTCATGCGTACTCTCGTCTCCTATTCGAGGTTTAACAGACACTTCATCAGTTGGGAGGCCACTGGCATCGGAATCACTGTCGAGCGGATCTGAATTCAAATAGATTAAACGCTCAATATCCTCGGAATCGCTTTCGTTACTCGATGATAATTGCGACTGTATTACAGGTCAGAGGTCATTGACGTGTCGATGCACCCCATCAATTTTCACAGACTGCGGGCTGATCACTTCAGTAACGCGACCAGTGCTATATTTTGTCGTGCACTTGCCGTGTGGATTCTTAACCCAAACCACGTCTCCCTTTTCATACATCCCTTTAGTCCCCTTTGGTTCGGGGAGCGGGTTATCTTCAACACCTTTTATCCGGATATGATATCTATGCAGCGCGTCAGCCGGCGCGGTGCAAGGTGAAACGTCATCCTTTGGGGTGACGTTGTGCCAATAGACCGCCTCCTATACCGAACAATTCTGCGATAGTCTTAACGGTCCTATGACTTCTTTCCACAATTCCGTTTTCACTCGGTGAGTAGGCACACCGAAACCGAGATGTCACAGTCTTAATAAAAACATAAGAACGCTGTTTTTTTAAAATCTGATTTCGTGTGGAGATCAATGCCTCTTGCTACCTGTTCTAGGTATAGTAGTGAAGATTCAGTTTGAGCTGGTGTATCAGCAAGAAACGATTTTACTTCAGAAAACAAATATTAGAGGGCATTAAAATTATTTATTTCTTATTTTACTCTAAAACTTCTTTCATGTACACTTTGATGATTTTAAGTTATAACCAAAATAAGATTATATTTTTTCATAAATTTCCAAATTGAAAAAAAAAGGAGTTGTTACTGAGTTTAGCAATAAACAACATTGAATCTACAAAAGGTTAGCAAATAGGTTTATTACCTTTTTTGGTACTGAGGAATATAATAAATAGAATCAAACGCGCAGTTCTTCAACAGCGGTAATGAATAATCTGTCAGTGAGACTAGCTACTACTGCTAACCTCGTCTTTTATGTTTTTTATTGGATGAGTCCAACTTTCATCTTGAAGAAAATCATCCCTAACCATGAAAAGAATGTAAATGGAAAAAAAAATTATTAAATATTTTTTAATGATGACGTGCTTGACTCAGCAATTATATAATAAAGTAGTGACGTCTAGAAACTTTTCTAGACGGTCAGACTTTGCCTAGACGAATCTCAACAATTTCTTGATAATTTTCGTAGTTTCAATATTTTTGCACCATAGAGGTTTTTATGTAAAACAGAAGTTTATGCAGTTTTAAAATCCTCTACTCAACCAAACTAGCAGCATACGACTTTTTCTTGTTTCTTAAATTAAAGATTCATCTTAAGGGTAAAATTTTTGTACGTGAAGTATATTGAAAGAAAGGCGCCTTGGTTATAACCATATTAAAATACGGGGGTCTTAAAGTGGTAAAAAATGACTTAAATAAGTATGGCAAATGGATTATTGTGAAGAACATTAACGTTTCCTTCATCGCTTATTTCAGTCTTGGAAAACAAATCTTCAATAGCAATAATTTTTTAACGTAGGTTGTAACTATTATTCCAATATATATATATATATATATATATATATATATATATATATATATATATATATATATATATATTACTCCACAATGTATAATATAATTATATTATCATATTATGCATTGTATAAATATCATATATTATGATTTAAAACTTTCACTCACTCACTCACTCAGTTTATATATATATATATATATATATATATATATATATATATATATATATATATATATAGCAACGTTGGATAGAATTATGAGTGATGAATAGAAGTACTTGAAACCGTTTAACTCGGTGCAAAAATTGATTAATGGGTACTACATAGCAATACTTGGAATCATATAACTGTATAAATAAAATTATTAGCAGAATTTGAAACCTTTTAACTGTGTGAAAGAAATGATTTTTAGTGGATTAAATTATTCGTATTTGATCGAAATTCTTGAAACAATTTTACTGCGTGCCAGAAAAAGTGAAATCAAGTCTGTTTTTAAAGGTCATCAACAAAAAAACACTTAAAAATCATAAATATTTCATACGTGAATTTAAACATATTTGGCATTCAATCACCTACAAATGATGATATACCATAAAACCTTAACAAACACCTCCAGAGATAGAGACAGAAAGACAGAGACAGAGACAGAGAGAGGGGGGAAAAGAAAGAGAGTGAGAGATACAGAGAGGAAAATAAAAAGAAAGAGAGAAATATATAGAGACAGACAGACAGACAGAAAGAGAGTGAGAAAGAGAGAGAGAGAGAGAGAGAGAGAGAGAGAGAGGGGGAAAATAAAAAGAGTGAGAAAGAGAGGAAAATAAAAAGAAAGAGAGAGGGTGAAAGATAGAGAGAGAGAAAGTAGAAGATACAGAAAAGTACAGTACTTAAGAAAGTCAAGTCAAGTAAAGATCTGAATTCGTGAAAGTTAGAGAGGAAAGAAGAATTAGAGAGATTCCCTTCATTGCAATCCCTTCATTGTTGTTGATTTGTTTCCAGCGATTTCTCGCTGAGTACACCGCTATAATGAACCAACACAATTAGCTGAACGCAACAAAACCCTCAATAAATTGCTCTTCGGCAAACGTTCCCGAGCGAATTTAGCTGGACATTTATAAACATTTTTTTGGAACAAGGCAACGGCATTTCGACACTCGATGACGGCTGAATAAACTAGAAATGATTTAGATAATTGATTGATTGATTTTAATCCCTCACAAATTAACTGGGTTTATTTTATGGTTAGAGAATTGCGTACATTGTGCGTTTATCCTATTTACCAACCCCTCCGCTCGGGCAGGATATGACACAAGGTCAATTTTTAAGCGGAGTTTAACAGGTTTGAATTCAGAGTTTTCCTTCTCCTAGACTAGTTGCCTCCCCAAGGCCGAAGAACCTAGTCTGCCCTATTATTTACCCATAGCTGGAGGGAGAATTATTGGATTCATATTAGTGCTATGTGAAATGCAATCAGTCTCGTCTAGGATTTGAACTCGTGTCGACGTTTCCATTTCCTACGACGATACCCATTACACCATGGGCACCTCCTATACATTGTGCGTTTATAATTCTAAAGATTTTTTTTTTGTTCACGTTTATATGATATTAAGTAGTCTTTTCTAAATCAAATAATTTGCAAACATATCTATTCAAACCATCATCATTGTCACGATCATCAAGTCGAGCTGGCCGGACGGATTTCCCTGACTCTCTCTTTACATCCGTCCCAATCATTCAACGTCCCCGTAGTTCTATTGTATAGCAGTGATACAACTACACATATACATATATATGCGGAAACATAATCAACAATAATGACGAACGAGTACTCATCTTTAAAATAATATACCTCTCACTCTTTATTCGAAAGGGTTGCGAAAGGGTTGTGTGTGAGAGGCGAGTTGAGACTGAACAAACCGCAACATATTGACCCCAGGTTCCTCTGACTATAGTAGCACTTCTTTTCTCATTCTGCTGGGCTGCTCAACCAGGAGTCCAGAGGGCCCAAGCCTTCTGCTGAGAGCTGGTTCTTACTGCTTCGAACTGCAACTCGAACTCCAACCGCAACATATTGACCCCAACTAATTCGAACTGTTTGTGGCACCGGGTTATATCATTGTTTGGCATTCACCTGCTTCCCGTGGGCATGGCAATTGCACCGAATTCAACCCGTCCACGGTCAAGGTTATATCTTGATATCTTCGACCGGATGCATCTGTTTCTTGACTGACGGCTGGGTCGAAGGTCAATATGTTGCAGTTCTTCCTAACTTCACCCTGCGTTCGCAGAGAGCTGAGGTGTATAAGTTCTTGCTCGTCGGCGCAAACTGGCCCGTCCATGTGACGGGGTCCATTGAAGAATGGTATTAGAGACGTCGTACTTGATTCTCCAACAGTGTCCCGCATGTCTTGTTCATTTTATATTGATGATTTATGTGATAGGAGGTAAGTGGCCGTGTAGCTGTTTTAACATGAGTTGCTGCTTCTAAGATTTATTCAAAAAAGTTTGGAGCATTCTTATGTAGTTACCACCTAGCCTTTTCTCTTTGCGCTTTTTATCGTCCTTGCAGTGCGTCCATACAGTAGTATTGACGCAGTCACTACTTGGAAGAAATCTGTTTCATTCTATCGGATAGATCAGACTTCCAAATAATCGATAACCTATTGATGGTAGTCCTTGCCTTCGCTAGGCGTATTGTAACGTCACTTTCAGTCGATGAAATATTGCTTCCGATGTATATGAACTCGACTACAAATTTTTAGAGGCCTGCCACTTAGAGTGGAGATGGTTCCTCTTTGTTTAAAGTACGTATACTCTGCCTATATGCCTACATCTGTTTGTTCTAGGCTATGCAGTAGGGATTCAGTTGGGTTAGAAGCACTAGATAATCTGCATAGTCGGCGTCTGCAAGTGTTTCTGTTGGATATCGTCTGGTTCTTGACCTATACATGGTACCTTCATGGATACTACCAGTTTTGGTTTGAGAGGACCTTGAGGTAATCACTATAAGAGGGTTCTAAAAAGCAAGACTCCTAACTATGGGTTAAATACTGCCACTTCTGTTCTTCTAGGAGAATGGCTTTGGCATTAAATGACCTACAAAGGTTGATATGCTATTAAACAAAGAAATCAAAGAAACCAAACTTAAAAGCAAGATGTAAGGCACTAAAAATATCACAATGTTTCATTAGCGGTTGATTGGTTTTACGGCCTAACAACCCTTATTAAGTCATCTTATGCCAAAATTATTTCAACAATCATATATTGTACAAAAATGATGACTTTTTTAGGGGGCGGTCTTATCCTTATACAGAGAATATAGTCAGCATTTTTTTTAGCCCCAGCGAAGACCTAGAATTATACTTTGCAAATATAGCGCTTGGGGAGGCGTCAGATACTCTTGAATATTTTATGTCTTCGACTGGCGTGCCAGGGAATTCATTTTAGATAGCAAATACTATAAAAAGAGACATCTATTCAGATTTTTGCAGATCTTTATACAAAGTGCGGAAAATGAAGCAAATACCGAAGTATCTGCTCGTTTATCCTTGAAATCGGCCTCGTTCAAGTGAAAGGATTCACATTAAGGCACATGATGCGTTTTTTGCGCGAAACGTATTCAATCAACAACGATAATAACGAGAAAAAGCGTGAGCTGCATAAATTGGAAGGAGGATTTAATGGCTTTTCTTTATAACTGTTTCAATTTTTTTCTGTTTAAAGAGATGTGTTCAAATGAAAGTGTAAACAATTGAGTATGAGTGAACGTTACTGAGAAAATGTTAATATTAATGTGTGAGAATATAGTAGTGGCCAAAAATGTTGCGTCAAATCTTTCGTATCCATAAATAATACGAGTGGTCTTCATGGCGTAATGGCTTAAGCGCTTGATTGTAACCTGCAAGAAAGTGAGTTCGAAAACCAGTCGTTATGTCTTCGTTTTTTTTTTTTTTTCGGCCAAACATTTTTTGGAAAGGTATAAACCAGCTTATAGATGTGGCATTAATTAACCCACGAAGGTTGATATGCTGTCAAAAAAAAGGAAAGAAAACAAAATATGGATTATGTATTTCACGTTGGGTTCATGTTATCACAGGGGTCCATGATGATATCGGTGCTTCAATGTAAGAATGTATAAAGAAGTCCATGATGATATCGGTGCTTCTATGTAAGAAAGTATAAAGAGGTCCATGATGATACCGGTGCTTCTATGTAAGAAAGTATAAAGAGGTCCATGATGATATCGGTGCTTCTATGTAAGACAGTATAAAAAGGTCCATGATGATATCGGTTCTTCTATGTAAGAAAGTATGAAGAGGTCCTTAATGATATCGGTGCTTCTATGTAAGAAAGTATTAAGAGGTTCATGATGATATCGATGCTTCTATGTAAAAAAAAGTATAAAGACATCCATGATGATATCAGTGCTTCTATGTAAGAAAGTATTAAGAGGTTCATGATGATATCGGTGCTTCTATGTAAGAAAGTATAAAAAGGTTCATGATGATATCGGTGCTTCTATGTAAAAATGTATAAAGACGTCCATGATGATGAAGCAGTTCTTGATAATATTAGTTCTTCAATTTAGAAAGAGTAAAGGATTCCTTTTAGCATTTCATATATATCTCTCTTATGTTTTTAAAAGTGACATTCAGCGAACTAATGCAAATGTGTAACAAATTAATCAAAAATATGCTTTATTCCCTAAGTTAGAGTAGTTTAAATATATTGCTCTACTAAAATTCCCTCTGTCGTATGTGTTTTTTTTTTACACTAACACACAAACACCTACATTATAAGGATACAACCCCTCTGCACGAGCAGGATTGACACATGGTGAATTTTTAACCGGGGTTTAACCGGTTGGAATTCGGTGTTTACCTATTCCAAAACCATTTAGCATACCAAAGTTAAAGAGCCCCGACTGCCTTACTATGTACCTATAGCAGTAGAAAGAAAAGTTAGATGCATAACTATCCCAAGGGTATTAATGCTATTTAAAAAGCAAACAGCTACATCCAGGATTTGAACCCGAGTCACCGTGTCCATTCCCTACGACGATATTCATTGCACCACAAGAGCCTACCTACCTACAAATCTACCAAGCTCTCTTTCTCTCTCTCTCTTCCTCTCAATACATATATATGTGTGTGTGTGTGTATGTGTGTGTGTGTGTGTGTGTGTGTGTGTGTGTGTGTGTGTGTGCCAGCTATCAAATACACTGTAATGCAACCACGTAGCTGATGACATATATGTAAATGTATACGTAAAAATTCATTCACTTACGGTGAGAATAACAATAGCCCTGAGGTAAGAGTTTTCACTGAAGTAAAATCAACCGGCTCTTCGTCACAGCTTGAAGGGAATTGCGTATCTATCCACACTGAAGACTCGTGATACAATGAAACAGTTGGTCTGTAGATGACAATATACACACACACATATATATATAGATATGTGTGTGTGTCAGTGTGTGTGTATGTGTGTGTGAAATAGCAAAAGAGATTAATGATATGCGAAAACAATAATTGTTTTAATAAAAGCGTTAAAGAAAAAGTGCTCCAATTCTGGCAAGCAGAGCAACAGAAAAACTAAAAGCTTTGTCTCACAGTATAAAAAATTTCATTTGGCTTCATATAAAAATACTTCAAAGCAAAGTGGGGTATGAGAATAGCTCTTCCTTGAGAAAATAGGATTGGTCGATTAAACCAAAGGCGGATCGTTCTTTTCAAATCAAATGGTCTATTGTTCAAAGTTCTAGTAGTGGATCTCTTTGCAATTTGTGACTACAAGATTCTTGTTTTTGATATAAAGGACCAATTAATCAATTTTTTTTTATTGTAAGGTAAAATGGACTGTATTTGATATAACGTCGATTTTAATACTTCAGATTCTAAATCGGCTATGCTTAAACAAGGATATCGATTCTGAACAATCCGTATTTCAAAACGTTTATATGGATATTACACTCAAACCCCACATTCTCTCATGCATACGAAATCTCTCTCTCTCTCTCTCTATATATATATATATATATATATATATACGTGGTGCCTTCAATAAGTTTCCAGACTTTTTTGTACTGGCATCTAAAATTGTCGTAGACTCTTGAAAATTTAGTACGTTATTGCTATACATCTTATGAGATGACCGACCAATTTTTATGATTTCAGGTTCAAATGAACAGCTACAACAGCAATTAGAATACACCCTACTAAAGCCTGATTCTCACGGCTGGTGAATTTCAAAAATGCAATCTGGATGTGAGGATACTTTAGAACAACGATATACAATAAAATTCTGTTTTAAACTTGGAAAAATGCCTCAGAATTGTATAGAATGCTTCAGACTGCTTTTCAACCATCTTGCATCAATCGAGCATCAGTTTTTGAGTGGCAAAATTGATTCAAGAAGGCAGAGAGTCTGTGAGGGATGATGAGAGTTGTGGGAGAAGAAAGGAAGTCAATATACCAAATTTGGTTGGCCCAAGGGTTAGGGTTAGGGTTTCTATGTTGAGGTTTTAAGGGAGTTCATGAAGAGATTCCTACGGAAGAGGCCAGCACTGTTCAAATCGGGCCTGTGGCATTTCCACCAGGACAATGCACCAGTCCACAACTCCATCTTCGTCACAGACTATTTGACTAAGATGGGCATCAAGACAGTTCCTCAACCTCCCTATAGTCCAGACCTTCCTCCATGTGAGTTTTGATTATTCCATAAGCTCAGGGGCAGTCGTTATGAGACAATTGAGGATATAAAAGAGGCTGTGACGAAGGTCATTGACAAACTCACAAAAGGACTTCCATGGGGCCTTCCAGAAGTTGTTGGAACATTACAACAAGTGCATTGCAGCTGGAGGAGATTATTTCGAAGGGGACTAGAGTCTCATGTGTGTACTATCAATAAAAGTGCCTGTACGAAAAAAGTCTGGAAACTTATTTAATGATCCTCGTATATATATATATATATATATATATATACGAGAGTCGTTCAAAAAGTTCAAAAGCTCACCCAGAAATAATAATAACTGAGCATTTTTCTTGTGGCAACATATTACCACTTCTTATAAACCAAGAAAAACTAATTCAATTTTCTTTCCTAATTTCTTTGTAGGTAAAACCCATCCAAGTGAGAGAGGTGCGTGACAAATCTAAAATACGTGGGCATTGGTATAAGTAGCTAACAAGGACAGGTATGCCACATGGTTACTCAGGCATGTGTCGGGGGGCGTGAAGGTCGACAGAAAAATTAACACGAACACTATACTATTCTTCTTTAGGATATAATCTATAATCGGCTCGCGACCGTGAGTTGTCCGATGAGAGAGAGATCGACTGGTTAATAGTTTCTATTTAAAAAGGCACGGCTACTCTTTGGCAAAAACTTCGGCCCGACTTCCCTCCAACTGGACCGGTTGAATTCTCCCGTTCGAACCCGTGTCGCAGCTTTACTTTTTCCTGTCGTGTCGAGGAGGGGAAGATATCTATTTCCGATGGTTCTACACCAGCGCAGAATATTTGGAACTCCGTTTTTTTTTCTAGTCATTTTTAATAACTTTGTCATTTACCCGTGACTGACTGACCTTCAACGAGTGCTTTGGCTTGAGTCATTCTTGGATCAACTGGTCTTTCGTAGATTGTCTGCTTTTTCTCATATTTTTTCCAATTTCAGTTTTCTCTGAGCCGTTCCGTTACGTTATAGGTTAAGCTTAGCACTTTTTACAAAACTTTATATAAGGTAAATAATTGAAGGTTCAGCATTTCGTCTTAATTTTCTCTTTCTCTCTCTCTCTCAATATATATATATATATATATAAATGGAGGCTGCCAACATAGTATACTTTGCATATATAGAAGTATATATATATATATATATATATATTATTTCTTCTAATTTTGTGTAGTGTAGACACAGAGTCAACGGTTCTTGGTAATTTCTCAGTTTGTAGCCCTTATACTTGGTCTGATGATTGTGTAGCAACAGAAATGATGTTCATAAAGTGCCACTGACTGTATTTCTAGGCTATCCTATCTTAGATCATATGCTTATCACTGATATTGAACACTCTTTATTTCGAAATATAGCCAAACTGCATTATTAATCCTTTTTCATTTATATATATATATATATATATATATATATATATATGTGTGTGTGTGTGTGTGTGTGTGTGTGTGTGTGTGTGTGTGTATAAATGTGTTTGTTATTGTGTGTGTTTCAGATAGTATGCGTCTAAGTAAATGTGTGTTTGTCTGAGTGTGTTCATTTTCTGTTTGTGCGAGCGTGTGTATATATGTGTATATGAGTGTCTGTGTCACTGTATCTGTTTGTGTCTTTGTGAGCTTGTAAGTGTGTGTAAGCATCAATTATATAACGTCAGAAATTGAAAGACCAGTTCATAAATTAACAATCCGTCAATTCCTCGAGTAAGTTTAAAGTTTTTCTCTTCTCGCTTTCTATTGTCTGGGGCAAGGAATTCTTAAATGACGGTTATGTTCCTTTCCTTAATCCTTGGTACTATTTCACTAGTGCTAATAACAAAAATCTTCTCTACTTTTTTACAGCGTTGTATTATTGTCGTATTTCTTCCCTTTATATACTCTGGGCAGTCTGGTACAAGGTCAAAGACTCAAAGCTTCGGGAAAACTATTCACTGATTCACGAGATGCGCTTTCTTCTGGCTCTCGTTGGTTTTCTCGGCGAGGAAATCTCTTGCTTTATTTATATATTTTATCTGAGGGATATGGCGGACGAATCAAAAATATCAATTTTCTCCAAATTTGGACTTCAATATATTTCGTAGACGTGTATTAAATCCGGATTGATTAAAATAATAAATTCAATATCAAATTCAGGAAATCGGTCATTTAATTTTTGATCAGTCTCTTTTGCAGATTATCAGTTGGAACTTTTTATCTGGATTCGCTTTTTTCCACTTCAAACCGTTCGGAACACAGCAACCAGTCAAAACAATTTATCTAACTTCTGACGGCTTCAGTTTAACAAATTTCATTACATTTGCTTTTTTTCCTAATAACAATTTCTTTTTATGAAATAACTTCTCATCAAATAACACAATTTTTATCTACACTTTATTTCAAAACACCATTACGCCATTACTCATCTGTAGGATTTAAATTAGCTAAACTTCAAAGGTTGATATTCCATAAAATCTTACCAACCAACCAACTGTAATTTATTACTCTATTCTTCCAAAATCCAAACGGGTTTCTTTTTCCGCTGGTTAGATCTGACCAAATAGGGTAACAATGGTAAATAAATCTATTCTCAGAAGTATATTAATCAGTTAATTCTTCATGATTCTACACAGATCTATTTGACCGAGAGATGAGAACTGGGCAGATGCTAATACTTCGGGTCAGAGTGGAACTGGGAGTAATGTCAGAGCTTCAGAATTACAGCCTTGACACCAGTTGCCATACTTAAACATCTATTTTTGGGAAGGTATGTACACTTTTGCAAGAAATAGAGTCAGTTTATTCTGTGGTACGCTAACCATGTCTTTTTATAACTGGATTTGAATTAGTTTTAATGGTGTCAAACCATGGTTAAAGAAGAAATTTTACATATATATATATATATATATATATTGAGAGAGAGAGAGAGAGAGAGAGAGAAAAGAATGATCATTACAGTGATAGACCGTGTTTATCTAAAGTAAACCAGCGTAAGTTTAGTGTCAACGATAAAGGGTGACTGTCAATTTCTCGCTTATATAATCAATGGACCAAGTGATCCTATGATTGAATTGGTGAGAAACTGACACTATTGATAAGTTAATATTGCAACTATATAAATATTGCAGATTGTTCTAAGAAAATCTGCATATTATGAATTTTCTTGATAAAGATAATCATTTTAACAGAAAACAGTAACCAATTTTTAAATGAAGACGTGCTACCTTTTGTCTTCATGACACTTTTGAACCTTTTGGATTGCCCTATAAACATGGTTCTTTCCAACCATTTTAAATAGGGAGATATTGCATTCTTAGTTTCTATAGGAATATTTCAGAAAATTATAGTTTACTATTTTGATATATTGTTTGTATCCTAAAATGATTGGTTTGTTTTGTTGGTTTAATAGATTATCAACTTTTTATAGGGTAACAGTTGACAAAGGTTTTCCGAATATGAATACATTTATCTCTTAGAATAATCTTTTCGGTATTCTTTATGTATCGGTTATGGTTTTGAGCATTTATTATCACCAAATATGTGCACAACTTAAAACTTAATAACACTGCGATATATATTTATATATATATATATATATATGGAAGAAAATAATGGATAGTAATCCGACAATTTGTGAAGAAAAATTGACAACAAGTAATCCAAATAGAAAGTAGGGATTTATAGAGAAACAAAGTCAGTCGACACTATAGCGTTTCGGTTCTGCTGAACCATCATCAAATTAAAAAAAGCAAACAAAAAAAACCCAGATTTATATGATTTGAATTTCGTCGAAAACGAGGAATGGTTCGAAATCTCTCGATGAACAGACGAAACGTGGATTATGCACAATGTTTCTAATATCAGGTGACGTATTTTAAAGAAACGAACGCTGATTCAGTGATCAAACGGCCAATTTTTCTTGTCATAAACAGCCAACTTTTCTTGTTGTACAACTTTTCCAAATTTTTATATATTTTTACACTTTTTATACATCCATCTACACCTAACATCACTAATAAAACCCCTCACAGACCTGATGATGGTTCAGCAGAACCGAAACGCTATAGTGTCGACTGACTTTGTTTCTCTATAAATCCCTACTTCATATATATATATATATATATATAGATAGATAGATAGATAGATAAATGTGTTATATAATTAAGGAGTGATTTTTTTGTAATAATCATTTTTCGTTAATTATATTTTATCATTCATTTTGGTAAGGCTTTGAGCCAATTGGTGCAGTTTATGCACGCGCGCAAAGGATATGACAATCACCAGTTGTAATAATAAACCCTCAGACAGGAAATGGGGCTGGGGTGTGGATGACGTCATGTCCAGAAAAGAGGGTTCAGAGAATTTGAGAATTTTGAAAAGAAGTCAATTGGGTTTTCGACCGATGAGGCATGCGGTTCTGTTTTTCGGATCTCGACCGGCAGTATTGTATTGAGATCTTAAACATCACAAGATGCGCTGTGCGTTGAGGTGGGGTCAGCATAGCATGGTTAGCATAAACCTTTAAAAATTGCGTCTCTCTCTTCGTGCTGCCATGGACCGAAGCCAGAAACCAATAAACCCATTCGTATCCGAAACGGTAGAATCGGCTTGCATCTGTATTTGTATATTTATTGTATTACTGTTGTGATTGATATCATTATAGTATACAACATATAGATAGATAGATAGATCTGGGGAGAGTGAAATACATAGATATATAGACAAACTTAAATGAAGAGATAGATAAATAAGCAGACAGATATATATGGAGATACTTATACCTCTCCCTCTCCCTCTCTCTCTCTATATATATATATATATTTCATATAAATTAAGGCAAGTTTAGATATATTCCAACAAAGTGCTCAATGTATGGTTACTAATATATTAAAATGTATAGAAAATCTCACGTACCGAACATTTATCTCATTGATATCAAGAAAAACTCAACAGATATTCAGCCATTATAAATTTATTTCATCATTTGTCCTGTAAGAATTGTTTCATCAGATGGCGAATATTTTTAATGGAGAATCAACTATTCCGTTTATCAAAAATTAAGCATTTAAAGATTTTTACTTATGAATTCATACATAAAAAATTTCATATGAAAAAAAAACAAAAACAGTTTATCATAATGAATTATAATCTAGTTGTAATCTCGTTATAATAGTCGTCATAATAATATCCTGATAATAAAATAAAATAAAAATACAGTATTGTACGAAATCGCTCTTAGAATTAAATTGCTCAGAGTCGTAATATATATATATATATATATATATATATATATATATATGTTTGCATAATGGTTAGAGTGTTCGGCAATGGCACAGGAAACCTTCACTCAATCCCTCGTCGAGTCATACCAAAGACTCAAAAAATGGTACTTGATGCCTCTTTGCTTAACAATCACCATTATAAGGTAAAGATCAAGAGTAAAGTGGAGCAATCCTGGGAAAATAGTTGCACCCTTTCCTACAACTTGATGTAGTAGCTATCGAAAAGGAAGCCTTCGGGTCACCTTCGACTTTAACCGGATCATTGGCCTAGAGGGTAGAGTGTTCGCCAATAGCCCGGGAGACCAAAGTTCAGTCGTAGGTTGCGTGATACCAAAGGCTTAAAAATGGTACTTGATACCTCCATATTTAATACTCAGAATTATAAGGTACGTATCAAGGGTAAAGTGGAGCAATCCTGGGGAAGGATTTGCGCCCTCACCTACACCTCGGTGTAGTAGCTACTGAAAGGGAGCCTTCGGGTCGCCTTCGACGATGGTTGCGAATCAACTTATATAGATATATATATAATTGAATATATAATTATACCTTTAATTGATAAAATGGGAATCAGGAAAATTTTGATAGTAAGGAGATTTTGATAATTCAAACATGGAAAAATTGAACAAATTGAGGAAATAAGCATAAAATGGCAAAATATCCGTTGAGTTTTCCTTGATATATATATATATATAGAGAGAGAGAGAGAGAGATTAAGGTAGAAAGATAGATATGGAAAGACGAATTGGCTTAATGAGTAGAATGTTCTCCAATGGCCCAGGACACCGGGGTTCAATCCCAGGTCGAGTCGTACCAAAGACTCAAAAAATGGTACTTGATGCCGGCTTGCTTAGAACTCAGCACTATAAGGTGATGGTCAAGGGTAATGTGGAGCAATTCAGGCAATGGAGTAGCGCCCATGGTGTAGTAGCTGTTGAAAAGGGAGCCTTCGGTTCACCCTCGACCTAGATCACCAACTATACTTTTACTTTGTGTTTACCTTTTAAATCTTTGATTCTTTCTCGTTTTCGATTTAGTAGTTTAACTCGTGGATAAAATGAATTCAGAAAGGCACTCTATTTTTCACAAATACTCTCGATCCCAACAGCAGCTATGTTTAGTTGGATGAACAATGAAATGAATAAGCCAATAATGAGTCGTATATATTGATATAAGTAGTAGGAGAAAAAAATTATGAAAGGAATTTACGGAAAAAAGCATTAGTTCTACATGTAACGGGAAAGGATTGATGGGAAACTTGTTGAAGACATTTTAGAATATGGCTGCTATATTCGAAGTTGAATTCATGGAAGAAAGGTCCGTTAATCATTATATAGAAAGCTTCAAGAATATGAATTATTTTTTTGCTTTTTCTTTGTGTAATATGTAGGTATTTTCATTTAAAATTTAATCGAACATATTTTAAAATTTTGCCTGCACACACACACACACACACACATACACATATATATATATATGTAACATAGGACCAACGTATTGTGCTGTAAAGAAAGAAGTCAGCAGAAAAAGAAATACTCAAAATCGAAGGTAAGGGAGAAAATATAGCAGTCGTTTATTATTCAGCTATGATCCCTGCAACTCGAAAAGTTCATTTTTGTTGCGTGCTTCTCCCTTCTTCTTGGTGACGTTGGTGGTGTGGGTGAGAGCTGGCTGTTTGACACACGCCAGACAGATAGGTCGTAGCAAATTGGGGTAGGACGGGTCGGGGCCTCGGAACCTTTAACGCACCCGTTTTGACAACTGCCTTCAACTCTCCCAAAATCTCATTAGTTGTTTTCTTATATAGAAATTTTGGAGAACAAATCAAAGATCCCCGAAAGTTCGATTTCACCAGTGAAACACGTGATAGTTCATCAGTGATTATTTTAAAATCACGTCTAACTTTGCAGGTTATTCTGCCCGCACGCGCTAGTCTCGTGACACCTTCATTGATTGACGACAGCGCCCGTCCGTAATATTACATATATATATTTACATATACAGTACACAGTGTACAGTGCAAAGGTCTTTTGTCTCTTTAAACTATTGGCAATTTCTACTGTCAACATATAATTGAATTTTTCACATTGCGGTTTTAGAGAAGAAATTGTTGCCCTGTTGGTGTCATTACCATTCCTAATCAAAATATTTTCTAATAGCGGTTTTGAATGAAATGGGAAGATGCAAGAATACTCTAAAAATTATTCGAGCAAAAGTTTTCGGTCACCTCCCATAAACCCAATTCAGATACAATGTTTTAAAACAGAAAAATGTTCTACCGCTAATATGTGAATATTTTTCCGCAGCGGTACCAGTTTTTTGATATAATAAAAATTCTTACATCTAAAATCGGAGGAAATTTTTTCTTAGATAACATGGGTTTGTCTCGCACCTTGTTTTCTGAAAGACCTTCTGGCGATCACGACAGGTGCAGGTTATTAAGTGGAATCGCCTGGTATAAGGGGGGTTTCCCTTCGTGTTATACCTGCTTTGCTGGGTTAAGTTTATTGCTTGGAGCCTTACTAGGAGAATATCGAAGAGACCAAGAGTCAAAATTTTTGAGTGGTTTCACACTAGAAAACCTTTTCTCATATATCAGCATGGTGGGTAGTCACTTAAAAACACATCATGGAAATATTTCCAAAGTGTTGTAAGGCACCGATACAGAGTGAAACAGAGTTAATTTTTTATTAACTCAAGTGGTACAGTTCGACTAGTATCATAAGTCTCTCGCTGATGGTGTTACGATCGATGTTGGTGTTCTACTGACCGACGTCCTTCAGAGCTCTTCTGTCTCTGCTTCTGCTTCTGTCTCGCTACTCTCTAACTTCTCGAGGCACGGTGTCTTTTATAATTTCGCGATACCAGAAGTAGCGTAGTACGAGCCACTATACAACAAAAAGAAATGAAGATGAAGGTAGTGAAAATGGACAAGAATATGGATCAGCAAGCAATAGTTAAGGTACTTTGGATTTCAAGAAGTGTCATCTCAGAAATTCTCCCGAAGTTTCATGGTAATAGAAGTGTTTCGAATCGACAAAGATGTGGTTGCCCTTGAAAGCTGTTGTAGAGGATGGTTAAGAAACTGATCTGGACGGGAAAAGTTCGACCAAAGAAGACTGCTAAATAAGTGATAGATGAGTTAAACTTGTCCAATTTGGTATCCATTGATACTACCTAGCACATCATTTGAGAACATGTACTGAAGGAATGCATTGCAGCAAAGAAAACAAGGATTAACCCAAAAAAGCATTTGATGATAAGATTATGTAGGTCAAAGGAGCGTGAACTATGGGATGCAGATACTTTAAATATAATCATGTCAAGCAATGAAACTAGGATGTAACTGCATTTTAAGAAACGATTATTTGTCGGAAGGCATCTAAGAAAGGGAAATTACACACGTTACCCGACGAAAACAGTGAAATTTGTGAGGAAAAATCTTAAGTTTTGCGGATATATAAAAGGATTCAAAGAACTGGGCTAAAAAAAATTGAAATTTACTTGAATAGGGCCAAATACAGGGTGGAACGATAAAATTTTCGTCCTAAAGAAAATAACACTACTGCTTTATTTTAAAACTTTTATTGAAAAAAATCAATTCAGGTAACTTGATTATGTAGTAGAGGTGACATCGATTCAAATTAGGTGTTGACTTTCAAGCCGACTTCGAAGATGTGACGTGGCATTATGTGGCCCTCACTTGAAACCACATCAAAGACCATAACCATAGATGGAAACTTTGTTTTCATCACCCTTGGCACGTCCCTGTTATTCGTGGCAATCCAGATTTGCATTTTGAGGGTGCTGGCAATAGTCCTGTTGTCATAACTTGGATCGGTAGAGGGCATGAGTTGTACAGCGGCACATCTCCGATCTCACTCGTTGAACATTGTGTCACTTTCAGACATGATAAAAGGCTCCTAACACTCTTGGGATTTGTACACAACTGGCTAACTAGTAGATGGTCTGCAACCAAAAAAGAAAACCGGTTTTCATTAAACGGAAGTGGAATCATGTCGTCTTTTCTAGGGCGACAATTACATCGTTCCACCCAGTACATCACTTGCTGAAGAACAATTTGATTCAACGCTTAGATGAGAAGGAGTACCTGCGGCGTAATGACTAAAGTGTTGGAGTGCGGCTCCGAAGTAACCGAGTTCGAACCCCATTCGAGCTAATGCGTTCACTTTCGGACTAATCTTAAGTAGGAATACCCTAAGAGAGGTCTGAATCCACTTATCCTTTCAGCTCTTGTTTAAATACGTACTATAACTGGCGTTTGCATTAAATAATTTTCGAATATTTATGTGTCCTTAAACAAAGAAATCAAATCAAAAACTTGGATGAGGGTGAAATTTTTCAGCTTGCCACAGATCACGTGAAACAGAATAGAGTTTGGCTGAGGACGGTGTAACCGTATTAAAAGATTCGCCAGCTTAGAGAACTGACTAAAATATCATAGAGCAAATGTGGACAGAACCAGATGGAAGAATTTGTCCGAAGAATCCCCGCAAATTTGAAAATAAAATCTCATCCATTTGAAAATGGTGAAGGATTTGTATGCTTCTCTTCACAGTCGCATCGAAATAATAGTTCAATTAAGGGAAGCTCAATGAAATACTAAAAATGTACTGTGACTTCTTGAAATGAAGATTATGTAAGATTTTCATTATAGGCAGTTTTTTTTTTGTTTTAAAACACTCTTTATGCGTTTATGTGAAGTGGCTAAAACCTTTTGCGCACCCATTTTGAAGAGTGATATCGCATCTTCTCCTCTTATTCAGAACTCCCACTACGAAATATAATGATCAGGTATGGAAATAACTGCAACAGAGTCAATGTTTCATCTGTAAAAACCTCAGTGCTAAACATCTATTTATAAGCAGACAATTCGTAGAAATTCACTATAGTTTAAAGTGGGTGAAGACTTTTGCACGATACTGCACACACACACGCACACACACACACACACACACACAGACACACACAGATAGATAGATAGATAGATTAATGATGTGTAAAAACTGATATATACACACACACACACACACACACACACACATATATATATATATAGAGAGAGAGAGAGAGTGAGAGAGAGAGAGATGGAGAGTTTGAGATAGATAGATAGATAGATAGATAGATTATAGTTGCAAGCAAAAAAAAACTCTACCTTCAAAAGCTTCGTTGCAAGAGGGATCGTACTCCTATAATTTGAATAGAAGAAAAATAGCTGACAATATATCCACGCCTCGAAATCCAATATATTGTGAGACATTTTCGTCTTAATATAATCCATTTTTCTTCTATCTTTGTTTCCTTTATGTTTTTCGTCAGATCTATTTTTTCGCTGCTTTCATTTGTAAAGTGAAAGTGTGTTGTGCATTGATCTATCTATCTATATATATATTCTTGATTCAGGCACACCGTTCTAAATATACGCATGATCTTGTTAGTTAAAATTACGAAGGCTATACATGAAACTGTTTTTCCCCTTAATTTCTTTAAATTCATTCTTTGTTCGAACAAAAACAAGTAAGCATTTGATTAACCTTAATCCATTCTATTTTACTAAACGTTTGCGCACAAAAAAAAAAAAAAAAACAATTGATGAATTGTATTATTTGCCTATATTTTTTGTTCTTCCCCTTATTTTTTGAGAAAGTTTTTCTTCTATTTTAATCAGTTTTTGGACTTTTTCATCATCTTATTTTATTCTGATAGTCACAAAAATGTTCGTCAAAAAACCTGACAAGAATTTTTTTTTTATACCTCAAAGGTTTTATGCAATAGGAAGAGCAAACGAACTTGCTAAAACTGTAATAACACACACACACACACACACACACACACACACACACACACACACACACACACACACACATGCTTATATTTATAATACGTGAAAGTTTTTTTGTAAAATTCTGTAAAAAGAAAGGGAGAGGTTAAGTTGTTGGAACAAAAAGCTTAAGGACTGAATAAAATCAAAGAAAGAAATTGATTGATTTCAATCCCATGTGAACTGCTCGAAGGTTATTTTATGCCAAGAGGTTAGGGAATCTCATTCATATTACGTACATTTTTTTCATTTTCCGTGTGGTTGTTTATGAACATTTCCTTATGCACAAACCTATCCAATTCGAATCATTCTTAAAAAGATCTTGATACATAGATGAGACCCTAACTGGTATTACTATTCGGGGTCAGAGTGGATGTGTAATAATGGGAATGAAGGACTACTCCACAGTCTCTTGATCTCCAGAACTGTTTTGGTTGGTAGTGAGAATATTAGTTATAAATTGAATAACCATGACCAGAAAATCCGGCAAGCACTGCGTGCGACATACAGAAGCACTGAACAGCTGTTTCGACCTTATTTGGTCTCATCAACAGTGTTTACCATTTTGTTGTACTTTTATCCATTTATCTAATTACTTTCTTGTTTGAAACTTTTTTGTTTTTATTGACTTCCTTTATTTCTGGTCTTTCTTTCTTTCATTCTTTCCTTTGTTCCTTCTCCCACTTTCTTACTGTATTTTATTTTTGTCTATTTCTTTTAACTTTTCACTTTATGATTCTCTCATTTTTCTCTCATACATTTAATTTTCATGTTTACTTTATATTCTTTCTTTCTTTCTTTCTTTCTTTCTTTCTCGTGGTCTAATTTCTTTACTTCTTTCTTTCTTTTTCTTATTCCTAGGTTCTTTCTTTATCTGAATTACTTAATTCTCTTTATCCGAATTGCAATTTCTTTTTTTTTCCTTTTTCCAGTTTTTCTACTTCTTTCTTTCTTTCTTTCTTTCTTTCTTTCTTTTATTTGTTGGTCTTTTCTTTTTCTGAATTTCTTGATTTTTTTTTACGAATTGATATTCATTTCTTTTTCTTTTGTATCTCAGTTTTTCCAACTAATTCTTTCTTTCTTTCTTTCTTTCTTTCTTTCTTTCTCATTGTTTCTGGTTTCTTTCTTTTTTCTTAATTTCTCAATTCTCTTTTTTCGAATTGCTAGTTCCTTCTTTTTTTTTTTTCACCCTCACTATCTGATCCATTTCTGTTTTATAACCAGTAAATCATTTTTTTTAATACTCTGGAGAGGATACAGTCCGTGTGTTCTACGACTTGCCAACAGAGTGGAGAGCAGAAAGATAAAATGGAATAATGAAATAAATGGCATGATAAGAGAGAAAGAAAGAAATAGACTTGCAAGCAAGATTCTGTTTTTCTTTTTAACTGTAAGTTTAGGTTGGTAGTCAAAACATTAATTATAAATTCAATTACCATGGTGTAATGGTTATCGTCGCAGGAAATGGACACGGTTACACGAGTTCAAATCCCGGTCGAGACTGATTGCATTTCACATAGCACTAATATCCTTGGGAAAGGTATGAATCCAATTATTCTATAGTAAATAGTAGAACAGACTGGTTTCTTCAGCCTTGGTGAGGTAACTAGTCTAAGAGAAGGAATACTCTGAATTCAAACCTATTAAACTCCGCTTAAAAATTGACCTTCGGTCATATCCTGCCCGAGCGGAGGGATTGGTAATTATGATAAATTCAATTACCATAACCAGATAACCTGTCAAGCACTGCGCGCGACATATGGAACCACTGGACAGCTGTTTCGGCCTTATCGGTCCCATCAGCTGTATATACCTTGATTTTCCTTCCCCTCAACACTGGAGATCAAACCAGAGATTACAAAATGCAAAGCCAAAAATCTATCACTGAGCTACTGGTTCACATGGCACAAAAGCGACGCCAAATTAACTAGTCATGGTAAATGCGTGGGTAATTAACCTGATGTGTCTTGTACTAACATTAGTTTAATTGTTTAAAGGCATATCAAAATTCTTGGGTTATTTAATTAAAAATCTATTCTTCTACAAGAACAGTTGTGATACTATTTAATACATAGCTAGAAGGATAAATGGTTCATACCTTTCCCCAACGGTATTTGTCCGAAAGTGAACCTACTAGCGCGACTGGAGTTTGAACTCGTTACTACGCTTTAAACAATTACACCATGACAACCACCCCCAGTAACATTTACTTTCTTGTCTTTTATTATTTAATTTTAATATTATCTTACGCTTGTTAAAAAAGCTTTCATGACTTGTACAGCTTGGTCTTGTCCGTACAATATTTGATAAATAAAATATCAAAATAAGTATTTTTATAAACGTCTAGAATATAGATAGGGAAAATAATGCGTATAACACAGTGTTATTGACTTAAAATTGATACACTAAAAAACGAAATAAGAATCATAAACTTAGTCGAGATAAAATGAGTTGAAAAATGTAGCCAAAAAAATATAAATGGCCTTTTGAATTGTGAAAGGAAATAAGCAAAAAAAAAAAAAAAACAAGCAAAAAAACAAAGAAAGTATAATAGAAAGATACTCACATATGTAAGGATTATATGTGTATATCTACGTTATAGTATTAGGTAATTAGAGAGACACAGTAGGAGAGAGAGAGGGGGGGAGAGAGAGAGAGAGAGGCGGGGATTAGGAAGAAAACTGAGAGTGTTGTATAGGTTTTATACGTAAATGGAAATGTTAAACTGATGCTGCCCCCTAGCGGTGAATAAATGTATCATGCCTGAGGCTTGGGTAATTTTCGAAGTTATTTGATTATTTAACAAGTTTACTTACGAATTGCTGTTTTCAGTAACGTTCGACCCTCATGTTATATAATTTTTTTAACAGGTATTTTGCATCCAATCAGTATGTGCATATCAAATTATGGAGGAATCTATCTATCTATCTATCTATCTATCTATCTATCTATATATATATATATATATATATATATATATATATATATATATATATATATATACTTTTTTCCTTTATTTTCTTTTTTTCTTATAATCTTTTTTTTTTACATTTTATTATATTGTCTTTTCTCTCTTTCTTGTTTATCAGATTTCCATTTTGTTCCTTTATTTATTTATCAAATTACTTTCTTTTGTTGGACTTTTCGTTTCTGTTGACTTCCTTTATTTCTGACTTTTCTTTCATTCCTTCTTTTTTTCCTCCCAATTTTTTATTTTATTTCATTTTTCTCTATTTCTTTCAACTTTTCGATTTATCATTCTCTCATTTCTCAAACATTTCGCTTATATTCTTTCTTTCTTTCTTTCTTTCTTTCTTTCTTTCTTTCTTTTTCAGAATATCTTAATTTTCCTAATCCGAATTCCTATTTCTTTCTTTTTCTTTACTTTTTCAGGTTGTCCAGTCCTTTCTTTCTTTCTTTCTTTCTTTCCTTATTCTCTTTATATGAATTGTCATTTCTTTCTTTTTCTTTTTTCATTTCTTTCCAGTCATTTCTTTCTTTCTTTCCTTCTTTTTTTCTTTCTTTTATTTACCTGATTTTTGTCTGGTTTCCTTCTTTATTCTGAACGCCCCACCCCTCTTTCTATTTCTCTCTCACTCATTTACTCTCCCTTTGTTTCCAACTTCCTTCTTTCTTTCCTTCTTTCTTTCTTTTTCTGAATTTCTTAATTCTCGTTATACGACTTACCATTTCTTTCAGTTTCTGTTTTCATTTTTTTCCAGTCATTTCTTTCTTTCTTTCCTTTTTCTTTCTTTCTTTCTTTCTTTCTTTTATCTACCTGGTTGTTTCTGGTTTCCTTCTTTATTCTGAATGCCTCCCCCTCTCTCTCTCCTTTCTCTCTCTCTCTTTCTCCCTCTCTCTTTGTTTTCAACTTATCTTCTTTCACTCATACATTTAATTTATTTCTATTTCCATTTTCTCTTCATACGAATCATCCTTTTTTCTCCCAATTTCCTCTTTCTTTCTTTCTTTCTTTCTTTCTTTCTTTCTTTCTTTTTTTCTTTTGACTTATCTTCTCATTCTTTATGTCTAGTTTTTTTTCTCTCTTTCGTCCCTATTTTTTATTTTTTATTTTTTTAATTTTGTATTCTGTAACCATTTCCTTTTCTTTCTCATTCATATTTTCTTCTATTTCTAATGTCAAACTTTCTCTTCTTCTAATGTTTTATTTCTCTCTTTTTTGTGTTTTTCTTTAATCTGTACATCTCGTAAATGTCTTTGTTCGGCCCGTTTTTGTTTTATCTATTGTTTAATTTTATATTTTCTTTCTTTTGTTTGTCTATTTTCCTTTATTTATTTATTTGTTTATTTATTTACTTACTCATCTATTTATTGGCTCATAGATTACTTTAAGTTACATCTCTTTCTCCTTTACCATTCGTTTTATGATTTCTTAGACTTGCTTCAATTTTCCTTCTCCGAATGAATTCATGTATCAGTCTACACCGGAGTGTAGGAATGATAGATAAACTAATGTCAACGTCATCATGTCTTCATCCAACTTCCTTAAGGTGAAGATTTCACAGCAACAAAGTACTTTACCACGGATCAAAGTAAAATCATTCCAAAAGGCACAAAAAGTCACCCAGAGAGTATGTATATATTTTTTCAGAACTTTGTTATCTCCTCTCTCTCTCTCTCTCTCTCTCTCTCTAACTTTTATCTCTCTCTATCTCGCTCTTTATATATATATATATATATATATATATATATATATATATATTGAGAGAGAGTGTGAGTGTGTGAGAGAGAGAGAATGATCTTTTATATATGCTTTTCGATGTTCTTCTGTCTCCTCTAAAACCTCTCATTAATCTATTTTCTTCCATATATTTCCTCTTCTTCAGTCTTTTTTATAACGTAACTAGCATCTTAAAGAAGGTTGACGGAGACGAAGAGACGATGACAAAATGAAAGACAATGTCAATCACATGGTCACAGGTAAATAAATCATTATCATATTAATGGGTTGAATCTTTTTGAGACACCCTGTACATGAATGAGAACTTATTGCTTGAATTTTTGTCTCATAAAGCTTAAGTTAAGCTGGACGCAGAAGTGTGGAGCACTCAGTGAGAATCAAATTCAGCAAAAGTTTATCCCAGCCGAAGTCGCTATTTGCTGAGCCACGCAAAGTTCCTAGACAAAAGTAACAAGAAAAATAATCAAAGTTTATATCTTCGCACTCACCATTATGATGGACACTGAAGTCACTATTTAATAGCAAACAAATCTGCAAGTCTAGATAGTAAATTATTGGGGTGCCCTTAAAATAAATTAATGAATAAGATCAATGAAGGGAAACCCGTGCATCAGATTTTTAAATAACGGGACAAGTACAACAGTAATAGATGGACAATGCAACGGACTAATTAACCTTTTGTTAAACACCTTTTGTTATCCATGTTACACACCTTTAAATCGGTCTCATAAAAAGGTAGATATAAAGTAGTATTTTCTAGGAAAGATCAATTCTTTGAAAAATCAATGGAAGGAGAAGTAACAAGGATTACAATTTAGAAGGTTAGTTGGCACTTTTTCAGTAGCTACAAATTTTCCCCGAATATCATGTCTTTTCCGTCCTTCGCACATACTGCGAGAGTTCTCGTGATTGAACTTTGTGTTGTCGATAACTTTTTGATTTCCTCATGTTACAATCTTTGTTTTTCCCCGGACATTTCTTTTATATTTTCGAACACAGTTCTTCTTCTTCTTCTTCTTCTTCTTCTTCTTCTTCTTCTTCTTCTTCTTCTTCTTCTTCTTCTTCTTCTTCTTCTTCTTCTTCTTCTTCTTCTTCTTCTTCTTCTTCTTCTTCTTCTTCTTCTTCTTCTTCTTCTTCTCTTCTTCTTCTTCTTCTCTTCTTCTTCTTCTTCTTCTTCTTCTTCTTCTTCTTCTTCTTCTTCTTCTTCTTCTTCTTCTTCTTCTTCTTCTTCTTCTTCTTCTTCTTCTTCTTCTTCTTCTTCTTCTTCTTCTTCTTCTTCTTCTTCTTCTTCTTCTTCTTCTTCTTCTTCTTCTTCTTCTTCTTCTTCTTCTTCTTCTTCTTCTTCTTCTTCTTCTTCTTCTCTCTTCTTCTTCTTCTTCTTCTTCTTCTTCTTCTTCTTCTTCTTCTTCTTCTTCTTCTTCTTCTTCTTCTTCTTCTTCTTCTTCTTCTTCTTCTTCTTCTTCTTCTTCTTCTTCTTCTTCTTCTTCTTCTTCTTCTTCTTCTTCTTCTTCTTCTTCTTCTTCTTCTTCTTCTTCTTCTTCTTCTTCTTCTTCTTCTTCTTCTTCTTCTTCTTCTTCTTCTTCTTCTTCTTCTTCTTCTTCT
>OY757907.1:118972843-119005343 GCA_963585895.1 Sepioteuthis lessoniana
CATTTCAGCTGCCTTGTCGTTTGCCGTTTCTTCTTTTTTGGGGTATAATAATTAAGATATCGCTTCCATAAACGAGCAAGTGATTACTTTCCATGGTGAACGTATCAATAACAAACTTTCAGTCCAAGACTGAACAATTGCAAAAAATGAATAAATAGATCGAAATAAGATTTCGAAATTTAGAAAATACATTAAAAATATATAATCTTTGATTCTAAACTGCCTATTATATGAATTGATCAAGCATTTCATTTCATATAAATGAAACATTTTTAAACTATTAAAAAAAAGCAAAAAAACAAAATCAAGAATAAAATTCGTTGTTCTAAGTTTTTTTAAAATTACGAATGACGTTCCCGTTTCTTTGTTTAATGGCATATCAACCTCCGCAGTTTATTAAATGTCAAAACCATCATTGTAATAGAACAGTAGTGGTACTTGAGGTACCCATTGATGGGGTAGAGGGTTAGGGGTTCATATCTTTTGACAAATGAGTTTCCTTCAATATCATAAGTGACATTTTACGTCTTTTTGCCTAAGGCAAAGATTACATCGTGAAAATGAAATGACGCATCGATCGGAAGTTTAATAAATGGATGTCAAAGCTAGAATGACAAAGAGTGATATCAATTCAAAAAACTGTTCGGCAATGTAGGCCAACCAGTAATGATTTACCACTACTACTACTACTACTACTACTTCTACTACTACTTATAGTACAAATGATAATGATACCAGACCTAGAGATAACTAACAAAAAACCGAGAACCTGCCGTATAGTGGACTTTGCGGTCACAGAGTGAAAATTGAAGAAAACCAAAAGATATACAATACTTGGACAATAGGTAGGTGCCCGTGGTGTAATGGTTATCGTCGTAGGAAATGGACACGGCGACATGAGTTCGAATCCTGGATCAGGCTAATTGCATTTCACTTAGCACTAATATCCTTGGGAAAGGTATGAATCCAATAATTCTCCCTCCAGCTATGGGTAAATAGTAGGACAGACTGAATTTTCTTCAGCCTTGGTGAGGCAACTAGTCTAGGAGAAGGAAAACACTTCAAACTTGACCTTGTGTCATATCCTGCCCGAGCGAAGGGGTTGGTAAATATGGATATACAGTACTTGGACCTGGCTAGGAAACTATGAAAGCTGTAGAAAATGATTGAAACAGCGAGACTGATTGAAACTAGTGCGACTCGAATGGTCGCAATGGCTAGGTAAGGGGGTTGGAAATTTGAGGTCGAATCCAGACCGTCCAAAGTACAGCATTGTTGAGATCGGCCGAAGAATACTTAGAAGTGTCATGAAGACCTGAGAAGACTTGCTATCACTAAGACTTCAGAGAAAGACCATCGGTGAACGTTGGGGTGAAAACTCGTAGAGAGTCAAACAACAACCACAACAACAACAACAGCAATAATAATAATATAGATAAATACTGCTCCAAACAACTATAGACCCATAACTTGTTTACGGATGATGTGGAAAATATTAACAGCACAAATAATGGAAGAGATATACTAACAAGCCGCAGATTGTTCCCTAACGAACAGAAAGGATGCCGCAACGGATCCAGATGCACAGCATAGTTACTCTATATAGATCAACACATCCTAAATGAGAGCAAGACAAGACGGAAAAACATAGCTATGGCATGACATCGTCCCACAAAGATGGATATACACTGTCTCAAAATGTGAAAAATATCACATGAAATCATAAACTTCATCGAAAAGACCATGCAAACCTGGAGATTGGAACTGACAGCAGGATGAAGAAGCTTTGCTGAAACAAAGATCCAAAGAGGCATTTTCCAATGATATGCACTATTACCCTTACTATTCATAATAGCCATGATGCTACTGAACCATATACTCAGAAAATGCGCAGACAGATACAAACTTAGCGGATTGCAAGAGGAGATCAATCACCTAATGTACATGGATGACATTAAACTATATGCAAAAAATGAAAAAGAACTGGAAACTCTCATACACGCCGTTAGAATATATAGCCAGGACATAGGAATGGAATTTGGCATAGAAAAAATGTACCTAGAAAACAGGAAGGATGGGGACTTGCCAGCATCGAAGACGGCTTTGATGCATCGGGACAATAGCTCGAAGACTACATAGAAAAACACGAACGAAGACTAATTATTGCCATCAGAAACAATACGGACAACACGATAGACGATAGAATGACAACAATTAGGAAACAAACATGGGAGGAAAAACAACTCTATGGCCGCTTTAAAAGCCTAATAAACAACATCTCACACCAGAAAATCTGGACCTGGCTAAGAAAAGGAAACTTTAAGAGAGAAACGGAATCCTTTCTAATAGCAGCGCAGGACAACGCCATAATAACCAATCATATCAAAGCGAGAATAGATAAGACGCAACAAAACTGTATATGTAGGCTATGCAGTGACAGAGACGAAACGATCAATCACTGGGTCGGCACGGTAATCCACTGGGAAATGTGCAAGAAATTTAAATTTGACCATACTAACAAATGGTATATGCACAACCCAGCACCTCTCCTAGAAAAAGAAATGCATAAACTCCTGTGGGACTTTAACATACAAACGGATCACCTAATCCCGGCCAGAAGACCAGACCTTATAATAATCAATAAAAAAAGGAGAATTTGCAAAATTGTCGACTTTGCTCTCCCAGTGGACCACAGAATAAATCTGAAGGAAAGTGAAAAGAAGGATAAGTACCTCGACCTTGCTAGAGAATTGAAAAAGCTGCGGAACATGAAAGTGACGATTGTGCTAATTGTGATTTGTGCTTTAGGCACAATAACGAAAGGATTATTAAAAGGCCTGGAGGACTTGGAAGTTGGCGGACGGGTAGAAACTAAACGACAGCATTGCTGAGAACAGCCAGAATCATGAGACGAGTCCTGGAAACTTGAGGAGACTTGCTGTCACTCAGACTCCAGTGAAAAACCATCAGCTAACACTGATGTGAAAAACACTAGTAAGTAAAATAATAATGGTGAACAAAAAAAGGGAATTTGCAAAATTGTGGACTTTGCTGTTCCAGCTGACCACAGAATAAAATTGAAAGAAAAGGAAAAGAAGGATAAGTACGTCGACCTTGCTAAGGAATTGAAAAAAAACTATGGAGCATGAAAGTGACGTTTATACCAATTGTAATTGATACAGTCACCAAAGGAATGATAAAGGGACTGGATGACTTGGAAATAAGAGGACGAGTGTAGACCATCCAACCTTGAGCATTATGCAGAACGGCCCGAATACTGAGAAGGGTTCTGGAAACTAGAGAAGACTTGCTGTCACCCGAAATCCAGTGAAAGACCCTCAGGTAACGCCGATATGAAATAATAATAATAATAATAATAATAATAATAATAATAAGAAGAAGAAGAAGAAGAAGAAGAAGAAGAAGAAGAAGACAATTGACTTTAGCCGCATATCAACCTGTTTAGAGTTATTCTATACAAAAAAGTTAAGGAATTGTGTTCATTCTATGTTTGTATTTATATCTATTAAATTTCATTTTTTGGAAGATTATCTGCACATCGTCCGATCAAATACGAATTATTTTTTTACAGATTTATTTGACCCATAGATAGGAACCTCGCAAGTACTACCATCCCGGGTTAGAGCTTTTACGGTATATAAAAGTGAAAACAAATGAACTAATAAACTGGGAAAGATTGTTTGGTTTGGTTTCATGGTATATCAACATTTGACGTTATTTAATGTCACTTCAGGTTTATACATATGTCTAAGATATATATGATTTGTAAGTTTAAGTCAACAAAGTTTAATAGTTCCAAGTTTTGCTATGTATCACTAACAATTCAATTAAATATCAGTCATTTGTTTACACACAGTTAAAATATCGAACAGTTCTATTTAAACAATTCAATTTAGCGTGTCATTTGTTTGCACACAGTTTAAATGTTAAACAGTTCTATTTAACGCATAGTTAGGACCCTATCATTCCGGGCCCGAGTGGACCTGGGAGCAGTAGCAATTAAGAGGTACTCTGCATTTTCCAGAGCTCCAGCATTGCTGGGACCTCATCATCATAATTTTTAGTGTCATATATCAGGACACTCGTATGTGAGGATTCGTATCCCTCTGCAGAGATGCACTCGGAGTATTCTATCGCCCCAGCCAATTGGACTGGAGAAAACTAGCGAAAGGAAGAAAGAAGACGAGTTTTGCAAGAAATATCTTAAAGAAGGAAAACAGCTAAGAAAAATATTTAAACTGAATAAGAAAGTGTGTTGATTTCTGAGTGAGATTATGAATGAAAGGGAAAAAGTAGGAATTATCTGCGAAATAATTTAAGAAATAATGACCCAAAATATTAAAGAAGATAAAAATAAATAAATAGCATGACAAATGTTCCGAAATTATTTGAGAATAACATGCACCCCTAAATTTGGACAAAGAAATTCCGAAAAATGTCTTTTGTATCATCCGCACTGATTTTAGAATTCGTACCCAATAAAAGAACAAAAGTGAAAACAAATGAACTAATAAACTGGGAAAGATTGTTTGGTTTGGTTTCATGGTATATCAACATTTGAGGTTATTTTATGTCACATCAGGTTTATACATATGTCTAAGATATATATGATTTGTAAATTTAAGTCAACAAAGTTTAATAGTTTTAAAATAAATTTAATATTTGTTCAACTTTTAATCGGTTCGTACTGAGAATAAATAAAAAAAGGAGTTTATATTATCTTTACAATATAGATTTACTCAGTATTTAAAGAAAACACACGGATACGTTCACGAAAAAATGCAAAGCTTGTAAAGAAAAGTTCACGTTTGGAGAAAAAATAATTATAAAAAAATATACATTCCAAAGGACATATTTCTGCAAGGGCTTAAAACACATTGGTTTGGACGATAGAAATAATTTACCTTTGGATGTTCTATCCCAAATATAATGCGGCATATGGACGAAGGTAAGAGTTCATTATACAGTTTTTGTAAATAGTACGCACTCTTAACTTTTAAACTAAATTTCTGGGAAAATAATGTGTCTATCAAATCTAATTGATGGTTTGTTATGAAAATGAGATAAAATTATGAACATGCAAGAGACTTGCAATCTCTTACATGGAGAGAAATTGGAAAGAAGGAGACTTCAACGATTTTATTGCGTTTTAGCTGGTCGGCATAAACTCTGATATAATGAAAGACATACAGGATCTTTCAAACTTTCTACAATTTTCAAAAGTCAAGAGGAATCATTTTATATCGAGGTGGTACAAAGACAAATGAATAGACTTTCAATGTTTTCTAAACATCTGGTTTCATATATTTGTATTTTATAAATGAACAGAAATTACAGCAGTTAGAATAATTGTACATATGAATGTCCTGGGTGTATATGAATATATGATTTTATGTATTTTAAGCACTATATAATAGACACTCCAGCAAATCTCGACGAATGTGGACAAATTAATTCGATATTCCAATGTTCCAGGGCTGTAGAATATCCCGACTGTATATCTACAGAGGGTTTGGTTTGTATTGTTTTTGTTTGGTGTTTAATGGCATAGCAACTTTCTTGGTTTATCTAATGCCAAATCCATTCTTTAAGAAGGATAGTAGTGCTACTATTTAACCCATATCTGGGAGGATAACGGTGCTCATACATTTCCCAAGAGTATTTATCCGAAAGTAAACGTAATGGCACGACAGGAGTTCGAACTCCGTTACTACAATTCCACAGTCCAGCGCTGAAATCATAACAGCACGAGGACACCTACTCTGCGGACGGGTAAGACCCCTCACCAACGAGTGTCCTGGATATAACATAGAAAAATCTGATGGTAAGGTACTTGTTTCTGAGCTCTAGGGAATATGGAGTGTCTTCTCATTGCCATCGATCCAAGGTCTATTCTGACCTGGAGTGGTAGCACCGGATAAGTTCCAATCAATGGGTCAAATAAAACTCTTTGACATTTAAACTTGGAAAAAATGATGGATGTTAAATTGTTACTGCTACATATTAATAATTAAAATCAATCAAATTAGTGCAAACAAATCATTAATGATTAATAGAAATATTTGTGTTTGAGGGAATTACTTGAAACTATTAATCTGAGTACAAATAAAATGAGCTCAGGCTCAGTTAAAAATGTTATCTGGTACCAACTTTTACAAATCTTATATTTAATATATATGTATAAACAGGATTCCAGACGATTTAGCAGGGTTTCGGCTTGGGCGTGTGTATTTGCCAGAAGTGCTATGTCGTCAGCGTAGACAGCTTCCGTAATTGTTTCTTCGGGGTTTCTTCTGCTTCGTTCCTTTGCCCGCTTGAAACCGTTATCTTTCATTTTATCAATAGACGCTCTAAGCACGCAGTCTAGGCAAATGATAAACTGGTATAGTGTGCTAAACTGGGCTAAAGTGTCTCTTTGCAGCATACCTGCTACAATATCAAAGTAGTCTGTGCCTCCATTCGGGGTGTGGACTTTTACTTTCGTGTTTTTTTTTTTTTGTTTTTGTGTTTTGTTTTTTTTTAGCTGGTGCTGGCATAGACCTCCATGTCAACGCAGACAAGACGGAATACATGTGCTTTAATCAAAGAGGCAAAATCTCAACACTAAACGGTAGCTCTCTGAAACTAGTGGACAGTTCACTTACCTAGGAAGCAGCGTCTCATCAGCCGAAATAGACACCAACACGCGACTAGCGAAAGCATGGATAGCTACCGATAGACTATCGGTCATTTGGAAGTCAGACATGGCCGATAAAATAAAATGCAGTTTTTTCCAAGCAGCAGTCATGTCGATGCTGCTATATGGATGCACTACATGGACACTAACTAAATGTATGGAGAAAAAGCTTGACGGCAATTACAGAAGAAAGCTGCGAACAATATTGAACAAGTCCTGGGGGCAGTACGCGATAAAGCAAATCAGTAGCTGTACGGCCACCTACCACCCGTCACGAAAACTATCCAAGTTAGACAAACCAGACATGCGGAACACTGCTGGAGAGGTAGGGACGAACTCATAAGCGACATACACCTGTGGACCCCTCCACATGGACGAGCAAAGGCACAACGAACAGCTATAACCTATATACAACAGCTCTGTGCCGATATGGGATGTAGCCTTGAAGACCTACCGGGAGCGATGGACGATAGAGATGAGTGGCGAAAGAAGGTTAGGGAGTTCTTTCTTGGCGGTGCGACATGATGATGATGATAGAATATAGTATTGAATAGCATACAATGTTTGCTACACCATAAAAGCCCAAACAACTGTTCGATTAAAGATGTGAATGGGTGGACTACCTACCCAGGGGATATGTTTATAGGGCTGGAGTACTGCGGAGAACCAGCAACAAATTTTGGATGAGCTGAAAACAAAAAGTTTGTAAATCAGCTTATTTGTTTATTATGTCGCATCGGTTATCTCCGCATTTGATTTCTTCACAGATCAATTATCTATTCTTAGATCAATTTTTCTAAAATTGATTATTCTAGAATCAATTATAAAAAAAGGAAGGAAAAGCACCTTCACACAAAACATTGTCAATATTTATATAATATTCAGACATGCAGGACACTGCTGGAGAAGCAGGGACGAACTCATAAGTGATGTACTCTCATGGACCCCTACATATGGCCGAGCAAAAGCAGGACGACCAGCACGAACATACTTTCAGCAACTATGTGAGGATACGGGATGTAGTCCAGAAGACCTGCCGGAGGCGATGAACGATAGGGAAAAGTGGCGAGAGAGGGTCAGAGATATCCGTGCTACCAGCACGACATCATGATGATGATGATGAATACAGTATTAATATTCAATATTATCACAGCAGGACACATAGAGTAACGGTTATAGGCGTTGGTTCCCTAAGCTTCTAAGGAGACAATCATCTGGAGGTTGCAGGTTCAATCCTTACTGCAGGCGAGTAAGAATACAAGAATACTTAAAACTTTTACCAGGTTATGCCTAAGGGAATCAGAACAGGCGACCCCCGTGGATTCAATAAAGGACGTAGTTCGAAGTTCCATGTAGGTTCCCGAGTTCGACAAACACCCGAAGAAGGCCGGAGGACATATCGGCCGAAAAGTTGTAGAAATAAGGATGAAGACAATAGTCCAAAGAACCCTTAATGATTAAAATATTATTACTATATCTAAATGCAGATCAAATTCTGTTAAATTATTCAGCCGGTGGTTCTCTAAAATGCCCACTTAAATTCTTTTTCTTGTCATTTTTCTGAAACTATCCAATTTATTCTATTTCTTTTACAATATCGCTATGTTTTTTTTTTTACCTGATAAGATGATTTGTTCGTAAAATATAGTATTCTTCTAGCAAAACAACCAAAAAATCCACTCGGTTGGATGACTATGTTCTTGAAATCTGTCTTCACAGTAAATTTCCAGTTTGAAGAAAAATATTGAAAAAATGTGTCACTTAATCTCCTAAACGATGTTTTTCAGTTTTTGAATAAGGAATTTTCTTCTCCTAGACGTGTTACTCTACCAAAGTTAAAGAGTCCAATCTGCGCAACTTTTTTACCACAAGATAAGAAAAGAATATTAGCGAGTAATGAAAAGTATGCAGCTTCGCCCAGAGTCTGAATTTGCTCGGCGAGTCTGTTTCTTAAAGTCGATAACCGTATTGCAATATATATATATATATATATATATAATGGGTCTGAAGATATCTTCCTCGGTTTCACCTTTCCGGATCATCAGGATGAAACTGATGTCAAAGTCAGTTTTACCCTGATGAACCGGAAAGGTGAAACGTAGGTCGAGTTCTTCTGACCCATTAGGTATTTATATTTATATTTGATCTACTCCGTATCGAACACTTTTTTTTGTTTAACTAAGTCCTCTGTGAGAGTTTTTTTTCTTTTAGCTTAACATTACGATATTTTTTTATTTTTTTCAGACAATACGTATGTTTTTAGCCTCTTCTTATTTTTATGGATTTTTTTCCAAAATATCACTGTGTATTTGTTAATTCATAAGTTGGATTATTTGAGCGTTTTTTTTTTTACTCTGCCAGAGTTAAATTAAGGTTGGTTGGTTGGTTGGATTTTATGGCATATCAACCGTTGTATGTTATTTAATACCTAATCTATTTTTATAAAAATAATAGGTTCTATTTCAAACAATTCAATTTAGCTTGAGTATACAGTTTAATTGTCAAAAGATTTTCTATTTCAAGCTATTCTGTCAATTCAAACAGTTCTAATTTAAACAATTCAGTTTAGTATGAGTACAGATTTTGTTTACAATCAGTTAGCTGTCGAAATAGTTTTATATTAGACAATTCAGTTTATCGTACGTGCAAATTCAATGTCAAAACAGTTCTATTTCAAACAATTCCGGTTAGGATAAGTACTCACTTTAAATGTAAGAATGTATTCAGTTAAGTAAAAAAGTTCTTATTGAAACAATTCAGTTTAGCATATGAATGCAGTTTACTTCTATTTAACCCATAAATAGGGCCCTATCAGACTATGCCACTTGGAAAAAAATGCCACAGAAACGTATGGAATATTTCAGACTGCTTTTGGACCATCTCGTATGAAACGAGCATCAGTTTTTGAATTGCATAAGAGATTCAAGAAGGCAGGGAGTTTGTGAGGGAAGATGAGAGGTGTGGGAGGTGTAAGGAAGTCAATACACCAGAGTTGATAGGCCAAAGGTTTAGGCTTAGGCTTAGGGTTACTATGTTGATGTTTTAGGGAGTTCAGGAAGAGATTCCGTCGAAAGAGGCCAGCACTCTTCAGATCGGATCAGTGGCATTTCCACCAGGACAATGCACCAGTCCACAACTCCATCTTTGTCACATACTATTTAACCAAGATCAAGACAGTTCTTCACCCTCCCTATTGTCCAGACCTTGGTCCCTGTGATTTTGGTTATCCCTAAGCTCAGAGGCCGTAGTTATGAGACAATTGAGAAGATAAAAGAGACTGTGACGAAGGTCATTGACATGCACACACAAGAGGACTTCCATGGGGCCTTCCAGAAGTTGTTCAAACGGTATAAGAAATGCATTGCAGCCGGAGGAGATATCTTCGCAGGAGACTAGAGTTTCATGTGTGTACTATCAATAAAAGTGCCCATACGAAAAAGTCTGGAAACTTATTTAATGATCCACACACACACACACACACACGCACGCACACACACACACACACACACACACACACACACACACACACACACACACACACACACACACACACACACACACACACAGAGAAATGTATCCATTACTGTACATGTTAGGATAAAAAAAAATATAAGAAATCGTAAGAGACATACGGTGACCTCGTAGGGTAATGGTTAAAGCGTTGGCCTGCGGATTCGTTGTGAGCGAGTTCGAACTCCATTCCCGCTATTACGCTCACTTTTGGACAAATACCCTAAGGGAAAAGTATGAACTCCCTTATCATCCCAGCTATGGGTTAAATAATAGCACTACTGTTCTTCTAGAAGGATGGATTTGGCATCAAATAACCCAAGAAGGTCGATATGCCACTAAACAAAGAGAAAATACGCACGAAATCTGATTTCTTTTTTTCACTAAGTTAGATAAAAACTGAATTGTATTTTTATTTTATTTTATTCTATTTTCAATATGTATCCTTAAGATTATATATCCAAATATTACTGTTTACATCACGTCTCGCTTGCATGTTGATGGGTTGCGTGGGCTTTCTGAGAGAACTTAAACATCGTGAACGAAAGCATTTGCCGGTGCTGACTCTGTGGAGGAGGGCACTTTGGAGACAAGAGTTGTCACGTGATTCTGTAAAAAAAATCATCTATATGAGGGTCATTAGCTGACGTGGAATGTCGAATAGATTTGAAATGCAGATCCGTTCAAACAACCTTTTCCATATATTCGTTAAAATATTCTTCTTAAACGTCCTCCGAATTTGAAACGGTAATTGAGGCAGAGATTCTTTTAAAACTTAAGAAAGAAAGCAATAAATAAACAAATCTAAAAAACATACACACAATGCCTTCAACATCTCAGTCGTAAACGCGCTCAGGCATCTTATTGGTGCTCATTTTTAGATGTAAGATATTTTGGATATAAGTAGTAAGATTTTTAGGATGCAGCATATCTCTCTCTCTCTCTCTCTATATATATATATATATATATATATATGTGTGTGTGTGTGTGTGTGTATATATATATATTCATATATAAGCAGATTGAAATAACTAGCTAGCGACATGGATAGACGGAAAGATAGAGAAATACTGAAATATATATATATATATATATATATATATATATAGAGAGAGAGAGAGAGAGAGAGGGAGAGAGAGAGAAAGAGAGAGATTTTTTTTGTTTCTCATTACAAAAATGCCGAAAATGATCTCAAGATAATACGTTGTAGTGAAGGCAGTATTTATCCAAGGAAGAAAAGAAATTCGCTAACTTCTTATTGAAATTTGACCTTGAAAATCATTTGATAAGTTTTAGCACAAGGGCACAGTTACAGAGTACCTGATAAAGATCGAATTCCCCACTTCACCAATTGATAATTGTTAGTCAATAGAAGGACATTTCTTGGGTAGATGCCATTTTGGCACGAAGTCATTTTTAGACAAATCCAACATACGTGTGGTATGCACAGAGGTGCTCATAGAAAGGTTGACACGCACACACAGACACGCATACAATTATACTAACACACACACACACACCTTTATATATATTTATGTGCGTGTGCATATTTGTGAGTGTGCCAAAAGGTGATTTCTGATAGGCAAAAGCAATTTTGGCACAAGGTCTTGCTGTACATTCACGACAATTATCACGCCTAGATTCGATCGGAAACAGTGTCATCGATAAATAATTTCGATTGCCATCTACCCAAGAATAGGGTTTAGAAAGTAACTTTCACATAACCGATGTTTGTATTTATCTAACTCTTCTGCCATGGTCAAGATGTAACACAAAGTCTTTTTTTAAGCGGTATAAAGTTGGTTTTCTTTCTCTTAGACAGGTTACCAAACAGAACCTAAAGAGACCAATCTACCATACATTTTATCAATAGCTAGTGGAACACAGATGGGTTCATTCCTTTCCCAAAGGCAGTAAAACGAAGAGAAACGCAAACCTCTTTGACCAGGATTTGAAATCAAATTGCTGGTTTCATTTCTTACGCTGATATATATATTACGCTAAACATGCCTCTAAATCCTATGTAATAATAAGCAGAGCAGATAAAACGCTTTTTTTAAAATATAAACTCTGTGGGTTAGATGTAATAAAAATCTGTTAAATTTAATTTGCTTTCGTCTATTCAAAAATAACTTCCTTAAAAATGAAATAATTGATTGAAAATTAATAAAAATTATTCAAAATAATAATGGATCTTTCAGATAAAAAAAGAAGTATTATATTGCGTGTGATTATGGTTTAGTTAAAATTCAAACCAGCTACGAATAAAGGATTGATATCGAAATGAATAAATAAAAGATTAAAATGTATATTTAAATACCTTTTATACTATCTTGAAAATGTAATATTCTATTCTGATATACATCTATCGAAACAAAATTATTTATGGTTGACTTGTCTTAAAACAAGCAATGATGTTTATATTCGTTCGAAACGAATCAACAACATCGATGCACAAATAAAATTAGTGGTTTACCTTTTTTTAGAATCGTTATAATAGATTGTTGTATTATGCCGATTTCGGGTGTCTTCAGACATTTCTAACAAGAGACTTCCTATAATTTGATTTACATTTAAATTATCTTTTCCATTTTACACACGTGTTTTTCAGTAACATTTCCATTCTTCTTTATCTTCCCTCTTCTTAAAAAAAATATTTACCCCTTTTTCTTTCTTTCTGCATCTAATTCTCTATAACTAGTTTGTTATCCTGTTTTCTACTAATTTTTCTTCCGGACTGTAATTCGCTACTTCACCTAATTTGTCTTTTCAGCTTCTACTTTTTTTTCTTCGTTTCTTATTCTTGCTCTGTCAGCTGAGGCTGTAGAATATGTTGACTGCAGACTGTAACTTTGTTGAAGCGTAAGACCTCCCCGCAAAGAGTGTCCTGATATCATGCTAAAACATTGATGGTGAGACTCAAGTCCTGAAGCTTTGGCAAATATCAAACAAATAGTTTATTCAAGAAGTATTTCAGACCTTAACACTAAATTCCAAAAAAGTCAGGAAAAACTATGGATCGAAAACTACCCGAATAAGGTTAAAACACAGATAGATTATTCATTCATAAAAAGAAGTGGATAAACAGCTCTTTGAAGGTTGAGACATACATGTCTTTTGAAGTAGCATCTTCTGGTCACAGAATCCCCTTGGCAAAGATACGCTTGAGTCTAAGCAGAAAAAAGAAACAAACCCTTACTGGTCCTCACTTACCAAAATAGGAATTAGCAATAAATATATGGTAACTATAAGAAAGAAATTCAATAGCCTTCATGACATTATCTTTAATACCTACTTGGTATGACGTATATGAAAACTTTGTCCTGCCCACATTGAAGCAGCAGCAGTGTGCATACCAACCAAACCAAGAGTCAAATAAAGGACCAATGGAAATTCTGATTAGTTAGAAAAAAACAATATAAATTTTGTAAAAAATCCTTAATCCATAAAAGAAACCTAGCATATGCAAACACGCAGAAACTTATAGAAGACCCGGAAGAACTCATTAAGACATACTAAAAAGAGTAATTAAAATACATTCAAAGCTAAATGGGAACTACACAAGAATGCTACGATGAATGCTACACTCCTCAAAATAGCAACTGTAAGTCCACTTACCTCCCGTCTCACAAACAATTCAAGTGAACACAAATGAGACATGCAGGGCACTTCTGAAGACGAAAGGATAGAGTTAGTGATTTTCTCTTATGGACTCCTGCACATAGATATGACAGTGTTGGTTGACCAACAAAAATTTACTTGAATCAGATATGTAAAGACATATGATGCAGCCAAGAAGACCTGCTAGAAGCTATAAATATATATATATATAGAGAGAGGGGGGAGTTGGCATTCAATAACTCATAAAGTTTGATATGCCATTAAACCAAACTTATATATCCTGCCTATGTACATTAATGGGTATATCACATTCTTCATATATACATTGGACACTATTGCGAGGGGGATGAAAATATACTATCTGCCTTTAGCAGTGGTGTTTTACGCGATCGAGACTGCCTGACGTGAGTACTGGGAAAGCCCAGCATTCACGTCGTGCAGCTGACTCTTCTCGAGCCTCAGAGGGCCGTCCCCGAGGTTCAATTCCCCCACAGAAGGGCTAAGTTTATCGCTCGGTGCTTGAGGTGGCCCATTTTAGCTGAATTCCGACGGATCCCGAAGCATTTTTGAAGCCGCTAGGCGTGTCTAGGCTACGCCAGACCCACCGTGAAAATGCCTTGTGCTAAAGTCGTCCGGTTTGTGTGGCGTACGACATGTCGGGGGAAATATACCAACTAAATAGTCACCACTAGTTGGAGATATCTTCTTCCTGCTCTTGGCAAGTATTTTATTTTGTTAATGTTTATAAAGATTCCCATTTCATTTCCAGCCTCCGTTTTAGTCATTTCTCATTCAGTAACCTCTTTGTTAGGTTATAACAAAAACCTAACCAATTCTCATTCTTTACTCTGTAATTCATTTTCTCTTTCCCAACTTCTTCTACAATGACTTCACGTTTCTCTAATGCTCTGTCAGCGGTGCTTAAAATACCCAGCTGAAATATGAGACCCCGCCACTTGCAAAACGGGGTCTCTTTGCTATGACCTTTATTCTGCATCTGATCGAGAGTCTAGATCTTGAAATCTGGAGAGTACCTCTCCAAGGTCATTTCACCAAGCTTCATTGAGTTTCTAACAAGTAATATCTGTTATATTCCCTTCAATGAGTCAAATAAGTAAGTAAAGTTGTCAATCTTAGTTGAGGGCAACCCTCATGCTCCTTTTTCAAAAGCTACCACACCTAGGAGTAAGTGAGGGCGCTACTCCATTCCGTGGATTGCTCTACTTTACCCTTTTTCCTCACCTTATAATGCTGACTGTTAAGCAAGGTGGCATCAAGTACCATTTTTTGAGTCTTTGCTATGACTTCACCTGGGATTGATCCGCGGTCTCCTGAACCATTGGCGAACACTCTACTCATTAGCCTAATGGCCCGGTAATGAGTCAAATAAAGCTATTTAAAAATAGGGAAAGCCTCGTGGCGTACTGGCGAAAGTGCTAAACCACTGTCTTGAAGCAAGCCCGCGAGTTCGAGTTCCAATCATTTTATTACGTTCACTTTTGGACTAATAATCTCGGGAAAGGCATGAATTCTCCTATCCCCTTCAGCAATTGGTTGAATAGTATAAGTATTTTTCTTTGACCAGGATGACTTTGGATTTGGGTAACCCACGAAGTTTGTTATGCCATTAAATAAAAAATACAATATCTGTTTTGAAATTTTCGGATCGTATGCACCCCACCTAAAATTCATAATTTTGCATACACCCAATCGATTTGGTTTATTTGTTTAATATCGACATATCAAGCCAATCTTCTTGAACAACAGTAATCCTATTTAATCCACTGACGGGATTAAGTAACCCTATCAACGAAACTTAGTCCTTAAGTGAACAAAAGAGCTTGGCTGATGTTTGAACAAGTTTACTTTGAGGCTGCTGTCCAGCACTTTAGTCATTACCCCACGAGGCGACAGGTGATAGAGACTGACGGGGAGAGAGAGAGAGAGAGAGAGGGGGGGAGAGAGAGAATCAGGGGAATCTACTCTGTCAACGCGACTTGATGATGAAGATGATGATGATGACATTGGTGTTCATTACAGTGTATGATGTGTTACTGTGAATATGACTATTCTACTATTGTATAAATCGTACCACATGAATTGGCAGATTCTCGATTTGCCGCTATCAAGATGATAGATTTAAATATTTATGTATTTGCAGTGTATCATTTGGTATTGTAAATTAAACGATTCTACTGTTGTAGTATTTTGGAAACAGATCAAGTTCCAGATTCCTGTGTGCTTCTCGTTTATTTTATTTTATCGTTGAATTTTTTTTTTATTAATTCAGTATTTTTTTATTTCTTTATTAATTTCACCGTTCTTTCTTTCTTTCTTTCTTTCTTGCTTTTTCTTTTTTCTTTCTTTCTGTCTTTAAACATATCATCTTTGTCTTCTCAATCATTTTCTCTTCTGTTTTTTTTTTTTTTCAGCTCTTTGTTTTTAATTCAATAATGATTTTTTTTATCAATATCCGTATTTTACTCATCTATTTCTACGGACTACGTTATTTTTTACAATTCCTTTCAGGTTAATTGCATACAGGGATACACACTAAAACTCAAAAACATACACATATACGGTGTGCATTCAAGTATACACATTCCGATAATTCTAGTTAATTATAACAAACCTTACAAACACACACTATCATATAAAAACCCTTACTTATATATGTGTATTTGTGTATGTTTGTGTACGTGTGAGTGAGTGAGTGTGTGTGTGTGTGTGTGTGCAGTTGAAGAAACAAATTGTTTAAAAACGCATTTTTATAAATAAAAAGAATGGTCAATAACTTCCTGTACAACAAGAAAAAACCGAAAATAATTGCGTGTTTATTTAGCCTTCTGTGGAAGTCTCTTGACTCCTAATTTTGTATACAGAAAAAAAATTCAACCCACGAATGAGATTTGCTCATGAAACTGGCAATAATATTACTACTGCCACACACGAATAAGTGAACACTCATTCATTATAAGTAATATATATATATATATATATATATATATATATATACCGCTTGAATAATGCAAAAGCTCTTTGAACGAATTGAGCACTCTGGTATCCTGTAAGGTATAAAATGTAAATAATCGAATGCTGCTACTTAATACCTTATAATTCCCTAGCTAACGTGGCACGCTTGTTGATACTAAGTCTAACGTAAAGTTAGACGGGTTTCGATCCCAGCTTCAAGCGTTCTACGTGTCTAGCCACACGGAAGAGATGTGATACAGCGAAATAGTCTGTCTGTAGATGGCAATATATATATATATATAAGCTAAGACTGGTGGGGTTGTCGGATACAACAACTGCATTTCTGCAGGGGGGGTAAGACCCCCAATGAGTTACGTGTATATGACATTAAGCCCTTGGATGGTGAGACTGCATCCCTGGAACTTTGGGAAAAATGGAGTAACCCTGCATGGTAACTGATCCCAGGCCCATATTTAACTGGACTTGTAACACATGAAAGGGTCTTATCTATCGAATGAAACTTTTTGACATTTAAACTGTGAGCAAATAAACGACTTGCATTCGATTGAATTGTTAGGAATACGATTATTTGACCATTTGACTGTGTGTAAACAAAAGACTGTCTACTTGAATTGTTACTGATACAGAGCAATTTTTGGAATAATTTAACTTTGAAAAAACAAATAATATTTAGTTAATAGAAAAAAGTAAATTGAATTATTCGTGTTTGACAGAAATACTCGAAAGTGTGTTTGCTAATCATATATCTAATATATATGTATAATCAGGATTTGACATTAGCAAATAATAAAGTGTTGATATGCCATAAAATACAACCCAGCCAATAATATATATATATATATATATATATATATATATATATATATACGAGGATCATTAAGTAAGTTTACATACTTTTTTTGTACGGGCACTTTTATTGATAGTACACTTATGAAACTCAAGTCTCCTTCGAAGTAATCCCCTCCGGCTGTAATGCACTTGCTGTACCGTTCCAACAACTTCTGTAAGGCCCCATGGAAGTCCGCTTGTGTGAGCGCGTCAATGAATTTCGTCACAGACTCATTCATCTCCTCAATTGTCACATAACGCCTGCCTCTGAGCTTAGGGAATAAGCAAAAGTTACTGGGAGCAAGGCCTGTACTATAGGGAGGGTGATGAACTGTCTTGATGTCCATCTTGGTCAAATTGTGTGTGACATAGATGGAGTTGTGGACTGGTGAATTGTCCCGGTGGAAATGCCACTGAGCCAATGTGAAGAGTGCTGGCATCTTCTGACGGAATCTCTTCCTGAACTCCCTTAAAACCTCAACATAGTAACCCTAACCCTAACTCTTTGGCCAATCAACTCTGGTGTTCTGACTTCCTTACTCCTCCCACACCTCTCATCATCCCTCACAGACTCCATGCCTTCCTTGAATCTCTTATGCCACTCAAAAACTCATGCTCGATTCATGCAAGATGCTCCAAAAGCAGTCTGAAGCATTCTATACGTTTTGGTTGCATTTTTTCCAAGTTTAAAACAGAATTTTATGCATATTGTTCTTCTAAAGTGTCCCCACGTCCAGATTGCATTTTTGAAATCCACCAGTCTTTGGTAGAGTGTATTCTAATTTCTGCTGTAGCTGTTCATTTGAACCTGAAACAATAAAAATTAGTCAGTCATCTTATAAGATGGATAGCAATAAAATTGTGAATTTTCAAGAGTCTACATCAATTTTAAATGCCTGAACAAAAAAAAGTCTGGAAACATATTGAAGATACAACGTATATATATATATATATATATATATATATATATATATATATATACATATTTGTGTGTGTGTGTGCATTAGGATTATACTTTAGAATAGCATAATGCATGTATAATTAACATTTTCAAAATTTCTAACGTAATATCTATCTATCTATCTATCTATCTATCTATCGATCTATCTAAATATATAAATATATATATCATCAAAGCCCCTGATTCTTGCTTTTCCCCCCTCCCTATTGCTGATCTATTCTGGCTGGTCCTCTAGACTGCATCAGGTGCCCGCATGGTATATATGTACGTAAGTCTTCGTTGGTCAACAATGGTCGGTCTATGTATAGGGATCAATATGAGAACGTCACTTATTAGAACTTATTTTCTTTTCCTCCAGTACCCAGCATATTTTGTTCATCTAACGAGGAATGTTTATGCGATGGGAGGAAAATGGTCATACAACTGCTGGTTTGTTGGACATTGCTTTTATGATTCGTTTAAACAACTCGTATCATTCTTGTGTCACACCGATTTGGCTTTTGATCCAAGTGTTTTGTTAGAATAGTAATATATATATATATATATATATATATATATGTATATATATACATATATAGATATATATATGTATGTATGTACATGTATATATATATATATATATATATATATATATATATATATAAGGTAAAAAGAATATAAACACACGCACGTATACTGTCTGTCTGTCTGTCTCTCTCTCTCACACACACACACACACACACACACATATATATATATATATATATATCCATAGGATGGAAAAGAATACAAAAACACGTATATTTATGTAAAATTAATGTATCTTTATGTTTGTAAAAATGGATCAAGAAGTATAAAACCATTTATATTTCTATATATAAACTTATTTCCAAATTTTGATTAAAGCAGTTGATTACCACACGCACTGGCGTGACCGAAGTTTTTAGTAATGTCTTTCGGGATGTACATAAACATGTGCGGTCTAACTCACCTATATGATGACATAAGAAAATATGGAGGCAAGCACTGAAAGCCTAAATCCAAGGCACACAAACACACACACACACATATATATATATGTGTGTGTGCACTTATGTGATTGTGTGTGGATATGTAATCTATACAAAACTAACTCATTAGAGCTTGCCTCTGGCGGGAAAAATCGCATTTGTTTGCCAACAATTAAGTTTTATTGAAATCGCCGACGGTTGTTGAGATGGTGTTTTTTTCTCTGTGAGTGTTTTTTCTTTCTTTTTTTGTTTTTTTTTTTTTTTGTTTTACTTCCTGGGGTTTTTTTTTTGAGGACAATCGCACTGTCAGTCAGTTTCGTAATCAACGCATTCATTTCGGATTGGCTGTTTTCAACGGTCAATCAATTACACTCGGTGAATCACAAGGACATTGGAAGATCTTCCTATTTATCGATTCTTTTTGTTTTGGTTATGAAAAGTAAATGTTAAAAGATAAAAAAGAAGTTTCCTGTTTCTCTTCTAAAAATGAACGTAAGAGATTCCCATAAAACTAAAACAAAAAACAAAAAAAAAATTGGGGGGGATATCCAAACAAAAAAAGACAAACTTACTGCATAATATATCCCATTTCAAGTATCATCAGTTTTTTTTCTGTTGCAATTAGAATTAATAGAGAAAGTTACTTTTATTCGTTGAGAGTTTCTTTTGAATTTTCCTTTAAGCGGTGGGTATCGTTTTATTTCTTTCTTTCTTTTCCTTATTTATTTTCATTCGATCCCTGATAATGCTGATGAAAAATAAATTAGTGACGGAAAGGTTTGTTAAATTTACAAATGTCCTGAGAACGCTGTATTATTCAAGCAAAGATAAAATGCAAGCTTGAAGATGCATCAAGTTGCCATTGTTGAAAGCCTATCATCGGAAGAGGCTGAAGGACGTTTGGATTTCTTAGAATTTACTGAATAGGATCCAATCGTCGAATATAAAAGTAATCAGCGCAACTGCATGCTTATAAAGAAGCTTATTTAGATATATAGATGTAAACTTATATAAATAAGTTTACATCTAAAAAAGAGAATGAAATGAAAATTTCCGTCAAGCTCTGGTAAAATTACTGATTTTTTCTCCTAACATTTTAAAGTAGTTTAAACTTGTAGAGTAGCTAACACCTCTTCAGCACTTTACCAGATGGACTGGCTCAGAGCCATAAATAGCCTACGGTTAAGGACTTCAACAGTGGATGACTTAGCCCAGTAGATGGGTCACACTTCGGCCGGCCGTGGTATCAGTGGCAAGAATCTGGTAGGGTGTGTCACGTCGCTAGATTGCCATACCTCAAGCCTCATGGGCCGTTGCTCCAGGCTCTAAACCTCATCGGAGGGGCTAGGTTTATCGCTGGCGCCTGATGCACCCCTTTATGGTGATTGCCGACGGGGCCCGAGGCATTTTGAGGAATGCCAAACGTGTCTCGGCTACGGCCGGGTGCCCGGACTCATCTTAAAAAAGCCTTGTGCCACACTCGTCTATTTGGTGGGGAGTGCAACAAACACCGTTGATTACTCAGTCCAGTAGATGAGGTACACTTCGGCAGGCTGGGGTATCAGTGGCACGGGTCTTGTTGGGTGAGTCACATCTCTGAATGCGGTATTCAGTCGAGGCTGCCTGGCGCGAGTGCCAGGGTGGCCTATCATTCGCGTCACGTGGCCAAGACTGACATTCTTCTAGCTTCAGGGGGCCGTCTCCCAGGCTCGAACCCTCCTCGGAGGGGCTCCGTTTTTCGTTTGGTACCTGAGGAACCCTTTTTTAGGGGAGTGTCGACAGGCCCTTTGCAGTTTTGGTAATGCCCAGCGGGTCTTGGCAACGGCCCTACACCCGGACCCACCTTTAAAAAAGCCTTTTCCACTCTCGTTTGGTGGGGTGTGCCATGAATACCGCTGATAATTAAGTTGATTAATAAGCTGATTAATATTCGGATTGGTCTTACTTCGTTTTGTTATACAACATTTTGACACTCCTCTATTTCTTGTAAGTTCTCTTGTTAATTGTTTGTAATTTATTATACTCTGTTTTTTTTGTATGTATCCGTTACCACCGAATACTGCTGCTGAACAATTATAGTAAGCACTCATTCTTCTCGTGATATCATTCACCTCGACGATACAATAAATTTTTTTTTTGTAATAACAGAAATTTTACATAACTAAAAAAATGATTTGAAAAGTTAAAAGTGTCCAGGAAATGTCTTTTTAGCTTCTGTTCTGGTGTCAGCTTTCTTGTGATATGTCTTCTCCGAAGATATAAGTTGAAAATTTCCAGCAATTGATATTTTCTTTTTTTTCATTTTTCTTTTTTGAGTGAGGCTATAAATATATTGATCAACCCTCGTAGATACAAACGACGTCCGTTCACAAAGTTCTAAGCCTCACACAGGTTTTCTGATATATAACTGATGCTTGTACAACAGCATTGTTTCTAACAAAGCCGTCATCAGATGATGACTCTGGGTTCAGGCATGGTTTCGGGGCCGAAGCATCATTACCACTAGCCCAGAGCACCCCAGCAGTATCTCAGGACACCACCAGACTTTGTCAGATTGTTGTCGCTCCATGGGATTGCCATATTTACGCTAATGCAGTTAGAGCCTAATCTTGGATCTTTTCCATGCATTTCCTCTTGTCTGATGGAGGAAGTCCAAGATTAGTCAAGAAAACGGAGGTTGGGTAAGCAATAAAACCTCTGCATCCGACTTCGATAGGAAATACATTTGTTATCCAGCCATTTCTAACACATTGTTCTCACAGATCCTCCTATTTTTCCAACTTACGCTGATGTGCCCAGTCAAAATTTTCTTCAAAAAAGACCGTTAACTCAATAACGAAAACTTTTTTTTGCTTTAACGGACCAAATCTGGACGCTTTGTCGTTAACACTATTTCAGTTGGAAATATGAAGTTATGTTTTAAATCGGTTGCGTCGTGCCAGTCCGTGCAGGCCTCAAGCAATAATTTTTTATGCATATTTTTACGTGCAAGTCTCGAAATATTTCCTTCTTTAACGAACTGAATTGCTATGTTGTTGATAATATCAAGAGCTTTATTAGCAGTCTCACAATATGTTTTTGAAACCTCAGAAAAAATATCCAGGGCTTCGTTATGTCTCCAAGTATAGCTACTTAGAGCGTACTCACATCCAGTGAGAATATGTTTGAGGCTCGCAGTTTTCCCACATGCCCTGCATCGGTCGGATGTAGTTAACCCCCAAGCATGAAGGTTGACTGGTGTTTGTAAGATGCCGTAGACTGCTTTTATGAGGAAACTTTATTACTTTGATTCCATGTGTTTGAGTTCGCTCCATGTGACAACTCTGCCTTTTGCACTCTCCTACTTGGTCCATGCACCCTTTTATCCTTGTTTTACAGCTGTAAGAAAACGCCTAACTTCCTCAAGATGATTAATTTCTTCCTACACTATTTTTCTTCTGTTTAACATGGATTCTTTGGACCACCAACTTTGTGGATGAAGGCCTAGACCTGCTTTTCCATTTGCCACAGTACCAATTATTTCTTTCATCCTGTGGGTCGTTTCTGCATTCTCAGCAGCTATTTTTGCCTTCCATTTCCGACCGGTTATCCCAGAAGGCTGGGCGTTCTTCACCAGTGGGGCGCAAGAGTCACGCAGCATTTGGAAAAGTCACGCTTTTCCTAATTTATATTCCTCAACAAGTGACAACGTTGGAAGTTTTAGTTTTGTTGATGAACTATATAGTGCCACGTTTGTTAGGTTAGGTACTCCCAACCATTTTTAATAGATTTACTGATTAACTACTCCATTGTTTTAACTTTTGTAATTGATACCTCATATATTTGCAATTGCCAGGTTAATTTAGAAAGTAATCCAAAATAAATGAACCATATTTTATCTTTTTCATGGGGTCACGTTTATCAATGGAGCGTAATCCCTTTTGTAGCTGTTTGGATAGGTCCTGCCAACGATGTCGATCAGTAAGTGGTAGGGAGTAGCAGCAACCGAGACTCTTAAGGCTTTTTCGCGGATCGTGGGGATTTCGTTTCCATTGACAGAAAACGTTATTTCTTTGCAGTTTCCTTTCAGCAACAATAAACTTCGGCACTTTGAAGGTTTTATTTTCATAGCAGCTCATTTGAAGAGCTCTTGGAGGAAGGTCATCAGTCGTTCCATGTGTGATCTTGATTCTGCAATTAAGGTTACATCTTCCATAAAACCTTCATTGATGGTGTTGGCATCGACACTACGTAATATCATTTCCATTACCAATACGAAAAGTAGTGGAGAGATAACACAACCCATCATAATGCCATTATTCAACTTTTGCCAGTTAGTTGAATTATTGAATCATTAGAAAACCTCACATAATTACGTTTAAAGTACTTTGATATGGGTTTTTAATGTCCTCTGGAATCCAAAAGAACCCCATTGCTTTCTCAAGTAGTTAGTGTCTTACTGAGCCATATACGTTTTCTAGATCTAACCAAATGACGTGGAGTTCGGTTTTATTATTTCCGCCGTTTTTATTCGATCTCACAACATAGTGGGATGTTCAATACAACCAGGAAAGCCGGGAACACCGGCCTTTTGGATTGATATATTGACGTACCCGTTGTTTATGACGAATCTCGTCATCCTCTTTGCAATGACACCGAAAAAGATCTTACCTTCTACGTTGAGTAATGAAATTGGTCGAAACTGGTCTATTTTTCTGGTGTCTTTTTCTTTTGGTATGTAGATTCCATCTGCTAATCCCCAATTCTCCGCAATAAATTTCTTTGTATAAGCTTTTTGTAAAAGCTTTTATATATATATAAGAGGCTTATATCTGCGACTAACTCACTTGGTGAGTAAATGTGGTACCAAATATTGCAATATTGTTAAATAATACTATTTATCAATGACAGAGCATATATATATATATATATATATATATATATATATATATATATATATATTGCGTGGTAGTATATGTGACGCGTGGTTTTATGCCTTTTGCTTGAAACCCATGGTCACAAACACTACCCTGTAATAATAAAAGGATCATTAAATAAATTTCCAGACTTTTTTGACGCGCTCACAGAAGAGGACTTCCATGGGGCCTTCCAGAAGTTGTTGGAACGGTACAACAAGGGCATTGCAGCCGGAGGAGATTACTTCAAAGGGGACTTGAGTGTGCACTATCAATAAAAGTGCCCATACGAAAAAAGTCTGGAAAATCATTTAATGATCATCGTATATATATAACCGCTCGTTTTTCATCCGAAATTTATATATTTTCACAATAGAAATCTATTACTTTTGAAACCGATATATAAATATAAATGTAAATTAACGAAACCATTATATTGAACATTTCCGTCAACCTCTTGTGAAACATTTGAATATATTTTCGTTTTAAAGTATTTTTAACGTATTTCATATCATACTGGATATTTTTGATATCGGTAGAAATAATTGAACTCATTTCCTATTAATCATTCCTTTCTTTGAGAATTGTATTTGAATAATTAATTTTTAGATCATTCCATTCATATTGCATTTCTCCTTTCCTAGAGTAGCAATTCATTTAGTGCAGTTAGCACGTCCTACTCCATATCTTAGGAAGAATTCATTATTTCTTTTATATTATACTTTGTTATATTGGAAGGTTTGTTTACCTTCCCTTTTTACTTCGGTTCCTACATCATGCAATTTTTGCATTATGAAGGGAATGTTCAGTCGGTAATAATTCTTTTGTACGTTAATTTTACTCTCGTATTTCATTCGATGATTGTATTTTCAAGGCTTGAAACCAACGTAAAGACTTGAGATTTTATTTTTTATGTTATATCTTGCTCTACTTTCCAGGATTTTAGCACTACCGTGATTTTAGAAAACATGTTACGAAATGATTCGTTTGTATATATATATATGTGTGTGTGTGTGTGTGTGTGTGTGTGTGTGTGTTAATCGCGATTAGTTTCGAACTTCAACCATAATCAGATAACTGAAATTATATCTGTTTACATATGAAGACAGAATGTATATGACTTCCACAGGAATAGCTTTACGTGCGAATTATAATTAATAATTAAAATTTTTGACCGTAATTAATAATTATTTCGACTATTTTTCTCAAAAATGTCCTCAAGCAGGAAGATCGGTCCAAAATGATTCATTTTTACATAACTAATTTTTGAATAATTAATTTTTAAGCATTTCGGTTAGTGAGAAGTATTCACTGAGATTTTAACTCTCAAATGAAAACATTATTTACTATTCAAGATCTATCTATCTATCTATCTATCTATCTGTCTATCTATGTCTGTGTTTACGTTTGGTTTGGGTTAGTTTGGTTTTATAGTATATCAACCATTTTGGTTATTTAATTTCCAAGTCCATTTTATACATATTAACAGTTCTATTTAAAAAAATTCGTTTAACATACAAAAACAGTCCCATTTCAAACGATTTGGTTTAGCATTAATATAAAATGTAAATTTTGTTCATTTGTTAGTTTGGTTGCATGGATTTAATGGCATATCAACTTTTTCAGGTTATTTAATGCCAAATATATTTTTATTCAAATCAACAGATTTATTTCAAACAATCCAGTTTAGTATAAGCAAACAGTTTAGTATAAGCTTCTATTTCAAGCTACTCAGTTTAGTCAAACGGATCTATTTTAAACAATTCAGTTTAGTATAAGTATAGTTTTTAGTTTACCCACAGACAAATGTCCAAACAGTTCTATTTCATATAATTCAGTTTTGCGCAAGTACAGTTTCAATTTCCAAACAAGTTCTATTTCAAACAATTCGGTTTAGCATACAAAAACATTTTCCCTTTCAAACAATACAGTTTAGCATAAGTATGCAGTTTAAATGTCAAAACAGTTCTATTTAAACAATTCAGTTTAGCAAAAGTATGCAGTTTAGTTCTATTTGACCTATACATTAGGATCCTATCAGGTGCTATCACTCCTACCCAGAGTGAACCTGGGAGCGATGGCAATGAAGTGGGTACTCCGCATTCCCCAAAGCGCCAGCATTACTTGAGCCTAACCATCAGATTGCTTATTGTCATAAACAGGGCATTCGTCGGGGGAGAAACTGTTGGTGTATTCTACAGCCCCAGCCGACTGGGCAATCTGTCTAGGTGTCTCTGGGTGAGTGTCTTTGTGTGTCTGAGATAGACACACACACACACACACACACACACACACACACACACACACGCACGCACACACATACACACACAAACACAAATATATATATATATATATATATATATATATATGTAATCATTTCTACTATGAATGGATATAAAATTCAAATTAATATAGAATTTATTGTTTAATTCTTACAAATCGAAGAGAGTAACATTATCAAAAAATATTTGGTATCAATAAATAACAAGTATAATAATATAAACATGTATTATAGGGATAGTAACAATTATATCACCTGTAAGTTTATCAGTATTATCAATTTTGAAAATCTCATTATCACGCGAATATTAATAACAAAGGTAAATTATGAAGACATTACAAAGCAGTTATAACACCGGAGAAGTGAAAGTGAGGATTCTTTGGGGATTGAACCAGTGACCTCAGAATTTAGAGTCGAAGCTCTACGACAGAGCGACTACTCTATATAACATGCGATCAATGCCAAATTATCTTGTCTTGTTAATTACGCGGCTAATTAATCTGATGTCTTGAAAGTTACATCCTACTTTAACAGAGGACACAGTCACCCCCAGGGTTACGTCTTCCCAAGAGGATTGGAGATACGTATCCGCGTAATCAATACCTCATGGGCAAGGAAATAGACATACATTTTCTTATTTCTAAAAAAGAGGAATTATATATTATAAATTGAATTCCCATGACTAGAAAATCTGGTAAGCACTGGGCGCGACATATGGCCGAAAGAGTGGTCCAGCGGTTAATTGGCCAGGCATTAAACATGACTTGCTCATTTGGCATTGCATGTGAGCGATTATAATCGTTAGGTCAGTGGTAGAGTTTCGGCTCAACATTCTGTGGTCGTTGGCTCGATCTCCTGTGGGAGAGATCACGTTATACACTGCTGATTAGTCCAGTTGTTCTGTATGTCATGCGCGGTGCTTGTCGGATTTCCTGTTCATGGTAATTTAATTCATGAAAAAGGTTATTACCAAAGTTTTGGGAATATCTAGAAGTTAACGAGATTGGGTGTACCATGATTGGTTTGGTTTGGTTTATTGGCATATCAACCATTTCAGGTTATTTAATGCCAAATCCTGTTTTTAAATTTATATCAAATATGTAATTTGTAAACACATTTTTTTGACAGACACAGGTAAATGATCGAACAGTTCTTTTTGGTCTATAGATAGGACTCTATCATGTGCTACCACTCCTGGCTACAGTGGACTTGGGAGCGATGCCAATTAAGGAGTATTCTGCATTCTCCAAAGCTCCAGCATCATTGCAACCTGTCCATTAGATTGTTTAGTATTATATTGCTATGCAAGAAGAATGTGCTGATACAAACCCGTGTGGTCGAACACGGACCTCCAGGCAATGAACACAACAGTTGAAATGGATAGTACTCCAGGGGGTCACGTGACTAGGAATAGTAAATATATAAATCATATAACAGAAGACCAATAGCATCGCGCAGGGAAGCATTACATAGCAGTCATTTTTTTTTATCAGTAAGATTTTTTTTTCCCAGGTTGAATCATTTCTATGCCCAGATAAACAAGCGACACCTGAGGAAGGCCGGAGGATATAGCGGCTGAAACCTCTTACTGATAAAAATCTCAGAAATTTAGACAACTAATAGCAGTCAGTGATCTACTCAATATTCATTTTCGGTATTCGACCTTGTGCGAGAGTGAAAACATTAAAAAGACTCGGCAAAAATTACCTCTGAATTAAACATTATAAAACATATCCAAGAGACTCGTAGCAGGGGTCTTAGCATCAGCGGAGTGGCAGTCGGTATGTTCAACAGCCCTGGCAGATTTGGCAAGAGTGTGCTAAGAATCTGCCATTTTTAGGCCAGAAAGAACATCGTGTTATTTGTGCATTTCTACTATTCACCTGATCTTACTCTGCATGGATTTGAAATTTTTCTTTTGTTCAAGGGAATCAACAAGGGGAACTGTTTTGAAGGCGTTGAAATCATTGAAATAACCATAGCGATGGAGCTGAAGTGCACCCAAGAGGAATCCTTCCAGCAGCACCAACATGGTAGACAGAGAAGGATTGGTAGTCTAGGGGGTAATTTGAAGTGGAAACCATTTTGTTTGTTATTTGGAATCCAAATATATTGTTTATGAAACCAGCTCTCTTACTTTTCGTACACGTCTCATATACAAAACAAAAGAAAACAACTTAAATCATCAATGTCAGAATAAGCAAAACTGTTGAAATAAAGAACTTAAATTGATGACCCAACTAAATATTTTACTTTATTTTCAACAATGTAAGTATTTTTACTTACCCTTTTCACTATGGATGAGATGTAATACAAAGTCAATTTTCAGCCAAGTACTGCATGAAACAGCTCAGGGTTTTCTTTCGCCTGGACTGGTAGCCAAGCAAAAGCTTATTCTGCCCTACTATTTATCCATAGATGGCAGAAGAAAAGATGAATCAAGAGCAAGGCCTCGAGGTCAACAATGTTATATTGTCCCATGAACACTGGAATATTCGCTGGGGACACCAAAAATGATTGTTGGAGTCACTTCAGGGAACACAATCAATTTAGTAATCAACTATTAAAGGATGAAATTTTTCGCTTTTTTTTTTTTTTTTTCATCCTTTTAGGGTACTTTTTATCCTCTAAATCTGTGAAAAACCTCTTTTTACCACGGATAACGGTTGAGATTACTACGCAGAGACAGTTGTTAACTTTGCTTTTTGATCTCAAAATTAGCCGAAAGAGAAAAATTTATCTAAAAAAGATACAAAGAAATCCACGTGCTAACATTTTAGGTTGATTAGTTGGTTGTTTTGTTTTACGGCATATCAACCCTTTTCGGGTTATTTAACAACGAAATAAATTTAAGAGAGTTCAGTTTAGTATCGGTATAGTTTTAGCTAACAAACAGTTAATTTTAACAGTTCTATTGCAAACAAGTCAGTTTAGCGTAATTACACAATTTAGTTCTATTTGACGCACAGATCGGACCCAATCAGGTGTTACTACTCAAGGCCAGAGTGAACCTCGGAGCGATGGCAAGGAAGGGTACTTCGCATTCCCCAAAGCTATAGCATTTTTGGAGCCTCACCATCAGATCGTTTAGTTTCATATCCAGGACACTCGTTGAGCAGGTTCTTACTTCACTTGCAGAGAAGCAGTCAGTGATTTTACTGGACAAGATTATTTTTATTTGTTCTTTGATACATAGAACTTTGGTTTGGTCTGGTTTCTTTGTTTAATGGTATATCAACCTTTGTAGGTTATTTAATGCCAAAGAAGAACAGTAGTGGTACTATTTAACCCATAGCTGGGAGGATAAGGGGGTTCATACCTTTCCCAAGTGTATTTGCCCGAAAGTGAACGTAATAGTGCGACTGGAGTTCGAACTCACTTATTACGATTTTGCAGTCAGTCGTTTTAACCATTACACCACGAGGACACCCCCCATAGAAATTTCAATAAAGAAAAATGATGACGACTCACGCCCCCAATCACTTAATTTTACTGTCTTTTTTTAAGTTGAAATCTTGAACAGAATTTCACTTGATAAGTCTGTTTGGAACTGTCTGTTTCCTTAGGACACTTTTAAAATTGGCACCACAAAGACAGCTTTCTCAAAAAGCTAGAAAAAAATGAACGTGGCAATATAAATGAATCATCATGTTAGAGAACTAGGAAAATATTTTAAACTCTTCACTTTTAAAAAAAAATTATCTACTTGAAAAAAAAAACAAAAAGGAAAGAGAACGGAGACTTTTCAATTGCTACTTCACCAAGGTGTAGGAGAGTGCGCTACTCCTTTCCCTGGATTGCTACACTTTACCCTTGATCCGTACCTTACAATGCTGAGTGTTAAGCAAACGACATCAAGTACCATTTTTTGAGTCATTGGTACAACTGGACCTGGGATTGGCGAACAGTTTACTCATAAGGCAAATGCCCCGGTTTGACTTCAATATATCATGGGTCATAATAAATTGTATTTAGTTTTTAACGTTTTAATGGCGTTTTTATTTACTTCCAAACAACAACAACAACATCAAACAGAAGCAACAACATCAAACAAAAACGGCAGCAACAACAAACATCAGCATCAAGAAATAGCAACAACATAACAACAGCAATAGAAACAAACAGCAGCAACAACATCAAACAATAATGACAAATAACAACAAACAGCGGCAGCAGCATCACAATACAACAACAATAAACGGCAGCAACGATAACAACGAAAAGCAGTAGCAAAAACATCAAGTAACAACAACAAACAGGAACCAACAGCAGCAATAAGATCAAACAACAACAACAACAACAACAACAACAACAACAATAAGCAGTAGAGACAGCATCAAACAACAACGACAAATAATAACAAACAGCAGCGATAACCGATTACCAAAAACAATAAACAGCAGCAACAACATCAAACAACAACAACAGTAACAACATCGAACAACGATGCAAATCAACAACGAACAGCAACAACAATATCAAACAACAACGAAAAACAACAACAATCAGCAGCAACAATATTAAGCAATAACGACAAGCAACAACAGCAACAACAGCACCAAACAACAACAACAGCGGCATCAAACAACAACGACAAGCTACAACAAACAGCACCAACACCAGGGAAAAAACCCCCAAAAAACGAACAACAACAACCACAACAACAACGGTTTCCGAAAACAAAAAAAAAATTATTTCAAGTCAGTTTGTTCTGGGACAGTTAAAATCATTTTTTAGAACATCCTCGGAACAGAGGTGAAAAATAAGCTGTCTGATGTGTGGCCAAGGGCATTAGCTCAAAGTAAAATACAAACAGTAACGTCCTGATTTTGAACGTCGAGTCCATTTTCTTCGGCGATAACCGTTGCACTATGCGCCTCCTCTATTTTCTATGATGTAGACTTGTTTCGCCACAAACGAAGCTTCTTAACTAATAATAATAATAATAATAATAATAATAATAATAATAATATCAAGAGTACAAGTGCTAAACCAAGGAGACACAAGCAGACTTCTGTGAAGGAAGACAATAAAAACAGAACAATTGTCAACCAAGAATTAATCTCAGAAAACCAATGAAATATTTAAATAAAAAGGGTGAACATGGAAAACTGAAAAGAACAGAAAGAAAAATAATCATGACAATGAAAAGGTAAAAAGAATGAGAAAATTAATTTGATGATCATGACAGAAAGATTGTAAAGATTAAATAAAATAATCGTATGAATGAAAAAAATAAAACAGAAAGAGCAGTAATAAAGACCAGAAAAAGGAAAAAAAAAGAAAAGAAATAAGAGAAGAAATAGGATAACAGTGTGAAAGAAAGAAAGAAAGAAAGAAAGAAAGAAAGAAAGAAAGAAAGAATAATAGTCGCAAAGAAATAAAGAAAGAAAGGATATAAAATTGTAAAGAAAGAAAGAAAGAAAGAAAGAAAGAAAGAAAGAAAGAAAGAAAACTGCAACAAAAGAAAGAAAGAAGAAAAATATTAAAGTTGTGACAAAAGAAAGAAAGAAAGAAGAAAATAATCATGCAAAGAAAGAAAGAAAAAAAGAAAGAAAGAATATAAAAATGTGACATAAAAGAAAGAAAAAAGAAAGGAAAATAATTGTAAGAAAGAAAGAAAGAAAGAAAGAATATAAAGTTTCTGACAAAAGAAAGAAAGAAAGAAAGAAAGAATAATCGTAGGAAGAAAAAAGACAGAAAGAAAGAAAAAAAAAGAAAGAA
>OY757907.1:119010343-119107843 GCA_963585895.1 Sepioteuthis lessoniana
TGTTTAATCAGAGTTTTAAACCCAAAGGCTGAATATTATTTGTTAGTCGCCAGCAATTCTGTTAACCCGGGGGCTCGATTAATATTTCATTTCACCAATTATATTATTCGGATAGTATCACAGATTATTAAGAAACAAACAGGAATAATCCTGCAAGATACAAATGATTGATGGTTTGCCTTTTAAGAATTACATGATGAATTATACCCACTATTAAACAGAGAAAACAATTGTTTAAACGCATTTATCTGCACGCATAGTAACATAAAAATCACACACACACACACACACACACACTTATATATATATATATATATATATATATATTTATATATATATAAATATAAGCATTTTAAAAGATATACACGTGTGTATTTTAATTCATGTACACACACACACATTGGCCTAGAGGTTAGAGTGTTCGCCAATGGCCCAGGAGACCTGTGTTCAATCCCAGATCTAGTCATACCAAATACTCAAAAAATGGTACTTGAGGCTTTCTTGCTTAACACTCAGCATTTCAAGGTACGGATCAAGGGTAAAGTGGAGCAATCCAGGGAAAGGAGTCGCGCCCTCCCCTACACCTTGGTGTAGTAAGCTATCGAAAAGGGAACCTTCGGGTCACCCTCGACTAAGGGGAGACAACTTTACTTACTTATGTATATACATTTAAGAAAAACAAAATCCGGTCATTTTAGGATTATTAGTATATATATATATATATATATATATATGTGTGTGTATTCTTATGTATTCTACATCATATATATATATATGTATATATATATACACACATCCCTCCCTCTCTCTATATATATATATCTATATACATATATATATATGTTTTTAGATTATAGGTACAAAGCGAGAAAGAAATATTTTTAAATGAGTAGATCCATAAACAGATTTGTATTTTTTTAGGATTTATTTTTTCCTAAAAAATACAAATCCTATCGTCGACTTACTCCTTTTAATATATATATATATATATATATATATATATATATAAAGCCACACTGAAGAGTTCTAAAAGAACGAAACTGTCTGTCTGTAGATGACAACATATATGCTCCCCCATGGGGGTTGAGCACTCTGGTGAAGGAATTTTCGGCCACCGCTCGCATAATGCAAAGCTCTTCGAAAGAATTGAGCACTCTGGTAGCCGATAGAGTATAAAAATGTAAATGACAACAATATATATATATATATATATATATATATATATATATATATATATATATATATATATGTATATATATATATATAAGGCCTTTGTGGTTACCGTCGTAGGAGATAGAAACGTCGTCAATAGTTCAAACCCAGGACGAGACTATTTGCATTTTACATTACCCCATTGGGAAATGTATGAACCGAATGATTATCCCACCAGCTATGGGTAAATTGTAGGATCTTCAACGTTGTTACGCCAACTGGTCTAGGAGAAGGAAAACTCTGAACACAAACCTGTTAAACTCCGCTTAAAATTTACTTTTCATTTATATATATATATATATATATATATATATATATATATATATATCCCATTAGGTGTAAAAAAAGAAAGAATGTTGGACTCGCTATCTAAAGTCGGGCCAGGGTTCTAGGAAATAGACCAGAATCGGGAGCCCCAAACGCAACCCGACGTTGTCCTCAGCATTGTTCTGGAAATCCATACCGTGTCTTCGATATTAAGATTTACATAACATCAGCGTACAAAAACCAGGATATCTGATCGATAGAAAATTACATATGCCATCACACACACACGCACACACACACAGGATTTTTAACTTTTAGGCAAGTTTCAGATATTTTCCCAGCTTTTTGCCTTCCTTCACTTTAACTCAATGATCTGTAAGAGCAAGTATGCTCCCTAGATGACAAATCCCTTTTTGCTATCTAGCACAAAATACGTTTTTGGCCAAGATTAGTTAATCCGTTTTTGTATCAAATTCCCAGAATATTTTCTGACTCATTTTCAAGAATAATTTCTGATTTGTGTAAGTTCTTGTTTGGTTTGGTTTGGTTTGGTTTCTTTGTTTTGGCATATGAACCTTTGTAGGTTATTTAATACCAATGCAATCCTTCTAGAAGAACAGTCGTGATACTATTTCACCCATAGCTCAGAGGATATCGGGGTTCATACCTTTCGTAAGGGTATTTGCCCGAAAGTGAAAGTAATAACACGACTGGAGATTGAACTCGCTTACAACGATTCCACAGTCCATCGCTTTAACCATTACACCACAAGGACAGCCCCTGTATAAATTCTGTTGGTCTGTATTAGCATACTTGATTCCTTTGCACCGATACCTGCTGATTATCTTCTCCAGCCTGTCATCCTTGGTCTCTCTCCCCTCATGTCGAAAAACCTTTAAACTCAAAAAGGTGAATAAAAATTTCGTACCTGAATCAATTTCGTGTTTTCGGATTCCTATATATGTTTATGAACATTTTATGAACATTATGTCTATTTCACATATCTGTATCAAGGGTATGTTACACAATGTCCAATGTTTATCTGAGCCCACGTTGTATTTGAAGGATCCACAGATAAAGGATGACACAATCTATCCGGAACTTCTGACGGTTGGGGTTTTTTTTTTGTTGGAACAAGTTGCCAGGATGGTGGTAAGTCAAAGACAAAAAGAACCTCTCCGTTAACATTTATTTATTGAAACACAATGGTGTAACGATAATATATACAATGTATTTAATAAGAGAAATTGTTGATTTTGTTGTGTTTGAGAGACAGACAATTGAGGTATTTGACTGATGCAGTCGTTCTATCGTATTCAATTTTTCGGAGAGTGAGGCTTTTGATGGAGTGGTTTTAGTTCTTGGAGATATGTCTTTTCTTATTATCTTGTCTTTTGTATGGACATCGGATCTCTTCTCTCGTCTGACTCTAAAAATATCAATTTTTTATCGATGTTTCTCCTGGGAAAAAAAAAAATTTCTGATTGGCTAACCAATCGCAGATCATTTCGTATACTTTTAATACCTTTTGACGCGTCAGCCAATCAAATTCACCCATCTACGTCTGTGGGAAGAGTATCGCTTCGAGGTATCAGATTTTGATTGGTCATCCAATTAAACCATAATATAGACACTTGGTTAATTAAGGGTCTCAGCCCACGGTTTGTTGGGGAGATTCTCTTTTCACTTCAACCAAAACAAAAGACAACGACCTGATCTTTTAACCCAACAGGTGGGGAAGAGGTATCATAATTTAAACTGGGTCAATACACTGACAAACACCGAAGCCTGTTTACCTTTTGTTTTGACAATCTTAAAGTTCGGTTTGTATAGACCTTTGAAATTGACTTTTCAATTTCTTTCAAAACATATTTTTTATGTTATAAGAGGAAAATTACATTTTCCTAATTAAAAAAATGTATCATACACTCCATAAATTTTTAGCAACATTGAATACCACATTTTGTTATATTTTTCTGTTTTGACTAAAGTAGTTGATTGCCTTTTATCTCTCTCATTCTCTGCATAACTTATACTTATGATCCACCTGAGTCTTATCTATTTTAGCTTTTATATTATTGGTTCTTTTCCCGTTGTTCAGGGTTGCTCATAAAAGTGATTTACTTTTTCTCTTTTCTTCCCATTTTCGTTTTCTCTATTTTCAAATTCTTATTTGTCTGTCTCTCCTGTGTTATTTTTGTTGCAGTTTTCGGCTGTTGTAATTAGTCTTTCATTGCTATTTCTATATATTCGCCTGTCTTAATTTATGCCGGTGAACTTCCTTCTTACATATCTTGCACCACTTCCTGTTCCTCTTTTTTGTTGACATATAGCTTGTCAAAATAATATATCGTATATAAAGCCTTAGGTATCATCGTCGGTTCTCTAGAACTATGGTCTTGTTTTCTGTGCTCTTTTTTGTCCAGTTTAAGAAGTGTCCAGAGTTTATTACAAGATAGACAGCCCAGGTATTTCCTCCTTTCGTTAAGCTTCAGCTTCAGAGTTTGTTTTTTTATCAGTTTTCTTGTTGTGACATATTCTTTGTTTATATTTTCATCTTTCATTGATTTCTTTCTAAGATGTCCAAATATTTGTAGTTGTTTTTTTTTTTTAACTATTCAGCATTCTGTTTTTTTTTCTCCATTCTCTTTTCTAGTTTCTAGGAGACTGTTAAGGGACTCTAACTATATGTACAGATAGACAGATAAACTGCCACAGACAGACAAAGAAAGAAAGAAAGAAAAAAAGAAAGAAAGAAAGAAAGAAATTAAATAAGAAAGAATTTAAGTTAGAAAGAAAGAAAGAATTTAAATGAGAATGAATTTAAATAAGAAAGAGAGAAAGAAAGTAAGAGATAATCTAAATAAGAAAGAAAGAAAGAATCTAAATAAGAAAGAAAAAAAGAATGAATGAATTTAAATAAGGAAGAATTTAAATAAGAAAGAAAGAAAGAAAGAAAAAATAATTTAGATAAGAAAGAAAGAATTTGAATAAAAAAGAAAGAAAGAAAGAAACAATCAAAAACAAAGAAACAAAAAAACAAGGATTTTAAATAAGAACGAAAGAAAGAAAGAAATTAAAAAAGAAAGAAAGGAAGGAAGAAAGAATTTAAATAAGAAAGAATTTGAATAAGAAAGAAAGAAAGAAAGAAAGAAAGAATTTACATAAGAAAGAAAGAATTTTCATAAGAAAGAAAGAAAGAAAGAAAGAAAGAATTTTCATAAGAAAGAAAGAAAGAAAGAAAGAAAGGAGGAGTGGGGTCCCTGAATTTCTACTTGTATGGCACTGTTATATTGGGCTCAGCTTTGTAATTATCGAGGTTGATTGAACGAGCTGAGAGTATTAAATAGAGATAGATACATAGAATAAGAGATAGAGATAAGAGATAGATAGATAGTGTGTGTGTGTGTGTGTGTGTGTGTGTGTGTGTGTGTGAGAGAGAGAGAGAGAGAGAGAGAGAAAATAGAGACAGTAAGAGAGAGATTATTCATCATATAGTAAATTGGCAACCGTAATCGAAGGCGACCCATTGGCTCCCTTTTCAATAGTTACCACAACGAGGTGTAGGGAAGGGCCCTACCCCTTCCCCTGGATTACTCTACTTTACCCTTGATACGTACCTTATAATGCTGAGCGCTAAGCGAGGACATATCAAGTACCACTTTTGAGTTCTTGGTATGACACAACCTGAGATTGAACCCCAGTCGTTTGTGGAGAAATTGAGGAATTAAAAAAAAAGACAGCAGGTAAAACAAAGAATAAAAGATATTCAAATAATGAAATTCTGAACAATCAGTGTGGTAGATTTGCCGACGTATAACGGTTTTGAGAAGAACATAATGAGATAAATGATATTCAAAAGAAAAAAAAAACTGCCTTAATGATATTAAAAGAGACAGATTCATATGAAATTGATCAATAAGAAATGTGTTAAACCCAGCGGGGAAACAGAAGAATCTACAAAACACTTACAACCAGAAAAATCAATCAGGTCATCTAGTTTTGCACTTTAATAATGAAAAAAAAAAAAATTAATAGAAAAAAGTACTTAAAAAAGGCTCAAAATGGAAACTAATCAAAGTTTTGCTATTATGAAAGGGTTGCCCTGATTTCTTTTTGACGTAATATTTTTTAGAAGTTTTATTCATTTTATATTGGACCTGCTAAGGTTTTAAGAAAGTACAATGTATCTTTTCCAATTTGAATGAGTTAAATATTTGACTGACCAAGTTTATTCAACGAACATATTAAAAGGCAGAAATTATAGATGTTAATCTATACAGGCTAGCTAGCAGACAAGCTAAATACATGGATAAAAGTGAAAAAAAAAAAAATTAAGTAATTTATTCAGACATAAAAAAGAGGATAATGTTGGCGACAAAGATCTATTAAAAAAATAAGTTAAATCATTTCAGGCATCAAACAATGTACAATGCACATACACATACACAGACACAGATACACAGAGACATACATATATATATATATATATATATATATATATATATATATATATATATATATATATGTGTGTGTGTGTGTGTGTGTGTGTGTGTGTGTGTGAGTGTGTTAGTCAACAATTATATGTGTTCAACCCAAACGTTCGTACTTCTAAATAACTACAAGGAAAATAATGAATTCTTCTCCCAATAAAATATACATGTTCTCCACATTAAAATAAAGCCTTAATACAAAGACACCACGAATTCGCTTTACATTTTAAATTCTCATTTCTCTTGGCAAAAGAAAAATAAACTGAATTTCTTAATATTTATCTATTTATTTATTCATTTGTTTGTTTTGTTTCTTCGGGCCTTTTGCTTTTTAATACCTTCTCACATCATCCATTAAAAAAGAATCATTTCTCAGAATATTTCCACTACTCATTCTATATTTATATACAGAAAAATTCATTCAAGTAATCCATCCGAAAGTTTCCAAAAATGATCACTTCAATTCTTTTCTTACCATTTTTTCTGAAACAATCCAATCTAATCATATTTTTACACTATTTCTAAATAAGTGTTATATTCCCAAAAGGAAAAAGATTACTTCATATGTGAAATCAGTACATTAAAAAGAGATAAAAACAGTGGTTGAAATCAATACAAGGACAATTTTACCAGTGTTATCAGTACGTTGATTGGTTGGATTGGTTTTAAGGCATATCAACCTTTGCAGGTTATTTTATGCCAAATCCACGTTTTTACAAATCAATTCTATTTCAAACAATTCAGCCTAAAATGAGTAAACTTTTAATTGTCAAAAACATTTCTATTTCAAGCTATTCACTTTAGTGAAACAGTTCTGATTTAAACAATTCAGTTTCTTATAAATACGCTGTTTAGTTCTATTTAACCTATAGATAGAGCCCTATCAGGTGCTACCACTCGGGTCCTGAGTGGACCTGGGAACGAAGGCGATGAAGAGGTACTCCACGTTCCCCGAAGTTCCAGCATCACTGGATCCTCACCATCAGATTGTTTCGTATCACATCCTGGACAATCGTTGGGTAGTGTCTAACCCTTTTTCAGAAGTGCAGTTACTGTATTCTACAGCCCCACTCGTTGTGGGGTGGGTCTGACACCTCTGCAGAGATTCAGTCGGTGTATTCTACAGCCAAAACCGACCGGGAAAATTATGAGTGCGTTAAAAGACTAAATCTCCTGAAGCAAGAATTTTTTAGACTGATACGCGCTCAGCAATGAAAATTATGTTTCTAATGTTCAAAAATAAAGTCTTAAAAATTGCAGTTGTTTTCAGCGCATTTCTTTTTAAGGACGTTTGGTTTTCAATTTTTTTTAAATTACAAAAAAGAAAAAGAAGGGACCGAAAAACATATATCTTAGAAATAAATCGGCCGGTATTCTGGATATATATATACCTGGGTGGTCTGAATTCTAACGGGAAATTTTCATTTCTAGATTGCTGTTACTTATAAAATGTTAAATAATTAAAAAAAATATCTATTAAAATGCTCTATTCCTTTAAACAAATATCCATAAAATGTTATCTGCTATTTAATTGTCTGTGAAATAAGAGATTCTAATATTTTCAATGTTCAGCTACTTTTTATACAGAGGCCCCGGGCCGTAGGTCAAAGGCGTGAGTTGCCTGATTTTCTCAGGGTTAAAACATAGTATCGTATATTCAAAACGTACTTTTCATCAATACTTGTAAAAACCCCTAGCGTTGATATTACAAAGTGAAAAGACTGCTTTTTCCGTTTTAATTATTTGTTAAAAAATAAAATAATAACTTTTAAAAGATGATTTCTTTTGAAAATACGAGAAAAGAAAAGAATCATACAAACAAATTACACTTTTCTTTATCTTAAGAAATTTGATTTTGATGTTACTGAAGAAAGGTTAGAAATAATCTTTCTCCATCAGGTATAAGTTTTTAACTGATGTTAGATAAATTAATTTGATCGTTAGTAAACTAGACGAGGGTAGGAAGATATTGCTAAGACGATATTCAAAGTTGGTACGATCAACCTTTCTGAAATATCAGCATTTGAAATCTTACTGTTATAACCGGGTTTGAGTAGTAAACGATCTCTCTGGCTGGTTTGAAATAAGCAGTCTCTATCCAATAAAAGGGGTGAGATCCCGCCTCCCAAATAGTGATGTATTTTGTATGATATTAAACTGAATCTATTGAGGGGCTACATCTGGAGATCTGGGAAGTGTGCAGTACCTCTTCATTGCCATTTCTCCTTGGTCCACTCACAACAGTTATATTAATACCTATTAAGCTTTCATATATGGTACACATAGATTTGTCTCAGATTTATGCCTATTTTATAGGAATAATTGATATCATATAACCATGTAAAAGTCATTAGAAACTCCACAAAAAATCGAAATATAAACATGTTCCATTCCCTAACCTCTTATATATATAGGAATATAAATGAGGAAAAGCTTGACTCTTCCAAATGCTGCGTGACTCTCACAACCCACTGGTGAATAACGCCCAGCCTGCTGGGATAAACGGTCGGAAATGGAAGGCAAAAATAGCTGTTGAGAATGCTGAATCAGCCCTCGGGATGAAAGAAATAATTGGCACTGTGGCACATGGAAAAGCAGGTTTAAGTCTACATCCACAGCGTTGGTGGTCCAAAAAAATCCACGGCAAACAGAAGAAAAATGGTGTCGGAAGAAATTCATGATTTCAAGGAAGTTAGGCGTTTTGCAACAGCTGCAGGATAAAGGAAACAGGGCGCATGGACTAAGTGGGAAAATGCAAAAGATTGAGCTGTCACCTGGAGAGACCTCAAGCACATGGAACCAAAGAAATTAAGTTTCCTCATTAGAGGAGTCTACGACGTCTTACCAACACCAGTCAACCTTCATGCTTGGGGGTTAACTACATCCGACCGATGCAGGGCATGTGGGAAAACTGCGAGCCTCAAACATATTCTCACTGGATGTGAGTACGCTCTAAAAAGCTATGCTTGGAGACATAACGAAGTCCGGGAGATTTTTTCTCAGGTTTCAAAAACATGTTGTGAGACTGCCAATAAAGCTCTAAATATTATCAACAACATTACAATTCAGTTCGTTAAAGAAGGAAATATTTCGAAGATTGCACGTGAAAATATGCGTAAACCATCATTGGTTGAGAGCTGCACGGACTGGCACGTCGCAACCGATTTAAAACATACTTCATATTTCCAACTGAAATAGCGTTCACGACAAAGCGTCCAGATATTGTCATTTGGTCTGTTAAAGCAAAAAAAGTTTTCATTATTGAGTTAACAGTCCCTTATAAAGAAAATTTTGACTGGGCACATCAGCGTAAGTTTGAAAAATATGAAGATCTGCGAGAACAATGTGTCAGAAATGGCTGGATTACAAATATATTTCCTATCGAAGTTGGATGCAGAGGTTTTATTGCCGACTCAACCTCCGTTTTCTTGACTAATCTTGGACTTCCTCCATCAGACAAGAGGAAATACATGGAAAAGATCCAAGATAAGGCTCTAACTGTATCAGCGTGGATCTGGCAATCCCACAGAGCGACAACAATCCGACAAATTCTGGTGGTGTCGGGAGATACTGCTGGGGCGCTCTGGGCTAGTGGTAATGATTCTTCGGCCCCGAAACCATGCCTGAACCTAGAGTCATCATCTGATGAAGGCTTTGTTAGAAGCAATGCTGTTGTATAAACATCTGTTATTGTATGATACCTACTATATATATATATATATATATATGCACCCTTACATTGGGTACAAAATAACCTCAAATGGGTTGAAATATTAAAATCAAGCAATCATTCAATCAAATAACAACGTAGCCCAGTCGGCTGAGGCTGTAGAATATGTCGACTGCATCTCTGACGAGGAGTAAGACCTAATCCCCAACGAGTGTTTAAGATATGATACTAAACAACGTGATGGTGAGGATCCAGTCTTGGAGCTTGGGGGAATGGGGAGTACCCTTTCATTGTCATTACTCCAGGGTCTACTATAGCCTGGAATGATAGAACCTGTTAGATTTCTATCTAATGGTCAAATGGAAGTGATTGGTATTTAAACTGTGCACAAATAGATGATGTATATTTATTAGAATTGTTAGATCATTCATCTGTATGTAAACGAATGTACGAGGCTTAATTGAATAGTTAGTAACACATTGCAATATTTGGAACGATTTAGCAATGGGCAAACAAACTAGTGATGTTAAATAGAATTATTAGTGTTCCGGGAGACTGGGGTTCGATCCCAGGTAGAGTCATACCAAAGAATTTAAAAAATGGTACTAGATACCTCCTTGTTTAACACTCAGCATTATAAGGTACTTATCAAGGGTAACGTGAAGCAATCAAGCCCTCCCCTACACTTCGGTGTTGTAGCTATTGAAAAGGCAGCCCTTGGGTCACCTTCGACTACAGTCGCCAACTTTACTTAGCAATAGCTGGAATTCTTTAAATGTGTGCCTAATTAAAAATGTTGATATAACATTGCAATACTTTGAACCATCTGACTGTGTGAAAATGAATGAATAGTGTTAAAAGATTTATTAGTGTTACATAGTAATGTTGCATTTTGACCCTTCGACCCGGCCAAAATGCCATTCAAAGTGATACACCGGAAGGAAGTGACACATTCCAATGGCCAGTAATCGAAAGAGATCACGTGGGTGGATTAAGGCTGATAATATGGGACAAGGTGAAGGTCCCCATGTGCCACTACAGAGTGATGCACCGGAAGATAGTGACCTCTGAACTGCATGAAAGTTATTTCCGCTTGATGACGATCAAACATGCCATTCCAAAGATTGGTGGGCAATTGAGTGGACGTTGAACTATTTTATAACTCAGTCAAGACAGAAGTCAGACAGTTGTTGTTACAGTTGGAGATCAGACGAGTTATAGACAAGTGTGGTAGGGAAAGCCAAACCAGGCCAAAGGGGCCATCGGGGCCCTCGATTGAGCTGGAGTTGGAGTTATAGAAGACAAAATGTGGTAGAGAAAGCCCGGCGGGGGGGCCTTGGGGCCCAGAAGAGTTGGGGTCCAGAGTAGTTGCTGATAAGATGCAGTAAAGAAAGCTATCATCCAGCAGAGAGCTGGGCCGCTGGGCCTCCGGTTGAGCATCCGGAGAACGAGAAAGACACAACGCTGACGGCCATAAGAGTGGGGGTCAAAATATTGCAGTTTCTATTCGGTCTCCAACTCCCCCTCACAGTAAAACTCCACACAACCCTTTCGAACCCATACAATAAAGTGAGAGGTGTATACTTTGTTAAAGAAGACTTCGCTCGTCCTTTATCGTTGTGACGTTGAGATTCATTTTCTATGTATGTAGATGACAATACAACAGTAATAGTTTGAACAACTTGATTGTGTGCATAAAAATGATTAATATTGGATAGAATTATAAGTGTTAGCAACAATTGAAACCATTTAATTGTGTAAAAACAATAGCAATGTTAGATAGCAAACGAATTAGTTCTCATTGAAAAATGAAATTACCAACAAATAATATGTGCAAACGAAAGACTGCTGTTAAATTTTCACTGTCATATAGCAATGATTAAGGCCATTCAGTTGTGTACAGGCAAATGATTGGTAGTAATGTTGTATACTACGAGTATACATATATAAATATATGCGGAACATAATCAAACATAATGACGAAATTCAATGAACGAACAAACACACTTCTTTAGAAAAATATAATCTCTCACAGTTTATTCTCGAAAGGGTGATGGTTGTTGAGTGTGAGAGATGAGTTGGAGAGGGGAATAGACTGCTATATTGACCCTAAGTTCTTCTGACCAAAGAAGCACTTCTTCCTCACCTTGGCTGTGGTTGCTTAACCGTGGGTCACTGAGGGCCCAAAGCCCTCTGTCTGCCGCTGACTCTCAATTCGGCATCTTGTCTCCAACTAACTTAAGCCGTCTGTGTGCTGGTTATATTCTTGTTTCACGTCCACATGCTTCCGCTGTTCTTCCGCTTATTTACACAGGTGCATCTCTTGACTGACGGCTCGGTCGAGGGTCAATATGTTACAGTAAATTGAAATAATTAAAACCATTTAATTGTGTCCAAAAATGTGCTCACGGTCATCTAAGAATATGATCTAAAATGTATTTATACACATATATTAGATATATATGATTTTTAAATAGGACTTGGCAGTAAATAACCAACAATGGTTTATATGCCATAAAACCAAACGAAACCAAATCATATATACTTAATATAAATGTATAAAAAATATTTAGCATTAAATAACATACTATGGTCGATATGCCATAAAGCACAACCAAACCAAACCATACATACTTAATATGTCATCTCATCAAGGATCTATAACTGTGTGAACTATTTTGATATCCAAGTCCTGATGATGGTTACTGAAACTGAAACTTTTACATCAACTTTACATCATAATATATTCACCTATTTGGATTATATTTTTTCTCTGCAACCTACATACTTAATATATATGTATAAAGAGGATTTTTTATTAACTAACCTACAATGATATGCCATAAAACCAAACAAAATTAAATCATATATAATTAATATATATGTATAAAGAAGATTTAGCATTATATAACATAAATTATTGATATGAAATAAAACCCAACCAACCAAACAAAACGATTTAAATGTTGCATTATTGATGTTAAGTTGTCACTATTACATAAAAATACTTGAAACGATTTAACTGTGCACCAAAAATGAGCTCGTTTAGAACTGTTATCTACAAAATCTGCTTACAAATAATATATACTTGATATATACGTATAAAAGAAGTCGACATTAAAGAACATACAATGGTTATTATCATTAAGGGTTTTCGGACTATTGCCTTCATATATATTGTTATTTCCACAACGTTTCGGCCCATATGTCCTCCGGCCTTCTTCAGGTGTTTGTCGAACTCGGGAACCTTCACGGAACTTCGAACTACGTCCTTTATTGAAACCACGGGGGTCACCTGTTCTGATTCCGTTAGCCATAACTGGGTACAATCGGAGGACATATCGGCCGAAACGTTGTGGAAATAACAATAAAGATGAAGACAATAGTCCGAAAACCCTTAATGATAAAAATCAACAAGCTTTGTCTCAGAAATTTTGACAACTAATACAATGGTTTATATGCCATAAAACCAAACCAACAAAACAGATCGAATCGAACCAGCAACTGTTACGAGCTGTGAAAAGCAACTTTCCTAACCACAGCACACGTGACTGATTACCTTGTTTTTATAAACATTTCTATTTAAGCAATAAAAAATCAAAGACAACCCTCTCTCTCTCTCTCTCTCTCTCTCTTAACTTTTACTACTTGTTGCTTTCTCTGTTTCTGACTCTTTTTTTCTTGCTATCTACATCTATTCTCCTTCGTAACTTGTTAAAATCAATTGAAACAGAATCTCTAATTAATCACAATCACTAATTAGGAATGATTGGAAATCCACCTTCATTCAGCGATTAATTTCTCCAGGGAAAATACTTTATTCAGTTTGACAGGGTTCTAGGTAACGGGTTAAAGGCAGCCACTTCACAGTACGTTTGTAAAGAGATACAGTTAAATTGTTTTCAATCATTTCTTTGGACGGATATTAACTTTTCATTCTTCGCTTTCACTTTGAGAAGAACATCTCTGTGGGTTTACTTAATCAAAAATGTCAGTTTTTTAACATAAGTATAAGGATGCCCAAATGTATTTTGTTGCTTCTTTGAGCTTGTTTGTCAGATAATTAAAAAGAAGCAAAAAGAAAAGAAAACAAAAAAAAATTACTTATATTTCATTCAAGAAAATGTGGCTCAAAAGACGGTTATATGAATACGTTTTTACTTTGTAGTTCATGAAACAAAACCATTGATCTCGAAGTAAGCCACGAAATTCACTAGAAATTTAAAGATATGAAATAAATATTAAAAACTGAAATCTCAATATTTGTAAAAGAACAAATCATTTTATACAAATAGAAACAACAACAAGAACAACAATAACAAAGGGGAAAATTATAGCTGATTGAATTATCGATCAATTACAATTCTTGTGATATTTTTTTATGAATGTTTCAATACACAAGGGCGATTATTCTAAATTACGGTTGGTCAAAATAAATTTGTTGAACAGCTCACTCACTCCTTCTCTCACACATAAATTCACCCGCACACATATACAAGATTACACACACATACCTGCTCACGCTCACACCAAATTTGGAATCCATACCGGCAGGCATACACTGAAGCACATATAAGCACACACAATCGTTCATACGCACGCAGAGAAAGACGCGGACGCGCGCGTGCGCGCACACACACACACACACTTGCATATATGTGCTTACACGGAAACGCTCTCAAACACACTTGCACGCAAATGCATGTATATAGAATTACGCACGCACTATCCCACAACCACACGCATAAAAAGTATCATATACACAATCTTACGCATACACTACACACGCATGCCCTCATACAAAGAGAGACAAACGCACACACACCCACAGAGGAGAGCACACGCATGCAGATGCGCACATTATTACGTAAACAGATACGTATGAACACACTCTCGCTAACAAGTATTAATGCCGAAGCATACACACACACACACACGCGCACACACACACACACACTGGTACACATGGTCAAAAAGGCGAATGCACACACATGTTCACACACGCATGCGTGGTGCACACACACACACACACACACACATACTTCCAAAGATGTACACATGCATATGCTCACACTCATGCAAATGCACACACATGTGCACCCTGATACACAATCAAAGCTGTATACCCACGTACACGTGCATACATAAACACATAGAAACTAACACAGATACACGCACACACACACACACACACACACACGTGTATGATCACACACAAGTGTATACGCATGTATTTACACTTATACATATGCATCCACATTCTCTCAAGCGTGAATACACACAGACATATGCACATATATACATAGACGAACTCATATATTGGAACAAAGGATGCATTACAGTTATTAGTAGATTCGACGGAGTTGGAATTATCATCACATACTCTGATTATTTTGGTAAGACGACCCCTAAAGGGCATTCTGGATATAACAAAAACATCTGATGTTGCGGCTCCAGTAATACTGGACTTAATACGCAGAGTACCCCTTCATTACCATCGCTCCCAGGTCCACTCTAATGTTGTAGTACCTGATAGGGTCCTATCTATTGGTCAAATAGAACGGTTTGATATTTAAGCTGAGTGCAAAAAAAAAAAACAATGCTAAAATGTATTGTTAGAAATAGAACTGTTTGATCATTTAACTGTGTATAATCAAATGACTGATGTTTGATTGAATCGTTGGTAATATGTTGCAATACTTGGAACCATTTAACTTTATGGACATACGCCAAATTAAATTGTTAGAAATAAAACTGTTTGATCATTAAACTGTGTGTAAACAAATGACTGATGTTTACTCTAATTTTTAGTGTTAAAAAACAATGCTTGGAAACATTTAACTTTGTTTATATGATAAATTGAATTGTTAGAAATAGAACTATTTGATCATTAAACGGTGTGTAAACAAATGACTGATGTTTAATTTAATTGTTAGTGATTCATAGAAAGTTGGAACCATTCAACTGGGTGCAAAGGAATGATCATTTCTTGTGTGAGCGTGTCAATGACCTTCGTTACAGCCTCTTTCATCTCCTCAATTGTCCCATAACGACAGCCTGTGAGCTTAGGGAATAACCAAAATTCACAGGGACCAATATCTGGACTATAGAGAGGCTGAGGAACTGTCTTGATGACCATCTTGGTCAAATAGTCTGTGACAAGGATGGAGTTGAGGACTGGTGCATTGTCCTGGTGGAAATGCCACTGCCCCAATTTGAAGAGTGCTGGCCTCTTCCGATAGAATCTCTTCCTGAACTCGGCGAATCAACTCTGGTGTATTGACTTCCTTACTCCTCCCACACCTCTCATCATCCCTCACAGACTCCATGCCTTCCTTGAATCTCTTATGCCACTCAAAAACTCATGCTCGATTCATGCAAGATGCTCCAAAGCATCTGAAGCATCCCATACGTTTCTGTGGCATTTTTTCCAAGTTTAAAACGGAATTTTATTGCATATCTTTCTTCTAACGTGTCCTCACGTCCAGATTGGATTTTTGAAATTCACCAGCTGTGACAATCAGGCTTTTGTATGGTGTATTCCAATTCCTGCTGTAGCTGTTCATTTGAACGCGAAATCATTGAAATTAGTCAGTCATCTCATAAGATGTATAGGAATAACATACTGAATTTTAAAGAGTCTACGACAATTTTAAGTGCTCATGGAAACTTATTGAATGTACCACGTATATGAATTAACAAGATTTTACATTGAATAACCTACGATGATTGATATGCGATAAAACCCAAACAAATCAAATCAAATCTGAATTCTTTTAGAAAAAGTTAATCTGATTCTCCCTCCAGTCAATCTCATCATGTACATATTTTATCAAGAGTCGTCACGATTCTTTGGCTATAAAATGATTGTCTGAATAAGTATTTAATAAGATAACGTCTCCTAGCTACCTTACCACCGACAAACTGAATGCTGTTGGTTTGTATATTCATACATAATCTGGTATTCTGCTAGACTTCTACATTTGTGGATTATTTTATTTTATAGACTTCTACATTTGTGGATTATTTTATTTTATAGACTTCTACATTTATGGATTATTTTATTTTATAGACTTTTACTTTTGTGGACTATTTTATTCCATCCTTGCAGAAGGACAATTGTGGTACACTTTAAGCCATAGCAGGGGAAATAAGTGTGTTCATGCCTTTCCCACGAGTATTATTCTGAAAAGGTTAACTTTAGGGTTTTTTCTTTGACGCTTTGATTATGACATAGCGAAAGTTCTCAAAGGAAGAGACAACTTGACTGATGTTAAGACACAGAGCATCCCGATTCTTAGCTAGGATTGCCTATCAGCAGTGGTCAATGTGAGAGCCCCCAAGCGATTTTCTTGTAATTCCTCCTTCGTTTGAATGCTGCCTAATTCTGGATCTTTGATAAACAAACCATAAGCCCAAAATTGAACGTTATAGAACGACAGAGACTCAAACTAACTTACTACAATTGTTATGTTTTGACCTTTTGACCCGGCCAAAAATGCCTTTCAAGGTGATGCACCGGAAGGAAGTGACACATTCTAATGGCAGTTAGGAGAGGAAATCGCGTGGGCGGAAATTGGCTGATGAAATGGGACAAGGTAAAGCCCATGATACACTCATAGACTGATGCACCGGTAGAGAGTGACCTGTGAACTGCATGACTGTTATTTCCGCTTGATGACGATTAAACATTCGATTTCAAAGATCGAGAGGGTGATCATGTAGGCGTTGAACTATTATATAACGCAGTCAAGACGGAAGTTGAGGAGTTGGCAGTGGCAGGGGCAGTTGGCAGTTGAGTTCCGGCCAGAGAGTTCGAGTTCCAGTGGAGAGGAGGTGGTATGGAAAGCCACACCAGGCCGATGGGGCCTGGGGCCCTGATGAGCCGAGGTCCGGGGAAGATGCTGATAAGATACAATATAGAAAGCCATCACACAGCAGAGTGAGCCCCTAGGCCCCCGGTTGAGCATCAAGAGAACAAGAAAGACACAACGTGACGGTCATAACAGTGGGGCCAAAATATTACAGTTTATGTTCGGTCTCCAGCTCCCTCTCACAGTAAAACCCCACACAACCTTTTCGAAACCTTACAAATAAAGTGAGAGGAAAATATATTTGTAAAGAAGTCTTCCTGTGTCGTTTATTACTGCGTCTTTATCATGCGTCTGTCTTTATTATTGTGTCGTTATGATGCTGTAGATGACTATATAACACAATGTCACAGTCAGCCACGTTGACCACTGCACTACAGGTAATCCCCTGTATACAGGAAAATATGCAATTATTAATATATACGTATGGTACCTAAAAAGGGGATGTCCAAGAATCGCTTGTGTTGCATAGTCATCAATGACTTTTATCGGTCATGGCTTATCGCTTGGTAGATGAGGAGAAATGCAACTCCACACTAACCTTTATTTTCAATGTTACGCTTGAAGTTTGAAGGGTCTGGCGATAAAATTCTTTAGGAGCAACAAATTTGTGAGCCACCGTGCAAACTGCATTTAAGTGTAAGTTTGGTTTGGTTTGGTTTGGTTAGGTTTGGTTTGGTTTTATGGCATATCAAACATTGTTGGTTCTTTCATGCACAATCCATTTTTATACATATCGATAGTTATATTTCAAACAATTGTTTAGCATAACTTCCTAGTTTAAATGTCAAAACCATTCTTTTTCAAACTATTCAGTTTATTCAACAAAGTTAAAATTTCCCACGTTTTGCTTTGCATCACTCGCAATTCAGTTAAACACCAGTCATTTGTTTACATACAGTTAAATGTAAAAACAGTTTTATTTTAAACAATTCAGTTTATCATAAGTACAGTTCAAATGTCAAACACTTCCGTTTGACCAATAGATATGACCTCATCAGTTACCTCTCCGGTCTAAAGTAGACCTTGAAGCAATGGCAATAAAGGAATACTCTGCATTCCCCAGAGCTCCGTTACTGGCGCCTCGCCATCAAATTGTTTAGTGTCATATCCAGGATATTGTTGGGGGAGTCTTACCCTCTGCAGAGACAAAGCCGGTGTATTCAGTACCCCCATCCAACTAGGCCAATTTAAGGGCTAGTTTGGTTTCCTAATTTAATGGTATATCAACGTTCATGTGTTATTTAATGCCAAAGCCAAACTTGTAGGAGATGAAAGGTACTATTTAACCCAGAGCATTAGCTGGGCCGTCCAGCATTCGTGCCAGAGGAGTATCGAATATCAGTGACAGACTCGACGTCGAAAAGCCCCGAGCATCGGCTGTGCTACCTTCGGGTGGGCGAGCTGCATCATTGACACCTTTGCCACCCTTGAATAGCACTGGACCCCATGGTCCAGTTTAAGCTATAATCAGGCATACGTGCCTGGACCCAGATTTGGATCCATGTCCAGGTAGGCTCATCAGGCCTACATTGCACTAAGTGGGTCGATGACCAGCATAGTCAAGCTGGGCTCTAGCCTTCCATTCCCCTAATCCTCACTTTAAGCCGAATTTCTGGTCATTGATATTGTGTCAAGTCCTGTCTGGTGGGAGGAAGAGAAAAATATACTATTTAAGCCATTGCGCTGGGAGGGGAAAAAGGGTTCATATATTTCCCTAGGGCATTAGTTAAAAAGTGGACGTAAAAGTATGACTGGGATTTGAACTCACTTTCTACGATGTCATAGACAATACGCCACGGAGATTTTCCAGCATTAAAGGGAGTTACTTCAAAGTGATGGATAAGTAATTTATTTTCTTCGTCAAATTTTCAAGACCTTTATGTGGAACCTTATCTATCACCAAACATTTAAACGCACACGCACGCGCAAATACACATACACACACATATATATAGAAACCTGAAGTTAAATGGTTTACAGTAAAGATAACCTATACTTGCAGTACGAGGTTGAAAAATCAAAATTATACCTCAAGAAAAAAATAGCATCGTGTTTTTCCTGATCCTCATAATTCTTCAACATATTGAAGTAAGTGTGAAAATGTCATCATGAAGCAAAATTTTGCACATTAACTTGAAGCCATAATAAATCACTCAACAGAGATTATGTCACCTGATTTAGATTTTCTATCCACCATTTTTTGAGAGTTCCATAAATTTTGTTGTCAGATGTAGTTTTTGTTGAATCTCACCGGATAGTCAGTGGTTGAATTATTCTTTTTTTTTTTTTTGTATGGATTTTTTTTTATATTATTGCGTTTGCCAATTTTTTTTTGTATTGTAATTTTTTTGTGCATTTGGCACTTTAATTTCAATGCTGCAGGCAGTATTAAACAAATCCCTGAGGCAGCACCCCACAAAGCAGCAGCTGTTCGGCAACTTACCGCCCACTCAATCTTTAGAATGGCATGTTTGATCCTCATCAAGCGGAAATAACTGTCATGCAGTTCACAGGTCACTCTCTTCCGGTGCATCAGTCTATGAGTGTATCATGGGCTTTTACCTTGTCCCATTTCGTCAGCCAAATTTGCCTACGCGATTTCTTTCGATTACTGGCCATTTGAATGTGTCACTTCCTTCCGGTGCATCACTTTGGAATGGCATTTTTGGCCGGGCCGAAGGTCAATATATAACATATATATATATATATATATATAGAGAGAGAGAGAGGAGAAGAAAGCGATAGATAGATAGATAGATAGATAGATCTAAGTTTGATTGTCGGAGTGGCAGAAAATTGGAAAATAGTATGCTTGATTCTGTGACTTCGTTATTCAAACGTAGATCTACGCATACTCTGTCAATAATATTGAGCAAAAAAACCCAAACAAAGCATATCATCTAATTATATATATATATATATATATATATACTGAGGATAACAATATATATATATATATATATATATATATATATATGCTCCCCTACCCCTGCCGGGTTGAGCTCTCTAGCGAACGAAGTAATTGTGTTGCCATTAGCGTATATGCAAGACTCTTCATATGAATCGAGCTCTCGGTCGCCGTTAAGCGGATATATGTAAACAATAACAATTGTAATTCATAACTGTTTGAATCTACTTCGCTGGCGCTGGCTTCCTCGTGGCTGAGTGGTAGAATCTTGGGTTGGCGTTTGAGTTAACCGGGTTTCGATCCCAGCTTTGGGAATCTAGCCTGCCAAGACACACTGATGAGTTCTGATAGAACGAAACATCTGTCTGTGGATGACTATATATATATATATATATATATATAAGAATCTCGTGTTTCATCAGAAGTATGTATTTCTAAAACTTGAGATGAGATTCCAGTCGGTTGTTGTAGAATATTCCAACTACATCTGTACAAAGATATAAGATCCCCCCCCCACTGCGAACGTCTTTGATAGGACACCAAACTATCTGTTAGTGAGGCTTCAGTAAAGGTCCTTTGGGAGATATGTTACCCCCTTATTGCCCTGACAGCCAGGTCCGCTCTGAACCAGAACGGTACTATTTATTATGACCCCAACTATTGATGAAATACAACTGGTTAACTATTCTACTCTGTGCAATCAAGTAGCTGATGTTAAAGTGAAGTGTTTGGTTTGGTTTCTTACTCTAATAGCATATCAACCTTTGCAGGTTATTTAATGCCAAAGCCATTCTCCTAGAAGAACAGAAGGTGTACGATTTAACCCATAGCTGGGTTCATACCTTTCCCAGGGGTATTTGCCCGAAAGTGAACATAATAGCGCGACTGGAGTACGAACTCGCTTACTACGATTCCGCAGTCCATCGCTTTAACCATTACATCACGAGGGCACCCTCTCGAAGTGTTTGGGCTGCATAGCAATACTTGAAACCATTCAACTATGTGCAAACAAATTATCTCTTGTTTAAAATTTTACTTACAACCTTCTCGTTAACAATTCGATTAGTGAATATTTATAAACATAATTAGGAAATACATAACATACAATGGTTGATATGCGATAAAATCCAACCAAATATCCCTTAAGTAGTGAAACCGACATGAGGAGATAGAAAAAATGTTTACGTGTAATCCTGATCAACTGGCTGTATAATAGTTCTTTCCGTTTGCTTGAGAAACGTCTTTAAACGATTTTCTTCTTCTTCTTCTTCTTCTTCTTCTTCTTCTTCTTCTTCTTCTTCTTCTTCTTCTTCTTCTCTATGACTGTCTGCCTGTGTCCCTCTCTCAGTGTCTGCTTTTATCTCTGTCTCTCTGAATATATATATATATATATATATATATATATATATATATGTGTGTGTGTGTGTGTGTGTGTGTGTGTGTGTGTATGCATTCTATACTGAAATTGCAGAGCCATTAATGAAAAGATGAAAAACGTGTCTGCTTCGCTATTAGGTCAGACATCCCAAAGTCTCTTGACTCATTGCCTGTAGCAATAAACGACTGTCTTATGAACTTATGCATTTACTTCTGGCGTTATAGATTCGCCAATCTCATTAGTACACATGCTTCACTATGTCTACCAGCGAGGAAACCAGGGAAGCGTTTTATGCTGATCTAAGGTCAGTATTGAAAAAGATTCACCTTCAAGACAAGGTATTCCTTATGGCCAATTTTAACGCTCTGTTTGGCAATGACAATTTTGTTTGGCAAAATGTCATTGCTCCTTTCGGAGTAGGCAAAATAAATTCAAATGACTTCCTTTTATGATTTTCCTATGGAGTTAACCTTTGCTTCACAGCAGGTAAATTCGTGAAAAGCTTGCTGGAAACATTTAAGTTCGTGTCATTAACACCTCATTGACTACAGCATTGTTCATTCTCAAGATCGGCCTGAGATCAACCACATTTGTTCCTTTAAGAGTGCAGAGCGTTTGTCAGATCTCAAATTGATTATGTAAAAGTATCGATGTAAATTGTACCATTTGTAAAAGACAATCGTGAATTTATCTTTTGCAGACCCAACGCCAACGAAATGAAAAGCAAGGAACATTCTCTTCTGGGGTATATAACCATTATATATATATATATATATATATATATATATATATATATATATATATATATATATATATTCTTTAAAAACAATATATGAAGAAATGGTAGATTTTGGTAAATCGGACAAGATGACAAAAATAAGTAGATAAACCAACACTAACAATGGATTCAGCAATCCATATATATAGTCAACCACAGACAGATCTGTTTCGTTCTATAACTCATTAGTATGGCTAGACATTAGCATCCCGTAGCTGGGGTCGAAGCCCGGTTGACTCAAACGTCAAGCCAATCTTCTAACCATTCAGCCATGGAAAGCCATTAACTGCGAAGTAAATTTTAAACTGTTATGAATCACAATTACTATTGTTTACATACATCCGTTCAATGGCTACCGAGACCTAAATTCATATATGAAGAGGCTTGCAATATACGCTAATGGCAACACGATTACTTCTTCGCCAGAGAACTCAACCCTACGGGGGTACGGGAGTATATATCTCTATAGTCATCCACAGACAGATCTGTTTCGTTCTATCAGAACTCATCCGTGTGGCTAGACATCAAATTTTCTTTATATATATATATAAAGAAAATTTGATTACAAGGTAATCCAAGTAGAAGGAGAGATTTATAGAGGAGCAAAGTAAACAGTATAGCGTTTCGGTTCTAATGAACCATCATCTGGATTATGAGGGATGATATCAATGATGTTAAATTAACGATGGATGTTTAAAAATACAAAATACAAAAACATAGGGAAAATTTGTATAACAAGAAAAAGTTAACCGTTCAATTAGTGAATAAGCGTTTGTTAATTAAACGGCCAACTTTTTCTTGTTATACAAATTTTCCGTAGTGATACTATCTAACCGATATTTGGGGTTATAAAGAGGTTTATATCATTCTTTTTCCCCGAAATTGAATATAATATCGTTATTTTAGTTCGAACTCGTTAGAACGATGTCGCAGTCCAGGACGTTTGCCACAACTGCACAGGGATTGTTGATTTTAAATGTTATGAAAGCCTGGGTAGTGTCTATGGATGAGAATAAAACACAGCCATCGAAAGATAGGCATGACTCATACTCAAACCACATGTCCAAACCGCATCGCTCATCGCACGTGTCAAAAAGGGGCGCGTCCTGCTAAGGCTGGAACTCTGGCCCCAGTGTTTGAAAAATCAGCTACAGAACTCAAACAAAAGCAAAAATTACTTAAATGTAAAAGCAAAATACAAATATCGACTTTCAATGTTAAAACCTTAAATACAATTGGCCAACTACGGGAGCTGACAGCTTCTTCGATGGATTATAACATAGACTTATATTACGAACAGGAACTCAGAAATCTTCATAGCGAAGATATAAAATACCACGATACCGGCAATGGATGGACATTTGTCTCAGTATCTTCAAGGAAAAACTCTGTGTAACGCTGCAATAGTGGGTGTAGGTATGCTTATCAGTCCACGGTCCCTAAGATTTTAAAACATCGGGAAAATATAACTGAGGATGATTCTAGCCACGTTTAATGGCAACCCCAGCAAAACAATGATATCCTATTACAGCCCAACCAATATTAGAGACGAACCGGACCTTATCAACTACGATAATGATCAATCTTCCTTTGTTCGTAAAATCCCAAAACACAACGTTCAAATCATCGGTGGAGACATGTAAGATCAAATAGGCAAAAATGAGAACAACAAATTAAACATACACAACTAGTCAAGTCGAAATAGGGAACATCTATCGGATTTCACATAAGAAAATAGATGATTTTGTCTTAATACCAAATTTCAGAAAAGAAAGGGGAAACTATGGACCTACACCTACCCAAATGAGGCTAAACCACAAACAGAAAAACAGCCTCATAAATAAGAAATAGAATAATAACGCATTGAATTGTGTGGTCTATTCCTCTTTTGAGGGTGTGTCCTCCGATCACCAAATTGTCACGGTTAAGATACGATTGAGCCTATCGAGAAATGTGCCACAAACCAAACCGTCCTCTATAATTCGTTCCTGCTTAGAAATAGAGATGTTAGCAAGAGATATACGTTAACTCTAACCAAAATTTCTATACACTTCAGGAAATATCAGAAACATTTACTCCAAATGACGAATAGGAGAACTTCGTCGATGCCCACATTGTAGCGGCTGCAGAATGCAGACACAAAACAAATAGCTAAACTTAGAGTCCCCTGAGTGACATTAGCGGTTTTCACGTCTGCACGCAAAAAAGCGTGCAGACGTGAAAACCGCATCCCTATATGAAGCCCAATTAATATCAATGCTCAGAAACTTAAGAAGGCTGAAAATAAACTATACGTATACTTAAAAGAACAAACAGAATACATACAAAATCAGATCAACAAGATTAGAGACTGAGTTGACGATAGACAATCTAGGATTGCATAGCAGACAGTAAACGAACTTACTAAAAGGAAGAGCACTGCGTGAGCTAAACTAAGAGCTGCCAGTTAAGAGGAACGAATACATCTATGGAAACAACATTTCGAGAATTTACAAAGAAAACCTGCGAATGTTACGGATGAATCTCTCACAAAAATCATCATTAATCAAATAGACATAAAACAAGGAAAGTTTACGTAAGAAAAATTCAACTTTGTGCAAAGTCAAATTAAAAGTAGGAGAGCTGCAAGGCTTGATGAAATAACTCTCAAGTATGGAAGATAAGGAAATTCGACGATATAGTGGTAAGATAGTGAAGCGCCGTAAATAACCAGAACACAATAAACAGACGGACAAAGGGCTGCATCCACCTTTTCTCCAAGAAGGTAGATCTTTGAATAGCCAAGAACTACCGAGGTATAACTCTTGCATTTATAGCGGCCAAGATCTACAATGCCTAGAACCTACAATAGAGAAAATACTTAGGAATAACCAAAATGACTATCGGAGAAATCGATCCATGACATCACAACTTTTGACTATCTCTCGAATTCTAGATGTTCGTGCAAAAATCTCAAGGCAACACTATTATTTGTAGACTTCTACAAAGCATTTGACTTCTTACACCCATCACGAAAACCATCCAAATTAGATGAATCAGTTATGCGGGACACTGCTAGAGAAGTAAGGGCAAACTCATAAGCAATGTACCCCTTTGCGCGGACGAGCAAGTGTTAGACGACTTGCTAGAAAATATCTACAGCAGCTCAGTGCCGATACAGGATGGAGCCTTGAAGACCTGCCGGGAGCGATGAACGATAGAGACAGGTGGCGAGAGAGGGTCTTGGAAATCCATGCAAGCAGCATGACCTGATGATGATGATGATGATGATGATAACAATTGGTAAGATTTCTATAAATTATGACGAAGAAGTCACAAGAATATTTTATCAAAAAATAGATTAATTGATAATATTTCTGTTCACTGTTATCAACAACAACTACAAGAAATTGTAGAGTATTGCAAATAAAAGGTTGTTTTTATTCCACATTAGAAAAATATCTCTAAATTAATAAAGATAAAATTTGTTTTTGTTTTACTTCCATAAATGTAACCTCATGACAAAAATGAATTAACATTTTCTTGCAAATAAAAACAATTTTTGGCCGGGAAAAGGCGCCATATTTAATAAACTTCAGGTCAAAAGTGCAAGTAGATGCAACGATTTATGAATTTGATTGGCAAAGGTCAAGAAATTAATGGTGTTTTTAATGTGGGAACTGTTCCTACGAAAAGAACTGACAGAGAAACACCAAGTAAAATTGACCTAGAGCCAATTGCTTTATTGTTGAAGAAAATTAATATATAAATAAAAGATAAAAAACGATATATTGTGTGCAAAATTCTCCAGCCACTAGAAACTAAATACGCAGTTGAAAAATATTTTAATTGGACCCCATTGATACATGCGATGTGTTTTGTTATATAACTTTCTTTGTAAAAATAATCAATACAAAATATAGACATCATTAATCTCTCTCCCTAAAACATACTTGTACACACACAAACACACATGTACAAACACACACTTTATATATATATATATATATATATATATAAAAAGTGTGTGTGTGTGTGTGTGTGTATGTTGTGCGATGGATTAGAGGGAAGAATGTCAAGAGAGAGTCAGGGAAATCTGTGCTAGCTGCGCGACTTAGTGATATATATATGTATATATATATAATGTTTCTAACCATGAGGGAGTTTGAGCACCCATTAAGTAAATATAAATAGTAATCTGTTTGTATTTACTTGTAAATATGGAAACACATACACACACATATAGTATACTTTCATATTTACACACAAATGCAAATAGCTTTACACAATCGTGTGGGGGTGGTAGATTGCAATGGTTGAATTGTCGTCTAAATTTCGAGAAAGTGAAAATATCACTAACATCTCATTTTATCTGTTATATTACTAAAGTAACCTGAAAATACTATAGCTTAAATTTATTCAAAGAAATAACTAGTGGCTTCAACCACGGTCTCCAGACGATTCTGTATGGTACTGCATGTCTTTAAAATGGCCACTTTGATTAAGAGCCGTTTTGCTAGATATATGGTCTTCGGGAAGACACCCTCTTGTTCTAGACCAGCACTACCTTCTACAGGCATTTGATGTAGTCTTCTGTGTTGAGTGATGTGGTAAAATAAATGGAGGTATAACGTCACCCTAACTAGAGACGACCCGACTGTGAATTGAATGTTTTGTTTTCATCAATATGAATATGAATTTATCCTCAAATTTTCGTTTTGAAGCTTCCATCACTTATTACAGTAAGTTTTTTCCTGGTTTATTGAAAAATGATTTGTGTCATGGTGCAGCCTTTCTCATAGAAAGTACTAAAAAGACTCTTATTTGCTGCACAGTAGACTTAATCCGAAACAAAGCGCATTCATGGTATTAATAATTTAATATGGTGACGATTTATCCATCACACGCTGCCTATATATATATATAAATATATTGATGGATGAACAAATCGATATGAAAACGTGTTTTATCAATGAGGTAAGAGCTGAATTACAGACCGGGAGAGAGTGATAAAATCTAACATAAATTATCATCTCACCTCCTTAGATGATTTTTTTACTGAACGTTTCATGCATTCATTTATTTTATGATGAATCAACTGAAGATTGCATTTTGTCAAATGCATGAAAATTTACTAATGACACAGACAAGAAGTAAAAAAAAACTGTTTTAGATTATATATAATATATATATATATATATATATATATAATCTAAAATAGATATTTCATTTATATATATATATGTACATATATATATATATATATATATATATATATAAATTTCATTTCTTTTCTAGCTTTTTATTATATGCACATTATATGATGGTATAGAGCTATCATTATATATGATCTGTTGTATAATATAATATAATATTTAGCTACTTACGATTTTCCAAAGGACAACAGTATAATATTACAACGTTTTCTGATATATGTATACTAACAAAACCAATGTAGTTTATGAATTTATGTGTCCATTTCGGGAGTGCCTCCCTAAAAAAATATTTACATTGGTTATACAAACACAACACTATCTCGTCGCCTCACTTATCCCCTTTCTGAAAATTGCGTCATAAAACTATATTTAATTATAAAAGACAACAATAGCACTGACCAACATACATCTTCCGATATAAGAGAGATTCCCACAGATAATTCAATAATTCTATATAAAATAGTAATGATAAACGATTACAAATCCTTGAAGCAATATACATAAAAATTTAAAAAAAAAACATAAATGAAGTAGCATTTAACACAGACACCAAAATTTTAAACATTTTAACAAAAATCACTAACTCTATCAACTGGACGGTTTAAATCAAAATGCTGAAAACGTTGTAGCTGACAATTTTAAACAAAACGCTAAAATTATTGAAAAAATAAAACTCAAACTTCCAACTCAAACACACGATCTCTGATGATGATGCTTCAGCAGAAGATATGGGACAATTACTTTACCACTTGGATCCCGACACAAGAAAAATAACAAGAAGACTTGAAAAATTACAATAAAAAATAAACAGTGTTCCATGGTCTTTGATAAAAGTTGACTTAATTTATATATATATATATATATATTAATGTATTTACCAACCCCTCCACACGGGCGCGATATGACGCGAGGTGAATTTTTAGCGGAGTTTAACAGGTGTGAATATAGTGCTTCTTTTTCTTAGACTGGTTGCCGAAAGGATCCAGTTTGCCCTGCTATTAACCCATAGCCAGAGGAAAATAATTAGATTAATAACTTTCCTAGATGTATTAGTGATATGTGGAATGTAATCAGCCTCATTCAGGATTTGAACTTGTGTCGCTGTTTTATTATTTCCTTCGACGATAAACATTACAACACGGGAACAGCCATATATACATGTGTGTGTGTGTGTGTTTTACATTGTAGATCGATGAGATCTATTTTTGAGATGAAGTGTCGAATTTAAATTAGATCCTGAGCCGTTAAACTAGTGGGAATATCTAATAAAAGTACAACGAGTGTGATTGACTGCAGCTGAACTCCATGTCGATCTGACACCAGGGCTTTGATTGAACTGTTTCAGTCAGATGACCAAAACGGCTCTAGGGTTAGAATAAGTTAGTTGGTGAGAAATATCCGATCTGAGTGGTTGAATGCTCCATCTTTCTGTTCAATTCCCCGTTTACGGCAAACAGGAAATAATGATAAAAAATCGTCAATGAATTATAAAGTGAAATGTGCATATGAAATGGTGGTTGCAGTGTCCTTCATCATTAACGAACAAGAAAGGCAACACGAAAGAGACAATAATAAAAGTGATAAGACGAAATGCCTGGAGAAGAGACGAAGAACGAATTGAAATGAGATGAGGGGATAGAAGCAGACGATCGAAGAACAAGGTCCATAGAGTAACCGATAATAGAGCATGTCCACACACACACACACACACGCACACACACACATATATATATATATGTATAAGTTATATATATGTATAAGTTAGCCGACTGTAGTCGAAAACAACTCAAAGGCTCCCTTTTCAATAGCTACTACACCAAAGAGTTAGGGAGGGTGCTACTTTTATCCTTGGATTGCGCCACTTACCCTTAATTCGTACATTATAATACTGATTGTTCAGATAAGTCATCAAATATCATTTTTGAGTCTTTGGTATGACTCGGCCAAGGATTGAACCCCGGTCTCCCTAATAATCGGTGAATACTCTTACCATTAGACTAATGAACCATATAAATATATAATTATATATATATTTTTCGTAAAACATCAAAAACGCTTTGTTTAGTTGCACGAGGTGTCCGCTTTCTATATCTTCCTGCTTTCATGGCCTCGAAGACTTGACATGAAAAGAAAAAAGGAATGTCGTCTTAACGCTAAGAAAAGTTGTGTTTTTGTGTTTTTGACTCTCCATCCGACATAACAGTAATTGGTGACTATGCTACCATGATATTCAGTAAATTAAGAATTACTAAATATACCCGATTACTAAGAATCAATTGTTTCATTCTCATAAGAAAACAATGGAAACGAACCCCAGTAAATCAATTTTAGCTTTTTGTAAATACTCCTCAATGAAACACAAAAATATTCTAAGAAAATAGCTATAGATAATAAAACTCAGAAAAGATAATTCTTATTATATCTACAATTACTATTTCATATTTTTTTCATATGTAAGGTCTGCCCTTTCCAACTCCTTCTTTGGTATCCTTGGTTTGATATTAAACTGCATATGATGGTGAGGCTCCAGTTCTTGGACATTAGGAAATATGGAGAACCCAATTCACTGCCATTACATCCAGGTTGTCTCTGACCTGAATTCATAGTACTTGCAAGGGTTCCCTTGACGGGTTTAATATAGCTGTTCAATCATTTACCAAGGGTTATTGATAAAACCTTGCCATTAGCCTGATGAGTTGAATGTTCACCAATGGTCTGGGAAACTGGGGTTCAATCATACCAAATACTCAAAAAATGGTACTTGATGTCTCCTTGCTTAACACTCAGCATTATAAAGTATGGATCAAGGGTAATGTGAAGCAATCCAGGGAATAGAGTAGTGCCCTCCCTTACATCTCGGTGTAGTAGCAATTGTAAAGGAAGCCTTAGGGTCACCCTCGACTACGGTCGCCAACTTTACTTTCTTAGGTGAAATGATACAGCCGTGTGCAAATTATCAATATTGCATGGGAATATTTTATAAAAAAAATTGATTAGGTTTAATAGCAATATTTGATACCATCTAATGGTGTGCAAACAAATGGTCAATATTTAAAAGAATTATTAGTGATCGATAAGAATACTTGAAACTATTTGTGAGTGTGAAAAACAAATCAGGACCAAGAACTCATTTAAAAATAAAATTACCAAAAGCTATTCACTTAAATATCATATATATGTCAATAGGATTTGGAATTAAATCTATTTAATATCAACTAGGGTTGATATGCTATAAAACCCCACCCAAACTAAGTTACTCCAAGGGAGTAGAAAGTATAGATAGTAAATCTTACTGCATAATAAAAAAATAATAATTAGATATCTAACATATATATATATATATATATATATATATAAGTTAGATCTACAAAATATGACCATATAAAAAGAATGCGTCTGTGAAGCAAAATGTGTCTACAAACCTTCGTCTTACGTTAAAACGGCTTCGAACTGACAAAGAAAAGAAGCAGAAGGTACCCCGTAAAAATATTTACCCGACGCCGACTACGCCGATGACATAGCGATACTGGTGAATATACCTAACCAGGCCGAAACACTACTGCATAGTTTAGAACGAGCCGACACAGGCATTGGCCTCCATGTCAATGCACACGAAACTGAATATATGTGCTATAATCAAACAGATGACATTTCCACACTAGACGGAACCTCTCTGAAACTGGTAGACAAGTTCACCTACCTAGATAGCAGTGTCTCAGCAACCGAAAAAGATATCGTCACGCGGCTAACGAAGGCATGGACAGCTATCGATAGACAATCGATCTGACCTGACCAATAAAATGAAATGCAGTTTCTTCCAGGCAGCGGGCGTATCGATATTGCTGTATGGATGCACCATTTGGATGCTAATTAAACAGCTGGAGAAGAAGCTAAACGGCAATTACACAAGAATGTTGCGAACAATATTGAACAAATCCTGGTGGCAACACCCCTCAAGGCACCAACTATACGGCCACCTGCCTTTCATCACGAAAACTATCCAAGTCAGACGAACCAGACATGCAGGACACTGCTGGAAAAGCAGGGACGAGCTCATAAGCGATGTACTCCTATGGACCCCCACTTATGGTCGAGCAAAAGCAGGACGACCAGCTGGAACATACATACAGCAGCTATGTGAGGATACGGGATGTAGCCCTGAAGACCTGCCGGAAGCGATGAACGATAGGGAGAAGTGGCGAGAGAGGGTCAGAGATATCTGTGCCAGCGGCACGACATGGTGATGATATATATATATATATATATATATATATATATATATTGGATAATTTGGCACTTAATTATCCATAAGTTTTGATATACCATTAAACACCAAGTTATCAACCCTCATTATTTAAATTTATTTCAAATAGGAAAAAATACTTATAGTTAAATTTCGGACAAGTTCAAAACATCTAAACTTGGTTTCAGTTTGCTATGGTTTTGTTTTATGGCACATCAACTGTTGTAGGTTATTAATGCCAAATCTATTTTTATACATATAAACAGTTCTATTTCGAACAATTCGGTTCAGTATAAGTATAGTTTTTGTTACCCACAGTTAAATGTCAAAAGAGTTCTATTTCAAACAATTCAGTTTAGCATGATTACACAGTTTAGTTGTATTCGACCCATAAATATGGCCCAATCAGTTGCTATCACTCTTGGCCAAAGTGGATCTGGGAGGGATGGAAATGAAGGGGTACTTTCCAATTTCTCAAAGCTCCATCAGTTTGTATAGGGTAATATGCACGACTCTCGTTAAGAGGAAAGAAGAAGTTGATGTATTCTGTAGCCCCAGCTGACTGGGCAATATATACAGTTGAATGTAAGAACAATTTTTCAAACAATTAAGTTTAGTATAAGTACGCAGTTTAAATGTTAAAACAGTTCTATTTCAATCAATTCAGATTAGCATAAGTACGCAGCTTGAATGTCAAAACAGTTCTATTTAAAACAATTCAGTTTAGCATAAGTACGCGGTTTAAATATCAAAACCATCCCATATTAACCAACACAGTTTAGTTCTAATCGATCCATTGATATGACTCTATCAGGTGCTACCACTCCGAACCAGAGTTGACCTAGGGAGTGATGGCAATGAAGGGGTACTCTGCATCCCCCGAAAGCTCCAGCATTACTTGAGCCTAACCATCAGGTTGTATGGTGTCATATCCTGGACTCATGTTGGGCGGGGTGTCTTACTCTACTGCAGAAAAGCAGTCGGTGTGTTCTACAGACCTATCCGACTGGGCAATCTAATGTTGGTTTCATAGTTGTATTTGAAGACTCAAGCAAGTAATAAGTATAAACAAATATTTTTAGCTCTATAATTTCTTTATTCTCATTTTCTTTTATTTCTAAAAAAGTATATAACCTTAAATATTTTCTTCACTTGGACAATGCTTTACGCAACACAACCAAAAATATATAGAAGTGACATTTTAATATTTCTAAGGTCACTGGATCTTAAGACTGATACATATTTGCACAGCATTTCATCCAACACTTATACACATTTTTTAGCGATTATATCTTGAATCTAAGTTCTATTCTTTAACGTAGTCTTTCACTTGAAGGATTTTAAGAAATAATAATCGATTTCCTAAACAAGTCCCTTGCTAAACATTTTCTCAATGGCTGTAAGTTTTTGTGATTTAAGCTATAATATATCTACTTTCAGCAAAAGAATTCAGTTGCTGGTTGCTAGGCCTTTACTTGGTATCACCTTAGGTTTTATCAATGATAAGATGGCCTTGATATTTACTAAGTATGTGCTCTTTCTATAAAAAAAACGATAACTGTGGGCGAGCCAGTGAGATTGGAATACTCTTCAGAGGTTTAAGTGTGTAAGTCTGCCAACTATTCCTTTTTGCGAAGTATTGGATAGATAGATATATAGATCGATAGATAGATATCAATAAGTTGAGAGAGATTGGTTGATAGATAAATATTCACTTTCATTATGAAGCGTTTTTAAGAGTTACCCTTACATGGAGAAAAATAAAATGACCAAATATATAAAATGTTTATGCATATATTTGTACGTATTATTAGTTTTAAATTGGTAGAAACTGTTTTGTCGTATATTTTGTTTCTGTCGTATAATCGATGTTCAGGAGAGAATAAACATAGACGGAATTATAATAATGACATGTCTTCTTATTGAGTTTTCTTTTCCTTTTGCTTACAAATAGAAATATATCAGCAAATGGAAATATTTATTTCATACAGATATTACGTCATCGAGGCTTTTCTCTTGATTTTTGTTTAGTACTGAGTGAAGATTTTTTTCCGTAAACTGTTCAATTTTTATGTCATTTTGGACATTAATGATTTTTTATTATATTTGTCTGTGATTTTAGGAGGATTTCCGAGCATATATTTGAAACGTTCTATCCATTTCTGAGGTCTTTCTTCTTGGTTGGTTGCTTTTAGTTTTACTCTCGAGGTGATCATCCTTCAGCTTACTTCATTTTCTGTCGGCTAGTTTATTCGTAATTATCTTTCTTTTACCGAATGTCAAATTTTATCGATTTGGCCTTGAATGTATTCTAATTGCTTGTTTTGGTATGTCGTAGTTAGTTCTATCTGGGAAACTTACATCAGCTCGGTGCAGATACAGGATCCAACGAAGAAGACCAACCTGGAGCAAGGAATGATAAGAACTGATAGAGAGAGAGAGAGAGAAAGAAAGAAAGAAAGAAAGGGAGAGAGAGAGAGAGAGTGTGTGTGTGTGTGTGTGTGAGGGAAGTTTGTATTGTTAGCGAGACTTGATGATAAATTGATATCACATAACACTAATAACTAATTTGAGAGAGAGAGAGAGAGAGAGAGAGAGAGACTGAGAGAATAAAAACGAGACTAAGAGAGAGAGACTAAGAGAGAGACCAAAAGACAGTGTGTGGGAGGGAGGAGAGCATCAAAGAGATCGTGAGAGAAGAAGAGAGGGAGAAATAGTGAGAAAGCATCCGAGATAGAGTGTAGAGACGGCTCATTGCGGCTGAACAGCGAGAATCCATGCTACACGTGTTCGCAGCTCTCTGGCTTTTTCTCAGGCTTCTATGCTTTTTTAAATGCCAGTTTTCTGCTACGTATCACAAATGAGTGTATAACAAGTATCTGTAATTTTCCAAGCAATATTCGAGGATAAAAAACAGCCATACAATTCCATTTATAATTTGCTTTGATATTTACAAAAAAAAAGAGATTCGCGGCAGTAAGATAGAGATAGGGGCTCGATGATAAGGGTCACAGAGAGAGAGAGAGAGAGAGAGAGAGAGACTATTAGAAAAGTAACAGAAGAACGAATACGAATGTAACGGATGGTAACCCCGACATCCAAGCTATGGTATTAGCAGAGCAGTACCTAGGCTAAAAATAGAACGTAGCAAAAGCAATCGACCTGACGAGCGATGATATGCTGAAAAAAAAAAAAAAAACAACCCTCAAACGAGTAATAATTAAAGTAGAGGCGGAATAGAAAACAGGGGAAGAAATGAAATTCCAGACCAACTGCAAAGATGTAAAGACAGACCAAAAAGTCGTCACCCATTTGGGGTGAGCTCCACAAATGAATAAGCCTAGACCAGAGCAATAAAACAAGCAGTTGTGACAACGCCATAGTGTAGAAAGGATGAATGAACCGCATGTAACGAACATTGAGAAATAAACTTTTCATTTTTATTACGGTGCTGATTTTTAATCAACGAGCTTTTTATTATCAGCGTTTTTGTTCCCCCTTCCGCGCCAGTGAGGAGGAGAAACTGTTGTTGCCGCTTAGGACTCAGAGCTGCAAAGTGGGTTCCAAACGCCAATATTTACGCATGCAACTGATTTGCCTAATGTCCCGACTCCAATTGACTACATAATCAAACTCGAAATCTGATCCCCCTTTTCTCATCACTTGAAAACCTATAACCAAACTGAAGCATAACAATTCATTTTCAATCCACTACTAGTGTGCTCAAATGTCGTTAGCTACTGTTGCTGTTTATAGAACAAAATTTTAAAACAAACACTACAACATAACACGAATATAGCCACTAAACACTTGGTTTTTACACAGTTGTAATATACTTATAAACATTGTATCGCCTTTGCAATATACAATAGGTCCGAAAGAACTTGGGAACAAATTAATTACGGAAGGTTTATTCGACAATTTCGGCCGAATATTATATAATCCATACGGTGACTTGAAATATTATGTAGACAAAAGATGTCATTACTACTTAATCAAATATATATATATATATATATATATATATATATATATGTGTGTGTGTGTGTGTGTGTGTGTGTGCCTCGAATATATGAAACTTCAAGACTGACTTTGGCAAAACCGGTCTGAGGAGTAGATAAAACATATATTATTACATTTACCTCACTGGAAGAGATGTTGAACTCCCTCAACACGTATTTTGTCCGGTTCCTGCCTTTTTCTGAAAATTATCTACGCGCGCTCCGGCACCATTTGCTTTCAGTGCTACAATTACTAACAAGTCAATAACTAAAGTCTTTCCGAAGGGCTGTATAATTAATAGAAATATAGGTCGTGTCATTTGCCGCCACCAGCCAAAGAGAGCAGCAGTATTGCTACCAGACTTTTCATTGTTATATCTTTGATAAATACCGTTAAATACATCTATCATTTTTCGGCAATACTGTAGTCACAAAACGTTACTTTTTTTCTAAGGTTATTCTAAAGGAATATATTTGTATATTTAGTATTTCCCAAGTTGTCAAAATAGATAATTGAACACTCGGGAAAATATCTCTTCTTGGTGCTCATCAGAGCTGTCTTCTAGCAGTACCAGATTAAAGAGTGATCTTTGTCGGCTGGGGCTGCAGAATACACCGACTGCATATCAGCCGAGAGATAAGACTCCATCAACGAGTGCCCGGGATTTAACTCTAAACAATCTGATGGTGAGGCTCCAGTAACACCGGAGCTTTGAGGAATGCGGAGTACTTCGTTTTTACCATCACTCCCAGGTTCACTCTGGCCCAGACTGGTAGCACCTAATAGGGTCCTATCCATGGATAAAATAGAACAGTTTAACATTTCATTTGAGGACAAACAGGTGACTTATGCCAAACTGAATTGTTTGAAATAGAAATGTTTGATAATGAAACTGTGTGTAAACAAATGAGTGATGTTTTTCTGAATTGATAGTAATACATATCAATACTTGAAACCATTTAACTTTGTTGACTTACGCTAAATTGAATAGTTTGAAATAGAATTGTTTGATCACTGAACTGTGTATAAACGAAGTCTGATGTTAGTGACTCATAGCAATACTTGGAACCATTCAACTTTGGCTTATGACAAATTGAATTGTTTGAAATAGAACAGTTTGATCATTTAACTGTGTGTAAACAAATGTTTGATGTTTAAATGAATTGCAAGTGAACATGGAACTATCTAATTTTTTTTCTTATGTCCACTAATCATTTATATCTAATATATATGTATAAAGAGGACTTGGCATTGAATAAACAACAATGGTTCATATGCCATAAAACCAAACCAAATCATATATATTTAATATATACGTAAAAAGAAGATTTAGGATTAAATAACCTACAATGGTTGATATGCCATAAAATCAAACCAAACCAATTCATGTATATCTAATATCTAAGTATAAAGAGCATTTGGCGTTAAATATCCTACAATGGTTGATATGCTAGAAAACACAACCCAATCAAACCATATATATTTAATGTATAAATCTAAAGATGATTTAGCATTAAATGACCTACAATGATTGATATGTCTTTAAAGCCGACCGAGCCAAATCATATATATTTGATATTCATGTAAAAACAGGATTTGGCATTAAACAACCTACAATGGTTGATATGTCATATAATAAACCAAACCAAATCCTATATATTTAATATATACGTATAAACGGGATTTGGCATTAAATAAGCAACAAAGGTTGATATGCTATAAACCCAATCCAACCAGAAAAACGAGAATATCTATTTTATAAGACTAGAGTAAAAAAAAAAAAATCTTGGAATTCTTAAAATTCTCAAAGATGGTATAACACATTTTTATGGATTCCTTTTACTCACAATCTTCTAACTTACATTAAACACAGGAGGATTCGTTTGAAAAGTAATGGTTATTAACATTTAATTGCTGATTGGAGTAGAAGATGTTTTTGACTGCATCAATAAGTTACATGTGCATTTACAGATTGAGAATAAACTAAACATGTGCCTCTTGCTTGGTGATTTTGTTCAGTAAATTAGATTTAGAAATTTGAACATTCATTTTGATTAGATTGTTTCTGATTATTTATTTGTAAGAATGTGTGCGTGCTGAGATTTTAGAACCGAATGCCAAACTGGATTGAATTATCAAATAAACATAAAAATGATAAATTAGATTGATATTTCTGAATCCTTATAGATATTTCTTTTATATATATATATATATATATAATATTTGTATTAGACAGAAATACTTGATATCATATAATTGTGAGCAAAAACACTTAAGAAGCAATGATATAACCATGTGAATATAAAAATACAATGGATACTATTTCATATGTTGCTGCCATAGAATAAACCCAGATGGTTTGACGTGCCGTCAAAATAAATCCAACAGTCTATTATATTTCAATTTTATACTAGTAGGCTTTTTACAGCAGTTAATTCTTAGATGAAGAACTTTACCTGAACTGCTTATTTTTTTCTTCACATTTTCATCTCATAGGCCATTATTAGTGAGTCCGACAAATATTTAATATCAAACAGAACAAATCAATAGGAGACGCATGCTGATGTCACGTTTCTAATATTACCCGTTTTCCAATATCTCATTGCCGGCTTCTTAATATTTTTGTGTAATAAATGCAAATTAAACAACTCAACCGTAAGAGTCAAACTAATATTAAAATGTGTCAAAGAAGGCCCAGAAAATAGACATTTCACTACTGCGTATATATTTTAATGTTCATAATCTAATAATTTTGTTTATTTATAACTTTTAATTTTCACAGTTTCTTCGGAAGTGTTCGGAGAAAGGCAATACTTTCTCTTGTTTAAGGTGTTCGGGAATTAGATTCTTGAAAATCTAATAAGAGCGATTTATGAGTTGATATGTGAAAATATTGCAAGTTGATATACACTATGTCGCTGATAAATATTTTGCTGAAGAAAAATGGTGATTCTATATGATGTTGACGACGACGATGAGGATGATGATGATATTATTATTTTTATTATTATTATTATTATTATTTTTATTTTTTTATTATTATTATTATTAATTTTGATTATGAGTTAAAATTTATCAGAGTGAAAGAAATATACCATGATTGATAATCTTACCTAAATCCAAAGCAGACTGAAACAAAAATCATGGGGGCTGTCAACAACAAATAGGTAATAAAATCATAGTAATAGAAAAAAATAATTCCACGTGGCTTATTGGCTTACGTGCTGCTTTACAACTATTTAGTCAGCGAGTTCCAACTCTAGTTATGCAGTTACGTTTACTTTCAGAATAATACGAACACCTTTCTGACAAATATGAACCCCTGGTTAAAAATACCCTAGCCTAGTGCTCTTTAATGATGGCTTTGACATTAAATAACCCGCCAAGGTTGATAAGCCATAAAAAAGAAACCAAACGCTTCACATGATATAATCAATTGAACCTTTATTTCTTTGCGCTTGTTTTGTCTTTTTGTTTTGTTTTTTTTTGTATTATCTTTTCATTTGTTTCGTAGAAGTTTAGAAGACTTTTATATCGTTGCCTTTTTTCTCGTTTCCTTGTTTTTGTAGGTTTTTTTATCGCCTTTTTTCTAGTTATAATGCAAGTTTCTCAATTATTTCTCTGTTTGCTATTACCTCTATCAATACTGCAATTTCTGTATTCGACGGTGTATAGCTAAGAATGTGATTATTTTGATAAATAAATGCTTTTTTTTACCTCAGTGATTTTCTTGGAGTGTTAGTCATCCCAACAGGATTAGTGAAGAAGACCTTTAAAATATACGCGACCATTTTTTCGCATTTCTTATTCATCGTATGTCTTTTAATATCTTTTTCCTGTGTTTTTTTTTTCTTTCAGTGTCATGATTTCTTTTTTCAGATATTTTTTTCTTTTTTACTGTGACACTGTTTTCCTTATCAAAAGAAACAACCAAATTTTAACAGAACACAAATGCTGATTAGTTAAAAACCAAACGCAATATAAACCCGAATATATAATTTTACGCTTGTTGATATTCCTCCATTCTATTGCAGAGTTCAACCGATGTTCACTTAGATCACTTTCACCCAACCTTCATGTCTTACTGTATTTCTTAATTATCAGTAAGGAAAAATGATTTGAAGAAAATGATAAGGTTAAAGATCTCACAATACTTGACGGTATATTCCTTACTTTAGAGTAATGGTTAACAAGCATCTCTTTGACAACATAACTACATTCTAAGAGAGTATAATTTCGAAGAAAAACATTACCTTTTTGAAAAGGGGTGTCCTCATGGTGTAATGGTTAAAGCGATGAACTGCGGAATCGTAGTACGCGAGTTCGTACTCCAGTCTCGCTATTACGTTCACTTTCGGGCAAATACGCTTGAGAAAGGTATGAACCCCCTTATTCTCCCTCCAGCTATGGGTAAATAGTAGGACGGACTAGGTTCTTCAGCCTTGGTGAGGCAACTAGTCTAGGAGAAGGAAAACTCTGAATTCAAACCTGTTAAACTCCGCTTAAAAATTGACCTTGTGTCATATCCTGCCCGAGCGGAGGGGTTGGTAAATAGTACCTTTTTGAAAAGAAAGAAATCAAAAGAGAGTTGGCAGAGTTGCAAAAAAAATAGTAAAACAGGAATTAGAAAAAGAACTTGAAAAAAATGATCGTGCGCCCACGATAGAGAAAGAAAGAGAGAGAGAGAGAGATTAATAGATTAACTAATGTCATTTATACACACACACACACACACACACATATATATATATATATATATATATATAGGGTCAAGCAAAATGATCTGACACATTTGTAGGTTTAATAAAAGACAAATAAAGTAAAGAAACAAATTTTTTTTTTTATTTTCGAAAAGTACATATAATGCCATTTTGTTTCATTAGGTTTTGAAAATGAAATCAATCAAATGGGATCCCCAGGGAACAACATTTCACGGATTTAAATCAGGTGTGTCAGATCATTTTGCCTGACCCTATATATATATATATATATATATATATACGAGGGTCGTTTAAAAGTTTTAAAAGGTCAAACAGATTATAGATTTGTCAGACATCCCTCAACTTGATTTATTTTTCCTTGATTTATAAGAAGCGATAGTGTATTGTTAAAAATAAGAAGTTCAACTACGGCTCTTCTTTCCACGTGACACTTAAAACATTTTAAATGGCCTATACACAAGAATGCTGCGTGCAATCCTGAACAAGTCCTGGCAGCAACACCCCACAAGACACCAACTGTACGGCCACCTGCCCCCTATCACGAAAACTATTCAAGTTAGGCGAACCAGACATGCAGGACATTGCTGGAGAAGCAGAGATGAACTCATAAGAGATGTACTCTTATGGATCCCCACACACGGCCGCGCAAAAGCAGGACGAACAGCACGAACGTACATTCAGCAGCTATGTGAGGATACAGGTTGTTGTCCTGAAGACCTATCTAGGGCGATGAACGATAGGGAGGAGTGGCGAGAGAGGGTCAGGGATATCCGTGCTGCCAGCACGATATGATGATGATGATGATGATATATATATATATATATATATATATATATATATATATATATACTCACCTTCTACTGACAGTCGCATTGCTATTAGAATTTTTTGTTTTTTTACACGTACATCATGTAATCTTATTCAGTTCATGTTTTATACCGCGCAACTGACCCCTACTTGAGCACTTTTCTGATTTATAAAAAAAGGATTTTAAGACGATTTATTTATTTGTATATATATATATATATATATATATATACCGGCCCCTTCGTTAATGGTTAGAGTGTTCGTCAGGAGACCAGAATTCAATCTCAGGTCGAGTCATACCCAAGAAACAAAAAATGTACTTTGTCACGTTAACACTCTGCATTATAAGGTACAGATCAAGGGTAAGTGGAGCAATCCAGGGAAACGAGTAGTGACCTTCCCTACACCATAGTGTAGTAGCTATAGAAAAGTGAGTCCTCGGGTCACCTTCGACAACGGTCAGCCAACTTATATATATATATATATATATATATTGTAAATTGAGGCAACGTAGCATTTAAGGTGACCTCCAGATATTTATCTCAAATGTCTGGGTTAGACTCATAACTGGTGTATACGTCACCTCCATACAATAGGCTATTGTAACGTTCCTGTTTGTGATTACAGTCAAGTCATCTCGTCTTGGAAATGGCGCGTCATATAGCGTTAATGTGATACTTAATTTGTGCAACGGTTTTATTATCTTATATTATTATCTGTGCTAATTCGTAAAGCATGTTTACCTAACACCAGTTTAAGTTATAAATGGTTATGGCAGTCTTTTGGAGTTAGGTTATGGGGTGTATATCGATTTTATGGGGTACCTTTTAACTGGTTGAACTCTCTGAAATAAAGTTTTAGATTTTAGCCCAGCCATATAAATCGGTCGACAGAATGTTTAGGTATTTTTCAGGTTTATAAAGTCGACTCTTATTTTACAATTCATAATAAATATATATATATATATATATATATATATATATATATATATATATATATATATGGTACATTTATATTGTGATGTTTGGTTTGGTTTTATGGCACATTAATTACTGTAAGTTATAATTGCCAAATCCATTTTTATTCTTATGAACTGTTCTATTTCAAACAATTCAGTTTAGTATAAGTATAATTTTTTGTTTACGCACAGGTTCAGTGTAAAAATCAGCTCTAATTCAAACAATTAAGTTTACCATAAGTACACAACTTCAGTGTCAAAAAACAGTTATATTTTAGACAATTCAATTTAGGATAAAGACACAGGTTCAGTGTTAGAAATAGGTCTATTTCAAACAATTCAGTTTAGCATAAAAACAATACTATTTCAAACAATTCAGTTAAGTATAAATTTACAGGTTCAATGTCAAAAACAGTTCTATTTTAAGCAATTCAGTTTAGCATATGTACACAGTTTAGTTCTATCTAAATACATAGATATGATCCTATCAGGTGCTACAATTCCAGGCCAGAGTGGATCTGGGATCGATGGCAATACCAGAGTACTCCGCATTCCCCCAAACTCCAGAGTTGCTGGAATCTCACCATCAGATTGTTTAGTGTAATATCCTGGAAAATTGTTGGGGCAAGTCTTATCACTCTGCAGAGAAGCAGCCGGTGTATTCTGCAACCCCAGCTGACTGGGCAAATAGTTTTGAATCAAGGCCAAAAGAATAGGAATGGCCGATGAGATTCGAACTCAGTAACTACGATCAATGAATCTAGCTTGCTAAATGTTACACCACGCGTGGTCTTCCGGACGGGGCAAACATTCATATGCAGAGTACGGCTGGAGAAGTAAGGCAGAACACATCAACAACATTCTCTTTTCAACAACGACCTATGGACACACCAATGTTCGCCGACCAACAACGACTTACATAAATCAGCTCTTTGAGGATGCTGGATGCAGCCTTGAGGATGAATTGTAGGGATGGATATGAGAAAGTAGCAAGGAACTCCGTTCTGACAGTTTGACTTGATGCCTATATATATATATATATATGTACGCTACCAGTAAAAAGTATTCAGAAATTGTTCTGAAATTGTTATTCTTAATGAATCAAGGGTTTAACTAGTAATACTAAATACAAGTGTTCCTGAGCCACATGAAATAGAAATTAAACTCACAAAAATATAATATTTTAAAACTTTCGATTCCTCAAAATGACCCCCTTTGCACGAGATTACTGCGATGCAGATTCTCGGCATTCTTTCCCCCTAAAACTGTCCGTAGACTGAAGATAGTTCTATCCAGCTTGTCCACATGAGTTGCCGAAGGTGAGCTGCACTTGTGGCTTGTTTAGCTCTGACTTTTCGATCAAATTCATCTCACATAAGTTCAATGGGTTTTAAGTCCCCTGATTGCACCGAGCAAGGCATTAGTTGATGGACATGCTGTTCCTCTTTGCTTTTAATGCACCTCTGGCTAGGTTTACTAGTATGTTTTGGGTTATTATCTTGCATGGGTACAAATCCTTAAGCAATACGCCGCGTTCCTGATGGGATTGCCTGATGCTGCAGTATTCTTTGATAGCCTGTCTGACTGAATTCGCCCTTCACCTGGTACAAATCCCTGACTTTGCAATTGGTAAAAGCCCCCACTCATGCCCACACACCATAACAGAACATCTTTCCTGCTTTATGGTTGGTGTGAGACAGGCGGTTGGAGCTCTTTCACCAACTGACCACCGCCCATAGACCTTCTTATTCGACCGAATGATTTTGAACATTGATTCTTCAGTCCTTGATTCAACTGCTCTAATTTCCAGTCTGGAGCCTTTTGACATTGTTTTGATTTCTCAATGGCATTTTCTTGACAACAAATTTGCCATATTAGCCAATGTAAAAGTGACTTCTTCTCCCACTGGATGTTAACACATTTTTTCACAACATTGGTTCAGTTGTCCAGTGATGTCTGCAGTAGTCAACTTTCTGTCACCCAAACTGGTGACTGATGAAATGCAATATAATTAGGGACTCCGCTTGATTTCTTTAGTAGTAAGTTGTTTCTTAGCCAAATGAGGTCAGCATGGACACAGATAAAAAAAGGGGACATATATATAAGAGGGAGATTTGAGGCAGAGAGAAAGAGTGACAGAGAGTGGCTTGATGGTAGCAGAGAAGCGAACGGGAAGGTGAACGGGGGGTATCCAGTCTAGGTCGGGATAGCAGCGGAATCTTTGATTAAAAATAGAAATATATTACCAGCAAATTGGCCGCTATTTGAGTAAAGCAGAAAGAAGCTCAAGCAACAGGCCGTTAAAGTGGACGCGGGATAGAAAAGAGAAAAAGAAGCCTAGACGAGGAGATGTGACGACGGGCTGAAAATTACGGCACCCATTTTGGGTGAGCTCCGCAAATGAGTCCCACGGCGGCCGCAAAGAATAATACTAAGTTTCTGTGTTTGCCTCTCTCTTCTGACGACGGTTTATTTCTCTCTGTATATCTGAAGCAGTTTGACTCGTTTTTCATACGCTGTTTCTCTTGTTTCGATGCATCTTAAGCGGTTTAGTAATGAATAAACCTTTGCATTAGCAAACCAAAGGGTGGTTTGTGTGTTCGTCACTTTTTCTCACGGGGAAAATGGAGTTCGACTGGAACTTAAGGCGTAATGTTACACTCATAGACCTGTTAGAATCATCGTGGTACAAATGTCTATGTAGTACCGTAGCGCTACACGGATCTGCTGATAACCGTGGAGATGCGAGCGTCAGTTTGGTGCAGTAGTATAATAAATGTCTATATGGTGCTGTGGTACTACATGGTCTTGTTGTTTTTGTTTTTTTTGGTCTTCTAGCCCTACTTTTGATCTTGCTTTGTATCGTTTCCTGATGTCTCCGAATAGTACAACCCACTTTAGTTCTGGGAATTTTTATTTCTAATACTAAAGAAGAAAAACTCCTTCAAATTAATTTTTAAAAGAAATCTGACTCTAATAAAATTAAAATTAGTGAAGAAGACGTATATTAATCATAATAAAAAAAATCGGCGTGCTTAACTTGCTCAATTAAAAATAATACTTTTAGGTTGAGTAATATAAATTTTTGACGATGGCCAAATACTTTTGACTGGCTGTGTGTGTGTGTGTATATATATATATATATATATATATATTAGTTTTTATTTAATTAATAATAATTAGTCGATATTGATAAAACTAAGAATTGGGTGAAAGGAGAATTACATTTTAACAAATATGAAATGTATATTAATTATTGCAACACTAAGAAATATTGCAATAAAGCAAATAATTCTTAATTGTGACGTAATTATTAATTCACCATTTGTATTTTCTGTTATTTCACTTTTTGTGAATTTTCACGGCAATGCTAACAAATTTAAGGGACACCAAGATCGTCAAATCTCCTGTATTCTTCGAACTGATTTTCGCAGAACAGTCGTCTTGATGGTGTCGTTTCTTTCACAGGTTCTCCAAGTCTATTTTCCATTTTCTTAGGGAATGTTCGAAGAGCTCAAAATACAATTGGTTTCAACGTCACAACATTGTCAGTGCTCTGGAAAGATCCAGATATTACTATTTCTTCTTTTTTTTTTCTTTGTTTATTACTTCTTAAAACTAATAGAGCATCGCATGCTTATTTCGTTATTTGAATTACGTTTCGAGCAGAACCAGTTTATCATAGTCATATTATATTTACTAACAAGAACATTAATTAAATTTCGATTTCTCTGGGCTTATAGACGATTAGGATTGGTTTCTTTGTTTCATAGAATATTTTTAGGCTTTTTAATGCCAAATCTATCCTTTTAGAAGAACAGTAGTGGTACTATTTAACCCGCAGCCGGGAGGATAAAGGTATTCATTCCTTTCCCAAGTGTATATGTTGGAAATTGAGCGTAATAGAGCGACTGGAATTCGAACTCGCTTGCTACCATTCCGCAGTCCAGCAGCTTTAACTATTACACCCAACGAATAGACTATTACAAGTTCAGTGAATTCAGTTTTCATTTAGTGCATCGGTATTGTGGCCTTAGGCCATTCGAACATAATAAATATAATAATGACTTTACGAAACATTCTGCTTAAACCTTAAATGAAATAACGAAAAAAAAAAAACCCATACCTTTGTGCGAATTATAAACGTAAAATTATTTTTAGAAAACTAATCAGATTCACTGCCGCCATTTCATTTCAACATGATTCTGCCGGGACCTTTTTCCACAGTTTCCACCCAGCAAGAATTTTACAAGCCTCTTTCTCGATTAATGCCTCTCGCAGACGAAGCGGATGAACATTCGATTATTGAGGTTCAATAATTTCAGCGGTGCCGATTTTCCGAAGTCAACACTCTGGCTTTTTTCACATTGTTTCGATTTTTTCCCCCAATATTTCTAAAAATCTAAATGTCGAACCGGTGCGTCGAGTAAGAAGTAAGGGCGCAGGGTTGAATGAGCAACTGAATGAATGAAACGAAGGAAGCGAACTAACACAAAGATGTGTCGGGAAAGTAGAAAAAGACAAAAAAGAAAAAAAAATGAGTGTTAAAAACGTTTTTTTCTTTTTTTCTTTTTTTTTTCTTTTACAAGTGAGGGAATTTGAAACTAGTAAAAATATAATAAAAGCTTAAACAAAGAAATAAAAAACGGGAAAATATTCTTTTCGCTTTATTTGAGATTGGCAGTTAATTAAAAATTATTCCACGATTTCACTAGTGTAATTAGAAAACTGATTGCGTTTTTGAGTAGCATTATTAAAAAAAATCCTAATAACGTTTAGGCAATTTCATCTTGTGGTTTCTTTAATAATAATAATAATAATAATAATAATAATAATAATAATAGTAATAAGAATGATAATAATAACAGTAAAATTGAATCTCTTTTCATAGTAGCAAAAAAAAAAAAAAAAATGCCATAAGGATCAATTATATCAAGACGAAAATTGATAATATGCAACAAAATAGCAAGTGTACGTTTTGTGGAGAAAGAGTTGAAATGATTAATCAGAAAATAAGCGAATGAAGAAAAGTGACAAAAATGAATACATGACTTGGTATGACTAGTGGGAAAAAGTGTTCATACTACCAAAATGGTGGAAGCATGAACCAGAATTTATCAGGGGAAATGAGAAATATAGAATTTTCTGGGACTTTGACATACAAACGGATCACCCTATTTGGACCAGAAGACTGGACCAACTGTATTTTAAGAAGACAAAAAAAAAAAAAGATAAGAAAAGAAGTTTTTTTTTGTGGATTTTGCCGTTGTATCGAACCACTGAGAGAAAATGAAAGAAAGCGAAACAATAGACAAATTCTTGGAACTTACCAGAAAACAAAAAAAACATGAAGATTATGGTGATAGCAATTAGAGATGGTAATCCCTGAAACGGTACTTAAAGGCTTGATAAAAAGCGGGAGGAATTGGAAGTCAGAGAAAGAATTTTAATCAGGCAGAGCTATTAAGATCGGCCAGACTATACAAAAGTGTGCTGGGCACCAAAGGCGACTAGCTGTCACATTGATTCAGGTGAAAAAATGGCAGTTAACGTTGATGTGAAAAACACCAAAGGTGTAAAATAATAATAACAACAAAAACAAATAATAATAATAATAATAATAATAATAATAATTATAATAATAACTGGGTGGGCAAGGTTATCCACTGGAAGATATGCAAGAAATTGAAATTTGACCATATGAACAAATGGTATATGCACAAACCAGTATCTGTCCAAGAAAATGACACACATAAACTCCTATGGGACTTTGACATACAGAAAGATCATCTAATCTCGGCCAGAAGACCAAACCATATAATAATCAATAAAAAAAAAAGAGAATTTTCAAAACCGTTGATTTTGCTGTCCCGGCTGACCACAGAATAAAACTGAAAGAATGTGAAAAGAAGGATAAATACCTCGACCTTGCTAGAAATATGAGAAAACTGGGGAACATGAAGGTGACAATTATACCACTTGTGATTGGTGCTTTTGGCACAGTAACTAAAAGATTATTAAAGTAACTGGAGGACTTGGAAGTTGGCGACCATCCAAACGACAGCATTATTAATAACGGCCAGAATATTGAGAAGTGTCCTGGAGACTTGAGGAGACTTGCTGTCACTTAAACTCTATTGAAAGACCATCAGCAAAATTTTGGATGAGAGTGTGATATTATAAAGTAGTAAATAATAATACTACTAATAATAATATGGGGGAAGACTTTAGAGTCAGATATTCTCGAATGACACGTGAACTTTATTTGTTTTTCGTGAAATCTTTTGGTAAAAGTTTGTGACTTAAATAAGGGCATTTTTTTCAGAATTTTTTTTTTGAAAGCACGAATTAAATTTTCCGCGATAAATTCTCTGTCATTTATGAGTGCCTTCTCTCGATAGTTGAAGAAGTAATGTAACTGGGATGGGCAGCAAACGGTAATTAAGAGGGGAAGGGATGACTTTAGAATCGAATATTTACGAATGTCACGTGACCTTTATCCTTATAAAAAACGTAGAAACCGCATAGACTCGAACAACTAGCAAGCAGGAATAAGAAAAGAATCATCGCTATTTGAAAAGGAAAAAAAATCCGGTTATTTAAAATTGTCTCCAATTTAAAATGTATTATAGATGTTGTTGTTCGCGAAATTTGCTGGTAAATGTTTGTGATTTTAAATGAGAGCATTTTTTACCAGATTTTTTTCTTCTGCTAAACTATTTTGAAAGCACGAATTAGATTTGTTAAAATTTTCCGGGATAAATTCTATATTGTTTATGAGTGCCTTCTCTCAATAGGTAAAGAAGTAATATATCTGATATAGTCGAAAAGTCCTAATAAAGGACAATTACCGTCCTCAATAAAACCGGAAAGATATGTAAGGAGCCTTCTCTTTACTATGAAAAGATCAGTCTTAGTGGAAGTGAAGTATCAAATTAAAGAAGCAAATATAAAAAACAAATGTTGATACAGGAATACTGTTGCATAGCCGTATAATACATATACAACTATACACATATACATGCAGAAACATAGTCAACACAATAATGACGAACGAAACACAGTTCTTCAGAAAAATATACTCCTTACTTTATTCGAAAGGGTTGCATAAGGGTTATGTGTGAGAGGTGAGTTAGAGACTGAACAAAGACTGCAACATATTGACCCCCATTTCCTCCGTCTTTAGCAGCACTTCTTTCTCGTTCTGATTGGCTGCTCAACCGGGGGCCCTGAAGGCCCAGCTCTCTGCTGGATCTGGTTCTCACTGCCTCGAACTGCAACAACTGACTCCAAACTCCAGACCACAAGTTTTTCGTGTCACGATTGGCAGGTGATTCCTTGACAGCCAACATGGGGGATCGATTGTTCATCTTGCAAATGTTCGCAGTTCTTCTTCTACGTACACAAATGATTCTTCTTTCAGGTAAACAAACGATGAACAAATCGACCACTCCACAGTGTAGGAAATGGCCAAGAGAAGATAACAAAGTAGCATTATACTTTTATTTTCAGTGTAACCCTGCAAAACGAGGGTATAGAAAGGAAATGATAGAAATCTGAACAGGATTCGGTCGTTTTAAAGCAACAAACCAAAGGCTCACTGACCAGGTAAGAACAATAACAAACAATGGTGGGTTTTCTTACCTTAAGACATTGGTAATCCACCAACAAATATATAGACAAACACATCAACAAACCCCAAATACAGTAACCGAGAGACTAAATACAGGAACACCAGAAACTCCTCACTAAACACTACATGACCGCAAACACACATATGCAAACACTGACTCGAGAGGAAAAGAAAACTAATGTAGATACCATTAAAAGAATCATGTCTGAAAAGAAAACCACGTGGCTTTCTCTCATGAACCAAGATTGAAAGAAAGTCAAGTCCGGAACCGAGAAAGTGAACGGCTTATTGACAACAATCCTAACAAACGACATCAAGGAGTTAAACGATTTAATATACGCATAACATACACCACGACGGGCTCAAGGCAAAATTTAAAAAGATAGCAAACTGGAAAACCCCTGGCCTTGATGGCATACACGGATTTTGGTTTAAAAAAAAATCACCTCTATACACGACAGACTTGCAACCGAAATGAATAAATACATACAGAAAACTGATATACCCGAATGGATGACCAAAGAAAAGATCGCTCTAATCCAAAACGATCCCCCCAAAGGAACAACCTCAAACAACTATAGGCTCATAATGTATCTACCAATGATGTGGAAAATACTAACGGCACAAATTAGGGAGATCTACTACTTATTGATTAGCCACAGAATATTTCACGATGAAAAGAAAAGTTGCTGCAAGAGAACCAGAGGCACAGGAGAACTATTATATATAGATCAATACATTCTTAACGAGAATAAAGCGAGACGGAAAAATCTACATATGGCTTTGATCGACTACAAAACAGCTTACGATATGGTCCCCCAAAGCTGGATACTTCACTGTCACAAAATATAAAATACTCGACTAAGTCGTACAGTTTATCAAGAAGACCATGGAAACCTGGAGAGTGGAACGGACAGAAGGAGGAAAGAGCTTATCAAAGGTAAAAATCCAAAGAGGCAATCCAGGAAGATGCACTATCACCATTACTATTTTTGATTACCATGATGCCACTCAAATACATCCTTAGAAAATGCACAGCTTGATGCAAACTCAGCAAATCGCAAGAAAAATGAAGTACATGGACGACATCAAACTTTTGCTAAAAACGAAAACGACTTGGAAAACCTAATACAGACCGTGAGAATATACAGTCAAGATATAAGAATGGAAGTTGACGTAGAAAAATGTGCCATGCCCGTAATGAAAAATGGCAAAGGATGCTTGACGGAAGGAGTCAAACTACCTAATCAAGTTGTAATCAGAACGCTTGGAGAAAAGGAAACCTACAAATACTTGGGGATATTAGAAGCTGACACCATAAATCAAGAGGATATGAAAGAAAAAATTAAAGAATAATATCTCAGAAGAGCTAGAAAATTACTCCAGACAAAACTCTATTGCAGGAACCTCATGAAAGGAAAAAATACCAAGGCAGGCACTTTCGTAAAATAGTCCGGACCATTCTTGAAGTGGACCAGAGAACTTAAGTAAATGGATCAGAGAAAAAGAAAATTAATGACCATGCATAAAACATTACATGCCAGAGATGACGTTAGCAGACTATATGTGTCAAGAAAAAAAGAAGGAAGAGGACTTGACTGCATTGACGCATAGATTCAACGACTCGAGGACTACATAGAAAAGCCCGAAGGAAGACAGATTACAGCCAACAGAAGTAATACTGACGACGCTTAGATCACCAGAAGGACAATTACGAGACATTTTAAGCGACTAACAAGCGACTTCTCACACGAGAAAATATGGACGTGGCTAAGAAACGGAAAGATTACGAGAGAAAGATAATCTCTTCTAAAAACTGTACAAAACACTGCCATAAAGACCAACCATATCAAAGCGAGAATAGATAAGACGCAACAAAACAGCAGATGTAGGTTATTTGGTCATAGAGACGAGACGATCAATCACATTATAAACGAATACAACAAACTATCACAGGAAAAGTTAAAGACTAGGCATGACTGGGTGAGCAAGGTGATCCACAGGGAATTGTGCAAGAAACTGAAGTTTGACCATACGATCAAATGCACAACCCAGAATCTGTCCTGGAGAATGAGACACACAAACTCCCCTGAGATTTGGAAATACAAACTGATCGCCTAATTTAAACCAGACGAACAGACCTTATAATAATCAACAAAAAAAGAGAGAACTTGCAGAATTGTGGACTTTTCTATCCCAGTGGACCACAGAGTAAAATTGAAAGAATGCGAAAAGAAGGATAAGTACCTCAACCTTGGTAGGGAATTGAAAAAACTGTGGAACGTAAAAGTGACCATTATATCACTTGTAATTGGTTCTCTTAGTACAGTCACCAAAGGATTGGTACAATGACTGGAGGACTTTGAAAAAAATGGGACAGGGGGAGACTCTCAAAACTACAGCATTGTTGAGATCGGCTAGGATACTGAGAAGAGTCCTGGAGATTTGAGGAGACTTGCTGTCACTCAAATTCTAATGAAAAACCATCACTTTACGCTGATGTGAAAAAATCTCAAGGAGTAATAATAATAATAATAATAATTTGTGAAAAAGGCCTAACAAAACCGGAGGCAAGTGTAAAAATGCAATTTGAAAAGATAGATCAAAATATGTTTGAAAAGAAATGGGATTTAAAAGATTTTGTGACACAGTGATGTAATAGAAACAAAACAGGAAATTCCCCCAAAAAATGAAACAAAAAATGCACAAGGATAAACCAACAATCGGCTACAAAGGACGCAAATCAATTTTTGAGTAAAATATAGGAACTGAAAGAAAATAATAGAAATGAAAAATTGATATATAACATGAAAAAGCAAGAAGGTCCTGAGCGAAGATACAATAGAATTGCTCAGAGCAACACTAAAAAAAGGACCGAATTGAAAACATTCCAGGCCAAGGATTCCATACGTAAATTTTGGTTCTAAAAATTCACGTCCATCCACGAAAGACTGGCTCTTGAATTTAGTAGATACCTACAAGAGCCAAACATAACAGAATGGATGGTTAAGAGGAGGATTACGTTGATCCGAAAAAAAAAAATTTAAAGCAAAACAAAAGAAACCGTCCTCAACAAATGTAGACCGATAACGTGTCTACCTTCGGTACGAATATCCTAACACAGATTAGGGAGGTGATCTATTCCTTGCTAGTATGCTGCCGACCGTCTTCCGAAGAACAGAAAGTATACTGCAGGGGATCAAGAGGACAGCTGACATACTATATATCCTGAAGGAAAGCAAACTGAAACAGAATAATGTAGCCATTGCGTGAATTCATTACAAGTCATATGATATTATCCAGCAAAGTAAACTTGTCAGAAAATATACCAGACACCCGACAAAGTTATAACATTTATATGAAAAACTGAAAAGTGGAATAGATAGCAGGAGAAAAAAACCTTTGCCAATGTGAAAATCCAAAGAGGTATCTTTCAAAGAGATGTGCCTTTACCTTAACTATTTGAAATAGCAATGATGCCACTGAATCATATACTTAAAAAAATGCAAAGGGGACTACAATTCGGCAAGACTCTTTTCCTTTTTGTTGTCTACCTTGACATTTTCCAGTCTTGATTCTTAACGGATGGTAATTAAGTCTTCAGTTCAGATCTGGATGTTTTTTTTCATTTACTCAACATTTATTTTGACTTCTTGTGTTAACCTTTCTTTTTCTTTTTTTGGTGAAGGTGTCATTGGTGTTTCGGTTTTCAGTATCTTGCGTTTCAATTCGGTTACGAGGCCCTTAGATTTCAGTATTTAATGTTTCGACATTGGCAGCAGGGGTCTTGTTTAAATGCTTCCCTATCTATTTATTTATTCATTAATATATTTCTTGTATCTCAAAGTCTGAAAATCAGGCTTTCTTTTATATGATTTTAGCTTGCTCAGCAAGTCTTTAACGAGTTAAATCAAATACAGTGGGTACTGCCCAAATTTCTCTCAGTCTTTTCCAATACGCTCTTTGTGTGGGACAAGTCTTAATATAACAGTGAAGTATATTTTTGCTGACGTTTCTAGTCCATTTTTTGTTGCTATCTCTATGTTGCGTGGTTTTTTGGTCGTATGTGTGTGTACCTTGAATTAGAATAGTCAGCTTTCCTTTCGCGTTTTTCCCGACTGTGTTATTTGCTGGTGGGCTTTCACTGGTGAAAGACAGCAAGTCTGTCCCGATCTCAAGGCCTGTTTTCAGTTTTCTGGTCGGTCTCTACAATCTTAGTCTGAATAGTTTTGATTCTTACTCCGATCTCCAACTATTTTAGTTTCCTTTCCAAATCTTTGGAGGCCGTTCCAAATGCACCGACCACAAGTGGTATCACCGTCACCCGCATAAAGCACAATTTTTTTCTCAGTAATTTTTTTCTCTTTTTACTTTCTTTTATTTTCACTCATTAGTCTGCTGGAACGGCTAAATCCACTAAACGACGTGTTTTCTCCTTTTATCATTTTTTTTTTTTTGTTAATTATCTCTAGGCCTGTTCTTCTTGCACTGATAAGATGATCCGTTTGAATCTCAAAATCTCTGAGAATTTTACGCGTCTCGTTTTCTGGATTGGATTCTGGTTTCGGTATCATAGATTTACTTGTCAGAATCCCTTGCACAATTTTTAATGGATCACCTTTCCTACCATTTACTCATAGTCCTGTACCCCCTTTCTGCTTGTTTACTGCATCAGCTTATAATTATTGCTCCTCTGAGAGTTTTTTCATATCAGCATTTGCCGATAGTCTTCAACTGAAGTTTGAGTGCCTGCAAGTCTCCTCAAGTCTACAGGACTCTTCTCAGTATTCTGGCCGATCTTAATAAAGCTGTAGTTTAGATGGTCTCCACTTGTCCTCTTATTTCCAAGTTTTCCAGTCTTTTTACCAATACTTTGAGGGTTATACCGAGTGCACCACTTACAATTGGTATCACCGTCTCTTTCATGTTTCATAGTGTTTTAGTTTTCCAGCAATGTCTCGGTATATATCTCTCTTCTTGCTTTCTTTTAATTTTGCTCGGTGATCAGCCATGACATCTAAGTCCGCAAATCGGCAGGTTCTCTTCTTTTTGTTGACTATCTATAGATCTGGTCGTCTGGCCGAGATTAGGCGATCCGTTTGTATCTCAAAATCCCTGAGAACTTTCTACGTCTCATTCTCCTAGACGGATTCTGGTTTATGGGTATACCATTTGTTCGTATGGTCAAACTTAAATTTTTTGCAACATTCCCAGTGGATCACCTTGCCTGCCCAGTAATGTCTGCCCTAATATTCTTTCGGAGCTAATTTGCTGCATTCACTTATCATGTGATTTATAGTTTTGTCTCTATCACCGCATAACCTACATTTGCTATTTTGCTGTGTCTTATCGATTCTTGGTTCGATATATTATTTTCGGGCAAATATCCTTGGGAAAGGTATGAACCCCCTTATCCTCCCAGCTATGGGTTAAATAGTACCACTACGGTTCTTCTAGGAGAATAGCTTTGACATTAAATAACCTACAAAGGTTGATATGCCATTAAACAAAGAAACCAAACCAAACCGATATATTATTATTATCATTATTATTATTATTTCTATACAAGTTTTTCACATGGGTTGCTACTCGTGGTCTTCATTAAAACCAAACAACCGCAATTCTCGTCAGCACGACAATCTGATCTCAACACAATTACGGACCCTTTAAATCCTTTTTCCGATTTTTCCTAGGGCTCCATTTATAATTGGCATGACTGTCAAATTTATTTTCCATAAGGTTTGCCACTCTCTCTCGCAAGCTCTACAGATTTATCTAGATTTTCCATTTCCTTTGCTTTTGATCTAGTAGTCGGTGAAGTTTTGGAGTTACAAGTTATTTTCTTTTCGTTAATTAAGACTAAATCTGATATTCTGGCTAAAATCAGTTTGTCAGTTTGTATCACAAAATTTCAGTCAATTTTGTCTATATCTATCCAACCTCTCTGCACAAGCAGGATTCAACTTAATGACACATTTTAATAGCGGTGTTCAACAGATTTGGATTCAGAATTTTCCGTCTCCAAGACTGGAAGCCATACCAAAGTTAAAGAATCCAAACTGCCCTACTATTTACCCATAGACAGAGGGAGGTTAGATGCATATTGTTTCAAAGAGCAATAGCACTATATGAAATGCAAACAGTACAGTCCAGGATTGGACCGGGGATCAATGTGTCCAGTCCCTACGACAATAATCGTTACACCACCAGTGCCTTCGCCTCAGGAGAATATTTGTATGTCATTTACCAAAACAGATTCTTGTTTGTGCATAAAATTTTTATCTCTATGGTCAAAGTTTAGTCACTTGCAGCATTCGCAGTGGATCTCGCACACCATTAAGTCGTACTTGTTCTTCTGCTATCACTGAAACAGTTTGTGGCTTTCAATATATTATTCTAGTCTTATAGCGTTTGTCAAACCCGTCTCAACTAGTAGTTATTTTACTGAAGACTCCTCAAGTCTAAAGGTTTGGTTGGTTTGGTTTGGTTTCTTTGATTAATGGCATATCAACTCTTTGTAGGTTATTTAATGCCAAAGCCGTTCTCCTAGAACAGTAGTGGTAATATTTAACCCATAGCTGGGAGGATAAGGGGGTTCATACCTTTCCCAAGGGTATTTGCCCGAAAGTGAACGTAATAGCGCGACTGGAGTACGAACTCGCGAACTACGATTCCACAGTCCATCGCTTTAACCATTACACCACGAGGACACCCCCTTCAAGTCTAAAGGACTTTCCTGGGCATTCTACCTTATCTTAAAAGTATTGTGGTCTCGATTTTTCCTCTGATTTGTTCGTACAGTCTCTTTTCATTCAGGGACCATTGCAGCGTCTCCAGCAATGGTTGGTATCACTCTCACCTTCATGTTTCATAGCGTTTTCAATTCTGCGACAATATCTAAGTATATTTTTTTAAATTTCCGCTTTCTTTTATCTTTCATTCTGTGGTCCACCGTTACGGCAAATTCCGCAAGATGGAAAATGATTTTCTTCTTGTTTACTAATAATACTGGACTTTTGGCGGGAGGTTGTTGATCTGTTTATATCTCGCAATCACAGGAAATTGAATGCAGCTCATTTTCCATATGGCCCTGTCGGGGAGGGCTGCAGAATACACTTACTGCATCTCTGCAGATGAATAAGACTCCCCTAACGAGTGTCCGAGATATAAAAAAAAACCATTGTTGAGGCTTCAGTAATGCTGGAGCTTTGGGGAATGCGAAATACCCCGTTATTGCCATGACTCCCAAGTCCACTCTGGCCTAGAGTGGTAGTACTTGACAGGCTCCTATCTAGGGTTCAAATAGAACTAAACTGTGTAATCACGCTAAACTTAATTTATTTCAAATTAACTCTTACATTTAACTGTGTGTTTAAACTAAGTACTTATGTTAAAATTAATTGTTTGAAAATGAAGTGTTATGACATTTAAACTGCGTACATATGGTAAACTGGATTGCTTGCAATAGAATTATTTTGACATTTTACTATGTGTTAACACAACAATACTTATGCTAAACTGATTTGTTTGAAATAGAACTGCTTTCGACATTTAAACTGCATACTTATGCTAAACTGAATAGTTTAAAAAAGGACTCTTTTGACATTCAAACCGCGTATTTATGCTAAACTGAATTATTTGAAATAGACTTATTTTGACATTTAACTGTGAGTAAACAAAAAAAACTCTACTTAGGCTGAAGTGAATTGTTTGAAACTGTTGTCAAAATGACTTAATTCGGCGTTAAATGACCCGTAAAAACTTCATACGCTGTAAAACAAAGTAATCAACCAACCATCATTTTATAGAATACATTGTGGTTTGTGCTTATGTATCATCTGTCACGATGATCAAATTTTAATTCATTGCACAATTCCCAGTGGTTCACCTTTACAAATAAGTCTCACTTTGTATTGCATTCTTTTTATGCTAGTGTGCTGCATTCGCATATGGGATTAATTGTTTCCTTTTTATAATCACAAAAGCTCCACTTGATATTTTCTTTCGTAAGATTGATTATTAACTTTGACATAATTATTTCTCTAGACGCTATTTTTTACTTCAAGAAAGTATTTCTATTTCTCTCGGCGGATTTTCTTTTTTTAGCCATGCCCACGTCATCTCGTGCGCAATTTCATTTGTTTGTTCATATAAGATATTTATCAGTTGTCGCTTTATTTATAGATATAACAAACTATCCTATTCATATATATGGACATAGAGTCCACGGTGCTTGATGGTTGTCTGTTTCACCTCTATACACTTTGTCCAATGATCGTAATAGCAAGAAGGTGTTAATCACCAAGCAGTACTGACGCAATTCTGACTTGGTTGCTTGGGATTATGGCATATCAACCTTTGTAGGTTATTTAACGCCCCATCCATTTTTATGCAAATTGTCAGTTCTATTTAAAAAATCAGTTTAGCATAAGTGCACAGTTCAATTCCCAAAGCATTTCTATTTCAAGCTATTCAGTTTGGTCAAACAGTTCTAATTCAGCTAATTTAGTTTAGTATAAGTACAGATTTGGTTTACACACAGTTAAATGTCAAAACAGTTGTATATCAAACAAATCAGTTTAGTCTAAGTACATTTTCAATGTTAAAAAGCAGTTCTATTTCAAACAGGTCAGTTTAGCATAAGCAAGCAGTTTAAATGTAAGTGCGGTTTAATTGTCAAAAATATTTCTATTTCAAGCTCTTTAGTTTAGTCAAAGAATTCAGTTAAGCATAAGTATGCCGTCAGTTCTATTTAACCCATACATAGGGCTCTATCAGGTGCTACCATGCAAAGCCAGAGGTTACCTGGGAGCAATGGCAATGAAGGGGTGCTTGGCCTTCCCTAAAGCCTCACTTCCCTAAAGCATCACTAGAACCTCACCATTAGATTGTTTATTGTCAGATCCAGGGCACTCATTGGGGGTTCTTACTCCTCTGCAGAGGTGCAGTCGGTGTATTCTACAGCTCCAGCCGACCAAAGGTACCAGGATTTTATAATTTATCATCGAACATTATACAATCAATACGTATGATATCATGTAACTTTTTTAAAGTACAGCATTAAACTCAATAACGAAGTATATAAATATGGGATTGTTTGAATATACAGAATATCTATTATACACACACAGTTTCATACACACACAACCCTCAACACACACACACACACACACACACACACACACACATATATATATATATATATATATATATATGTTATATTTGAAGGGAGAGATATTACAAATTTATCAATTCTTAAAAAAGATGGAATTGATATTTCTGTTTCTCCATTTTAGTTCTTTAAACACTTAAAAGAACTAATTTCTCTTATGTAGTTGTATTATATGTCTAAATATGACCGTAACACGAGACCATAAAATGCTCCAAGGCAACGTCCTTTATCTTGCATTCTTCCAGTCATAAAAATTGCAGTTCAAGTACCGATTTTGTGCCTAAATATCTTTAGGGTAACACCGGATCACTGATCTGAGTGCACCGATCCATTGCCGCATGAGAGGAGAATAAAGATTAGCCTCTTTTGCTAAATGATCCGTCGAATAAGTGAAAAAGCTCGATCAATTAATTAGACGCCTCAACAAGTGGATGAATAGGCGCGATTCAAAAGAGTTTGATCCTAGCTTAAAACGTCACTATTATTCTACTCTGAATTTTGCACAATGCTTGCAGTTCAAAGCGGCCTCAGAACACCGGATCAAAAGCATCAGCCAGGGCGGTGATCAAATTAGTCGTTAAGACACGTAAACAAGAAGAGTAGCCTGCGTACATAGTTCAGACATATCAGTGGCGTATTACGGCTGTTTATGAAGGCGGTCAATTTAAAACGAACTCAGCAATAGATTTTCCAGTTGCCTTGATTAAGGCTTGAGGTTGATCTCATTTTTCCCCCAGAACTAAACTTTGCCGGCTTTTTAAAATATAATCACATTCAGAAGCTTGAAAATAGAGAGGATATTTAGTTGAGTCTCCGCTCACCAAAACAGTATTTGCATTAGCGTATACGTGATATAAAGTAAGTTGGCGACCATAGTCGAGGGCGACCGGAAGGCTCCCTTTTCAATAGCTACTACACCAAGATGTAGGAGAGGGCAATACTCCTTTCCCTGGATTGCTACACTGTACCCTTGATAGGTACCTAATAATGGTGAGCAAGTAGGTATCAAGTACCATTTTAAAAGTCTTTGGTATGACCCGACCTGGGATTGAACCCCGGTCTACCGGACCATTGGCGAAAACTCTACCCACTAGACCAATGAACCTGAATGGGAATGAAAGACAAAATAAACTCATTCACACACACACACACACACACACACACACACACACACACACACACACACTTTTAATTTATACATGATATTCATTAGAGAAGTATTGAAAGGAATACACAACTCTATCCCAAACGTTAAAGATTATCACTTTTATTCTTTTGCAAAGAAACCTTATGCATTAATAAACCCACGAAAGTTATTATGCCAGTAAACAAAGAAACGAAAGCCTACCCGAACAAATAAAATATGCACATATCTTTCTGAGCACAATAAAGTATGTGAAAGGAGAGCCTTGACGAAAGAAAAGTCTTACTTGAGATTGATGGCAGTAAAAGTGATTATAGATATGTTAGCTTTACTGTACACCCGTGCTGGGTTGTAAATGTTTAAAGAACAGTGACAAAAAGTACAAGGAAGGATTTTCTGGTTTTTAAGTGACTATCAAAATATAATACGATGTTGAATATTAAAATTTAAAAAAAAAACAGGAAACTAATGTACGTATTTCGGATACGAAAGCCTTTATTCGAACTGTCTGCATTTTCATAGCAGTCCAACGCAAACACAAGAAAAGAGGAACACCTTGTAAGGGTTTATGAGCAAATCTCGCTTCCACATCAAAGAGGCACCCACTCACCGACCCAACCGATTCGCACCAATGTCAAATCCAACTTATTTCTTTCGGTTTTAAACTTAACTGCCTAGATTAAAATTCCCATATTATTATATTTTCTAAAATACATTGATGATTGGTTGGTTGTTTGGTTTTTATGGAATATCAACCTTTGTAGATTATCAAATGCCAAATACATTTTTATGAAAATAGTTCTATTTCAAACAATTTAGTTTAGCATAAGTACGCAGTTTAAATGTAAGTACCGTTTCATCGTGAAAACCATTTCTTTTTCAAGCTATTCAATTTAGACAAGCAGTTCTATTTCAGCTAATTCAGTTTAGTATGAGTACAAATTTTGTTTACATACAGTTAAATGTCAAAACATTGCAATATTAATCAATTCAGTTTAGTGTATGTACAGTTTCAATGTCAAAAAATGTTCTATTTCAAACAATTCAGTTTAGCATAAGCAAGCAATTTAAATGTAAGTACAGTTTAATCGTCAAAAACAGTTCTTTTTTAAGTTATTCAGTTTAGTCAAACAATTCAGTTTAGCATAAGTATACCGTTAGTTCTATTTAACCCATAGATAGGTCCCTATCAGGTGCTACTACGCTGGTCCAGAGTGTATCTGAGAGCGATGGTAATAAAGGGGTAATCCGCATTCCCCAAAGCATCACTGTAACCTCACCATCAGATTGTTTAGTGTCATATCTAGGACACTCATTGAGGGTGGATTTACTCCTCGACGGATGTGCAGTCCGCCTATTCTACATCCTCAGCTGACTGGGCAATAAAATCCATTGAATCATATCATCACAACCCACACCTCACCACTTTCATTATATTTCTATTTTACCGCAATCACACTCGATGACGCGAAGCAAATGTATTTTATTTACATTTGTGTTTCCGGTGTAACATTCCGTTGTGAGGTGTCAGTTTCATAACTTCACACGCGGGCACGCAGCGCAGAGTACAATTAAACTAAAAGACTCCTGAACGGTCTCCCATTTCACCAAACTGAACAATGAAATAATTGAAATAATTATCAATAAAATAATCCATATAATTAATTATCACTTTAACTATTAAAAAAAAAAAGCTCTCAAATAGACACAACCATTCCTCAAAAGACTGAATTATTTGTTGTTTTCCAACCATTCGAAGTTAGTGTTACTAGTTAGGCACTCAATAAACGCAATTAAAGTCTATATAAACTAAACATTTCTGTTATAATTCCAGGAGGAATTATGAATTTGATCCGTATATGATATTAATATGGAAAGGAAGGCGCCTTGATCATCATCATCTTCATGAAGTTGAGTTATTAGTACGAATTTCTCTCTCTCTCTCTCTCTCTCTCTCTCTCTCTCTCTCTCTCTCTCTCTGTGTTCATATCGTCTATTGCTGCTGGTAGGTCCGCTTGACAGCATTCATTGTCCGCACTGAGCTGACGTAAGTTGTTGGTCGCCCAGCACTGCGCTCCATTCATAAGAGTCTTTAAGAGAATGTCACTAATGAGTTCGTCTTTCCTTCCCCAAAAGTACTTGTTCGTCTAAATTTAATAGTTTGTGAGATGGGAGGTAACTAGCCGTTCAACTACTGTTTTGAGAGAGGCTGCTTCCCGATTTTGTTGAAAATAGCACGTAGCATTTTTGTGTTGTTCCCATCTAGTTTTCTCTTTATGCATTTTGTCAGCGTTCATATGGAACACACACACATACACACTCGCAGATTTTTGGTTTTATGGCAATGCTGTTATTTCATGCCAAATCCGGTCTATTCATAAATAGTAAATTTATGATTTGTGTGCATAACTCAACAAAGTTAAATAGTTCCAAGTATTGTTATGTATCACTAATAATTCAATTAAACATAAGTCATTTATTTAAACACACATAAATGATTAAACCTCTCTATTTCAAACAAATCAATTTAGCATAATTCATTTGTTTGCACTCGAAATACTTTTATCTGATCCATAGATAGGACATTTCAGGTACTACCACTCCGGGTCAGAGTGGTCCTTGGAGCGATAGCAATGAAGAAGTACTCCACATTCCTCTAAGCTACAGCATTACAGGAGCATCACCATCAGATTGTTTAGTGTCATATCTAGGACACTCATTGGGGGTCCTACTCCTCTGCAGAGATACAATAGGTGTATTCTGCAGCCACACCAGGACTCTCAGTAGGGGAGGGTTACCCCTCTGCAGAGATGCAGTCGGTGTATTCTGCAGCTTCAGCCAACTGGACTCTCCAAACCTTTGTACTAACACAGCCACAACTTTGAAGAAACATCGTTTTATTTTACTAGAGAGATCAAATTTCCATATGATCGATGACTTGTCGATAACATCCACGCCTTCGTAATGCTTTCGTTGACATCACTTTCAGTAGATGAAATATATCTGCCAAGGTATGGGGACCACAATAATACAATATGGTTGAGTAAATTGTCAGCTACAAAGGACTGTTTTCCAAAGAGCTATTTTTACTAGCTCTGCTTCTTTATCAGCCAAGGAAAAGAGCTTGTATAGCATTGCTGGCTCATGGCAAAGGTTGCTAGATACAGGCCCGTTGAAGTGATAATAAAGAATTCATAGAAAAGGGAAAAATCAGACATGTAATCCAAGAGAAAATATCACAAACCTTATTTGAGAGTTTCGGCTTCCCACTCGACTGGTCACAAATAAGAAAAAAACTTAAAGTGGTAAATTTTAATCGATAAAGAAAAGATCCTATTGTTCCATAAATCGTTTTGCCCAGTCGGCTAGGGCTGTAGAATACACTGACTGCACCTCTGCAGAGGGGCAACCCCGCAACAAGGAGTGTTCTGGATATAACACTAAACAGTCGGATGGTGAGGTTCTAATAATCCGGGAGCTATGGGGAATACAGCGCACCCCTTCATTGCCATTGCTCCCAGGTCCAATCTGGCCCGGCGTGGTAAAACCTGATAGGGCCCTATCTATGGGTTAAATAGAACTAACGACATACTTATGCTAAACTGAATATCTTGAAGTAGAATAGTTTTTTGACAATTGATCTGTGCTTACATTTGAACTGCTTACTTGTGCCAAACTGAATTATTTCAAATAGATCTATTTTTGACATTGAAACTGTATTTACACTAAACTGAATTGTTTAACATAGAACTGTTCTGACATGTAACTGTGTAAACAAAATCTGTACTTTTACTAAACCGAATTGGCTGAATTAGAATTGCTTGACTAAATTTAATAGCTTGAAATTGAAATGTTTTTTTTTACAATTAAACTGTACGTACATTTAAACTGCGTGCTTATGCTAAACTGAATTGTTTTAAATTGAACTATTTTTGACGTTGAAACTGTACTTACACTGAACTGAATTGTTATATATAACTGCTTGAATAGTTTGATATAGAAATGTTTTTGACAATCAAACTGTGTACTCATGCTAAATTGAATTGTTTTGAATAGAACTGATTATTTACATAAAAAGGATTTGGCGTTAAATAACTTACAAAGGTTGATATGCAAAAAAAAACAACAAACCAAACTATAAATCGCTACCCACCACCGATAGGCAGATGAACTGTTTCGCTAGCTCCGAAATATAAGCTCCTTACTTGTCCTCTCCCGGTTACTAACTGACTTACTCTTTTAAGAACCACCAATCTACTTATGACATTTTTTTCGCTCTTACCGAGGGAGTTCTGGTGGTCAACCCTTTATTATCGGGTTAGACAGACTGTCAGAGAATTTACTAGTGGTAGTGGGAAAGAAGCTACTTTGTTTTACTTCCGTACGAGGTGTATTCAAATTTTAAATGTTTGAAATTCAAATGAAGACGTTTTTACAGCTGAGAAACCATTATCAGTCATTCAATAAAAAGGTGAATTTTGCATGAGGAGTTGGCAATAGTAAACACTGTTTACAGCTGCATCATATTCATCACTGAAATCAATCATCATCATCATGTCGTGCCGCCAGCACGGATATCCCTGACCCTCTCTCGCCACTTCTCCCTATCGTTCATCGCCTCTGGCAGGTCTTCAGGTTTACATTCTGTGTCCTCACATAGCTGCTGTATGTATGTTCGAGCTGGTCGTCCTGCTTTTACTTGGCCATATGTGGGGGTCCATAGGAGTACATCACTTATGAGCTCGTCCTTGCTTCTCCAGCAGTGTCCAGCGTGTCTGGTTCGTCTAACTTGTTTAGTTTTCGTGATGGGAGGCGAGTGGCCGTATAGTTGGTGTCACGTGGGGTGTTGTCGCCAGGACTTGTTCAATATTGCTCTCAACATTCTTGTATAATTGCCGTCTAGTTTCTTCTCCAGCCGTTTAGTTAGTGTCCATATAGTGCATCCATATAGCAGTATCGATACAACCGCTGCCTGGAAGAAACTGCGTTTCATTTTATCGGTCAGGTCTGATTTCCATATGATCGTGAGCCTATCGATAGCCGTCCATGCCTTCGTCAGTCGTGTGTCGATGTCTTTTTCGGTTGATGAGACGCTACTTCCTAGGAAGGTGAATTTGTCTACTAGTTTCAGAGAGGTTCCGTCTAGTGTGGCAATGTTGCCCGTTTGGTTGTAACACATATATTCAGTTTTGTGTGCATTGACATGGAGGCCAATGCCTGCTGCGGCTCGTTCCAAACTAGAGGTCCCAGAAGATGGTTAGCATGACCTTCTTTACTGAGCCGTACATCCGAAGTGTCAATGTGTTTCCACACCATAGACTGTATTTTCAACCCAAGCTCGTCATGACAAACCCGTTTTTAACTCATTTAACTAAAACATACTTCTCTTTGGTAAATTTCACTTCGCCGGCACTTTTCAGCCACTAAAGATTTCATGAGTGGCCTCTATTCAAGCCTGGTTCACTAATGGTAGGGGGAAGGTAGCCACTTTGTTTTTCTTCCGTACGAGGTGTATTCAATTTTGAATGATTTGTCGCCATTTTGAATAGCCTCAAAACAAATATTTTTCCAGGATGGAAATAATTTTTGCTATGGAACAATTCGAAACGATAGAGGGTGTATGTACAGTTATAGAAAAAAAACTGTAGTTTGCTTTTTTTCAAATATTTCTGTTATTTATTGAAGATTCGTCGTAAATGAAAGTGGGATGTTACAAGAATAAAATGTAGCAGTTATTGTTAGCCTATGTCTAAGTGAACAAATTTGTGGAGGTGCCCGTGGTGTAATGGTTATCCTCGCAGGAAATGGACACGGCCACTTGAGTTCAAACCCTGGACGAGACTGATTGCATTTCCCATAGCACTAATACCCTTGGGAAAGGTATGAAACCAATTATTATCCCTCCAGCTATGGGTAAATAGTAGGACATTCTAGGTTCTTCAGCCTTGGTGAGGCAACTAGTCTAGGAGAAGGAAAACTCTGAATTCAAACCTGTTAAACTCCGCTTAAAAAATTGACCTTGTGTCATATCCTGCCCGAGCGGAGGGATTGGTAAATATGATATCTAAGTAAACAAATTTATATGAATAAATTTTTTTATCACTATTTCATGGGAAAATATATTTGTGACTCTTGAAGATTGGGACGGATGGGAAGCGAGGGTCAAGGAAACCCATTCTGTTAGCACGATTTGTTGTTGATGACAATATATATATATATATATATATATATATATATATATATATATGTGGTGAATTCAATAAGTTTCCAGACTTTTTTGTACAAGCATTTAAAATTGGCGTAGACTCTTAAAAATTCAATATGTTATTTCTATACATATTATGAGATGACTGACCAATTTTTATGATTTCAGGTTCAAAGGTAAAGCTACAGCAGGAATTGGAATACGCTCTACTAAAGCCTGATTGTCGCAGTTGGTGAATTTCAAAAATGCAATCTGGACGTGAGGACACTTTAGAAGAACGATTTGCAATAAAATTCTGTTTTAAACTTTGAAAAAGTACCACAGAAACGTATGGAATGCTTCAGACTGCTTTTCGACCATCTTGCATGAATCGAGCATGAGTTTTTGAGTGGCATAAGAGATTCAACGAAGGCAGGGAGTCTGTGAGGGATGATGAGGGGTGTGGGAGGAGTAAGGAAGTCAATACACCAGAGTTGATTGGCCAAACGGTTAGGGTTACTATGTTGAGGTTTTAAGGGAGTTCAGGAAGAGATTCCGTCGGAAGACGCCAGCACTCTTCAAGTTGGGTCAGTGGCATCTCCACCAGGACAATGCACCATTACACAACTCCATCCTTGTCACAGACTATTTGACCAAGATGGGCATCAAGACAATTCCTCACCCTCCCTATAGTCCAGACCATGCTTATTGAGACTTTTAGTTATTCCCTAAACTCATAGACTGTCGTTGTCAGACGATTGAGGAGATAAAAGAGGCTGTGACGAAGGTCATTGACACGCTCACACAAGAGGACTTCCATGTGGCCTTCCAGAACAAGTACATTGCAGCCGGAGGAGATTACTTCGAAGAGGACTAGAGTTTCATGTGTTTACTATCAATAAAAGTGCCCATTCGAAAATATTCTGGAAACTTATTTAATGATCCTCGTATATATATATATATATATATATATATGTGTGTGTGTGTGTGTGTGTGTGTGTGTGTGTGTGTGTGTGTGTATTTTCGCAGCATTTCTTCATTAATACAAATTTCGTTGAACATAATAGACAATTTCTGTCTACATATTTTCTTGTTGATCCTTTCATATTGCCGTATTGCAACAATATTAGAATATCAAAATAACAAAAAAAAAAAAAATTCTTGAAGCACTACATATTAGAAACATGGAATCCAAACTCAACAGAATTGATTTTCAAACCAGTGGTAATGTACTTAATTGTCTCTAGCTGCTGACACTATTTATAGAATAATTTTAAAAGTGAACGCTACACACTGCAACGGCCCAGACGTAGTAATGTACATACAGAAGTTACATCACATTTGTAATTCATCCCCCGCCCCGATGATGGCTTAAAGTCGGGTAGAAAGTATTTGGGAGATGAACAATTATGGAAAATACATCAATCAATTCCCGCCTATTTCTCTAAAATCAATACGGCAATATGAAAGGATCAACATGAAAATATGTACACAGAAAATGTCTATTAAGTTTAACGAAATTTATATATATATATATATTGTGGATGACAATGTATATGCACCCCCGCATAGGTTGAGAACTCTAGTTGGGAATTTGCCGACTACCGATTAAGCTGAAACACAATAGCTCCCCTCAATAAATGATCATTCCCGTTAGCCAATGACGTAGATGTAAAAAATTATATGCAAAAAATCCCTTCACTACCGTTGAGAATGACGATGGCTCTTGGGTAAGATATCTGACTGACGTAAAGTCAGCACTGTTTCGACCCCACCTTGTACCATCTCGCGTGTCTAGCCACATTGAAGAGATGGGATACAACGAAACAGTATGTCTGCGGACGACAATATATATGCTTCCTCAGTGAGTTGAGCACACTAAAGGGGAATTTGCCGGCCAGATCTGAAACATAATAGCTCTTCTAAAAAATTGAGCACTCCAGGCAGCCGATAACTTATATGTAAAAAGTATACGAAACAATTCTTTCAAAAACGCTGAGAATGACGATGGCTCCGGCGTAAGATATACGACTGAAGCAAAGAGTGCAGGGTTTTGAATAAAAGCATCTTGCCTGTCTTGGCTGACTGAAGAGTTGTGATAGAATGAAATAACCTGTCTGTGGATGACTATATATATATGGAAACATGAACAGAAAGAAGTGACCCAGAAAAATGCTTTTGTCACAGGCTTCAGAATTTGAAGTATATATATAATTTTGGCTAATTTTTAAAATTACTTTTAAAAACATCTGAAATAAAGTTTCGTAAAGTCTAATATTATAGCCATTTGAAGCGTTTTAATATATATATATATATATATATATATATATATATATATATCACGAGATTCAGATTCGTAGGTAGAGAGGAATTGTTTTTCATTAATTTGTTGGTACCAACTATGACCCCACTCCACGCTTAAGGCAAAACTGATAATAATCACGCTTACAAAATTGAAAATAATCCCACGTTTATATTTTTTAATTTATTTTCGTTTTCATTTATTACACCTTTTTTGTTACGAAAACGCGCATATAAATAAATATATATATATATATATATATATATATATATATATATATAGTGTTTGCAAGAAGCAAATATTAGCTCTTGGTCAGCCATGCCATCTCGAGGAGATATAAGATAATAATATTGATTTTGGTCAACTAACGATGCACTCAAGATATGCAGCCGTAGGGTTCAGCAGTTTGTTATGATCATACGTAACCTTTGACCAAAGATCATTCAAGTATCCGACTGCGTAGGAAGATTCTTACATGCACCATTGCGCATGCGTTGAGGAAACCTTGTGTATCAACCGACTCAGAGTCATACAGAGATCCATCTAAATATTTGCCAATAGGACAAAACGTTTAATCTTTAGTAGCTTTGAACCGATTTGAAAATCTCTTATTAATATTATTATAAATTAATAAATATGCGAGGATAAGAAAGATTCGAGAGTTTTTGAATGTCTGATAATTTGAGGATGAACAGGATAATCCATAAGCTTTGTTTACTTTCGACACAATTTTGCTAAAAATATGAGTGAGAAACCAACTTAAAACTCGGTTGTAAAAATTTAGGTCGCTTATCTGAGTTTGGCACAGTCCTAGTGATACGATGCATTCACTGAGAATCGAACTCACGTCAATAATTGTCCGAATGAACTCGCTGTCACAATGTTAAACAGTATATAATCACCTAAGCTCTCCGCCGCAGTAGAATGCGAATAAAGGTCATTTTAAAGAAGATTTCAACTAGGTGAATTTAGGGTTTTGCTTATCATTGACTGGTTTTCGTACCAAGGCTAAAGAGCCCAGTCAACCATTATATTTATCTAAATCTCGAGGATGGAGAATAGATAAACTTATGCCTTTCCAAAGATTGGTTGGTTGGTTGGATTTTATGACACATTACCCTTTCTTGTTTATTCATTTTCTTTATATATATATATATATATATATATGTATATTACCAGGCAGGTCAGATTTCAACACGATCAATTACGCGATTTCTTCGAAGCAGCCGTGGGAGTCAATTCAACAATATGGATGCACCACATGGACGCTTACTAAGCGTATGGAGAAAAAGCTAGATGAGAACAGCGCAAGAATGCTACGAGCTATATTGAATGAATCCTGGAAGCAACATCCCACGAAGCAACTGCCGTACGGCTACCATCCTCACATCTCTAAAACCATCCAAAACAAGACATGTGGGCCTCTGCTGGAGAAGCAATGACGAATTCATAAGTGACGTGACAGTGTCGGCCGATCAGCAAGAACTTAGGTACAACATCTTTGTGCAGAGACAGGTTGTTGTCCAGAAGACCTGCCTTATGCAATGGATGATAGGGAAGAATGAAGAGAGAGAGATAGAATCAAGGAAATCTGTGCTAGCACTGCAACATGATGATATATATATATATATATATATATATCTTTAAGAAAAAAATTAAAGACCGGTTAATTCAGGATTATAAATTTATTTCCATCCTGTATTTTCAGTTTCTGGTGTGAACCGAAAACATGAAGAAAAAATTTATACAGGACTTCTTCAGATCCAATGGATAATTAATTAAAACAGAATAAACACGTGGGGTGGAGGGGGACGAGATTAAGGAGTTACCTCCACGTTTTATTTAATTTCCGTTTTATTTAAATTTTTCAAATTTCTTCTGTCAGTTATAATTACGGTAATTCAACTTTTTTATTTATTTGTTTAGTTTATTTTCTTTTCATGTTAAGTTTGATAATTAACTTTTAAGAGAAATATTAATGCTTATATTAATTTCGATATCATTTAATTAGCTACCTATTTTTTTATTGTATATGTTGGATACGTTTTTTTTACCTGGTTTCACTATTTATTTCTATGTTTTAAATTTTTATTGTTTAAATTTAGTCTTATGTTTACATCTAGCTATTAATTCACATCTCTTATTTAATAACTTATCCGGCCATTTATATAATAAAATATAAATTTTCTCTTCTAAGCATAAATTGCATCTACCGTTAAAACTATTTGGATTATTTGATTTTTTCAAAATAGACCATTCTATCTCAGGGGTTAAACCTTTGTTTTTTAAAAACCAGAAATGTTTTGATAGTGCCTTATGATTTTTTAGGTGTTCGTGGGAGAAGGTAAATTTGTGGTTAAAATACCTCTCCTTCCATTTAGTGGATGCTAGCCCGATATAAGTTTTCTTATCTGTAATATTCTCTTTAGGGTAAATTATAGCTTGATATATTACATTATTTAAATTGCATAGTCCATTCATGGGACAAATTTCTCGGGGTTTACAATTACATTCTTTTTTGATAACATTATTATTATTAAAATTATTATTATTGTTTTTATTATTTCTATTATTTATTTGATCCTGAAAGTCTTTAGTTATATTTTTATTATGGCTATTGATTATTTGAAAAATATTTTTCGTGCAAGAGTAACTTATTCTTAACGTTTTTCTGTTAAATATTTTTTGCAGTTTATTTCCGTGTTTGAAATGTTTATCTACTAGTTTCAAAAAATATTTTCCAATATTTATATTAGTTAGCCTACAGAACGGGGGGTTGAACCATATTATTTTCCTTTTTCTATTTTTACGTCTATTTTGCTTATTTATTTCTTTATTATTATTACCATTAGGCACCTTCTCTTCTTTATAGGTAAAATTTTCTTTATACCCGCTACTTTTTAGTGCATCAATATACATTTTACTACCTTTTCGGAATATTTCTTCATTTACTGATAGATTTCTTATTCTTAGGTTTACAAATTATATATATATATATATATAATTTGTAAACTAATTGCTGTTTGCACCCATTTAATGGTTTTAAGAGCTGCTATCTAACGTTAATATTAATATTGATATTTAATATAATCCTTTGTTTGACAACAGTTAAGTGGGTACACATATAGTTTTTAAATCAATAGATTGTTTGTGATTTTATTTTTAAATGATTTAGAGCTAATTTTTTGCACTCAATTAAGTTTTGCTATTGTTCGAACTAAATTAAGTGGTTTCAAGTATTCATACCTAAAACTAATAATCGTACATATTTTTATTTTTAAAGTAGAGGAATTAATATTGTGAATTGAATTACCATGACCAGAAAATCTGACGAACACCTACACACGATATACGGGAACACTGGACAGCTGTTTCGACCCTATTAGGTCTCATCAGATTGATGTCCAGTGTCCCCGTATATCGTGCGTAGGTGTTCGTCAGATATTCTGGTCATGGTAATTCAATTGACAACTAATAATTGTATTTGATAATAATCATTTGTTTGCACACAGTGAGGTTGCTTCAAGCCTTGGTAACACTAACAGTTTTATTTGGACACAGTTAAATAGTTTCCCTCATTGAAATTTAATTATAACAATTCTATTTAACTCAATTCATTCATTTGTCTGCAGTTAAATCTTTCCAAACGATGATTATTAACTCGGAATTGACACACAGTGTAAAGTAGGGCTTCCTTAAGGTAACTTCTCAACATTTTTAAAAGAATCGCTTGTTAATTATTATTCTATCACAAGAAGTACCTCAGGCAAAAGAAATTCATCTTTGGCTAGAAATATGAGGATTGGTCTCATAATCATCTTTTGGATTGACTAACTTACTACCCATTACACTTCGTGAGATAACTGTAAATGGGACAACCAATAACTGACATATGTTTGCAAATATGTTTTCAAACATATACAAACATATTACAATTAAGATGCTCGGCATGTTTGAAAGCCAAGCTTGCTAACTATTATACAACCCTAAAATAAACTCCACAATGAATAGATAAAAAATAAGCATAGGCTAGATTTAGCACAAAGTAGCCGGTATAGGGCACCTTGTAAGGATCGAATTCTATATTTAGTTTGCTTATCATTGCATTACAATCAAGTGTCCAGATTGAATAGGTAATGGTTATTTTTATTGCAGTATAGGATTATATACCTACTTATCAAAACGTTCACACATACTAACACACACACACACACACATATATATATATATATATATATATATATATATATATATATATGTATTTCATTAAGAAAAAACACAAACCGGTTACATTAGGATTATAAATTCATTTCCATCCTGTTATGTATTTTTGAAAAATCAAAAAACTACGAAAAAAATTAACAGGACTTCTTCAGATAAAAATTATATATATATATATATATATCAAAGTAAGTAAAGTAAAGTAGTCGAGGGCAACCAGAAGGCCCCCTTTTCGATAGCTACTACATCGTGGTGTGGGGGAGGACGCTAATTCTTTCCCTGGATTGCCCCACTTTAACCTTGATACGTACCTTATATTGCTGCGTGTTAAGCAAGGAGGTATCAAGTACCATTTTTAAAGTCTTTGGTATGACACGACCTGGGATTGAAGCCAGGTCTCCCGGACCATTGGTGAACACTCTCCCCACTAGTCCAATGAGTCAGTTATATATATATATATATATATATATATATATATATGCAACCAATGTATATAACCATAATCTCCAGTTTTTATTTCAGGCTATGGAAACCATCCAGATATCTGCCAAAATTGCCCAAAGACATTGATATTTGATACTTTTTTCTTCTGATAATGAAATTCTTACGGTAGATTGCAAACTAATAACTTTTATGCTTTTCGCAGGTTGTAATTTTTCTCTTGCTCGATTTCCTTCCTACTGGCATTCCAATTCCATCTTACTATTTTTCTCTCTACCTTCCTTGGAATATATGTCAATTTTCTTTTGTTTTTTTTTCTCTGTGTTCTCCTTTCTTTCTTTTTTTTTTGTTTTTTCTTATATATGCTCGTGTTTATCACCACATGTCAGTGAAGAGTTCCTCGTGGCTAAACTGCTGCACTCTGAGTTCGAACTCCGGCTGCGCTATTACATTCTTTCTTTTTATCTGCATGGGATTGGGCGTGTCTATTACGTGAGTGAATAAATGCTATCAACTGAAGATTGTCGATGATGAGAGTAATTTCCCTTCACGGTTCCTCAGAGGAAAATTGCAGTTACTTTGGGCTGCCCAACACCTCTAAAAGCGACAAGTTTTTCTGGATTACATCACACCAGCTGTTACGAAAAAAATCCCTCAGTGGATCTACAATTAAAAACTCAAGCAGAATTGACCTTTAAAACAGTTAAAGTTCTCCAAAACTACCGCGATTTCCCAAGACGTGGGAAAAAAGATTTACGTCTTTTCAAAATTTATTAGAACAAATTAAATTAAATATTTTCACTGGAGATTTGATGGACTACTTTTAACATCAATCCGTCTAGGGTTATTTTATGCCAATAGATTAGGAAATTGCATTTATATTCACATTTTTGTGTTGTTTTTATTTCTTTTTTCACAAAATTCTGTGATATCAAGTATTCCTAACTTATACAAAAATAATGTAAGTTATATACACACAGTTGAATGGTTTCAAGTAATTCTATTTTATATTAATAAAATCTTAAATAATTATTTCTAACTATAATAAGTTTTGGGACACAGTTATATGGTTTCAAGTTATTAAAAATAATCTTTATTTTGTAAAATATAATAGCTTCAAATAACAATTCTTTATATAAATAATTTACTTATTTTATGAATTACGACCAGCATCATTAAAAGGGAATATTTACCGTAATTTCTCCGTCATGTAGAACTAATTTTACTAAATATGAAACATTTTTCTTCTGTTCTATTTGGTCAATAGATCGAACCTTGATAAGTACTACGTTTCCGGATTAGTGGAAACCTGCTAGTAATATCAATAAGTAATACCTTTCCGGATTAGTGGAAGCCTCCCAGCAATATAGATAAGTACTACGTTTCCGGATTAGTGGAAGCCTACAAGTAATATCAGTAAGTAGTACCTTTCCGGATTAGAGGAAGCCAGCAAGTAATATCAATAAGTAATATCTTTGAGGATTAGTGGAACCTCCAAACATTATAAATAAGTACTTCGTTTCCGGATTAGTGGATGCCTGCAAGTAATATCAATAAGTAATATCTTTGAGGATTAGTGGAACCTCCAAACATTATAAATAAGTACTACGTTTCCGGATTAGTGGATGCCTGCAAGTAATACCAATAAGCACTACCTTTGAGGATTAGTAGAAGCCTCTTAGCAATGTAAATAACTACTACTTTTCTGCATTAGTAGAAACCTCCAAGCAATATAATTAAGTACTACTTTTCTGGATGAGGGGAAGTCTAAGTAATATCAGTAAGTCCTACATTTCCGGATGAGTGGATGTCCTCGAGTAATATCAAGTACTACCTTACCGGACGAGTGGAAGCCAGCGAGTAATATCAATGAGTTCTACCTTTGCGGATTAGTGGAAGCCAGCGAGTAATATCAATGAGTTCTACCTTTGCGGATTAGTGGAAGCCTGCGAGTAATATCAATGAGTTCTACCTTTGCGGATTAGTGGAAGCCAGCGAGTAATATCAATGAGTTCTACCTTTGCGGATTAGTGGAAGCCTGCGAGTAATATCAATGAGTACTACCTTTGCGGATTAGTGGAAGCCAGCGAGTAATATCAATGAGTTCTACCTTTGCGGATTAGTGGAAGCCTGCGAGTAATATCAATGAGTACTACCTTTGCGGATTAGTGGAAGCCTGCGAGTAATATCAATGAGTACTACCTTTGCGGATTAGTGGAAGCCTGCGGGTAATATCAATGAGTACTACCTTTGCGGATTAGTGGAAGCCTGCGAGTAATATCAATGAGTACTACCTTTGCGGATTAGTGGAAGCCTGCGAGTAATATCAATGAGTACTACCTTTGCGGATTAGTGGAAGCCTGCGAGTAATATCAATGAGTACTACCTTTGCGGATTAGTGGAAGCCTGCGAGTAATATCAATGAGTACTACCTTTGCGGATTAGTGGAAGCCAGCGAGTAATACCAATAAAGGAGTTTGCAACTTTCTCTAGTTTTACAGAACTTGAGCCTAATCACAAAATGCAGTTTAATACCACAGCCATGACACTCTATTTTGGGGAGCTATTAAACCACGCGGGGGATACACTCAGTGTGAACTAACTTCCACTGACTGGACAGCAGAGATTTGAATTACTTTTTTAAAAGTTATTTGGGGCTTCTTTAAACTTTACGCCATGCAGAACATCTTTATGGCGTCTTTTTAATTGTTTCGCAGTTGTCTTATTCAATAGATTTATTTTCTTTTTTCTTTTCAACCCAGTCGTCTGAGGCTATAGAATAAACAGACGACACCTCAGCGGACGGATAAGACCCCCACTAACGAGTGTTCTGAATAAAATCCATCTGATGATGAGGCTCCAGTCCTGGAGATTTGTGGAATGTTGAGTTTTCCTTCACTGCCATTACTCCCAGGTCCACTCTGACTCGTACTGGTAGTACCCATTAGCTTCCTATCTATAAATAAAAAAGAACTGCTAAAATATTTAACTGTGAGCAAACAAATGACTGATTACAAATTGAATTGTAAGCATTAGATAGCGATAATTTGAAATATATAACTATGTGCAAATAAAACTATTGGTGTTAGATAGCAATACTTAAAGCTATTAAAGTCTCAGCTTGCAGATGATTAATACTAAATAGAATTATTCATGTTCGATAGAAATTCTTTAAAACATTTCATCATCATCAGCATCATGTCGTGCCGCCAGCACGGATATCCCTGATACTCTCTCGCTGCTCCTCCCTATCATTCATCGCCGCTGGTAGGTTTTCAGGGCTACATCCCGTATCCTCACATAGCTGCTGAATGTATGTTTGAGCTGGTCGTCCCGCTTTTGCTCGGCCATATGTGGAGGTCCATAGGAGTACATCACTTATGAGTTCATCCCTGCTTCTCCAACAGTGTCCTGCATGTCTGGTCCGTCTAATTTGGATATTTATCGTGATGGGAGGAAGGTGGCCGTATAGTAGGTGCCTTAAGGGGTGTTGCCGCCAAGACATGTTCAATATTGCTCGCAACATTTTGTGTAATTGCCGTCTAGCTTCTTCTCGAGCCGTTTAGTTAGCGTCCATATAGTGCATCCACACAGCAGTATCGACACGACTGCTGCCTGGAAGAAATTGCTTTTCATTTTATCGGTCAGGCCTGATTTCCAAACTGTGTGTAAAAAATGAATTATTGGTATTACGTGGCAATACTCGAAAGCCTTTAACTGTGTGTAAAGATATGATTGATGATAATTAAACCTTCAGTGTTACATTGCAATGCTATAAACTATTAACAGTGTGAAAATGAATGAGTTATGGCGCGTTTAAAAAAGTTATCAACAAATTATTCGTTAACAAATCATAAAATCAGCTCATTGGCCAAGTGGGTAGAGTGTTCGCCAATGGTCTGGGAGACCGGGGTTCTATCCCTGATCGAGGCATACCAAAGACTTAAAAAATGGTACTTTATACCTCCTTGCTTCACACTCAGCAATATAATGTACGTATTAAGGGTGAAGTGGAGCAATCCTGTGAAAGGAGTAGCGCCCTCCCCTGTTCCTCGGTGTTGTAGCTTCTGAAAATGGAGCCTTCGGATCGCCCAAGACAACAGTCACCAACTTTACTAATTACTTTATATATATATATATATATATATATATATATATATATATATATATATATATATCTGTGCGATAGAAATATGTGGAAAGTTGGATAAATCAAAACTTAGCTTAGATTTCAGATGTGTGATATTTTGTTCAGGCTTTATTTCATCTTCACGAACTTCTTCAAGACTGAGACTGTTTCATGAGTTTTTAAAAATTTTTTCAGTCTTGAAGAAGTTCGTGAAATTGAAATAAATCACACATCTAAATCTGCGTTAAGTATTTGATATATCCAACTTTCCACATATTTCTATCATAATGTTTTTACATTACAAATCTATCTTTTCAACACGCGTGAGTGTGAAAAGGGTTTAGCATGAAATAGTCAACAAGGATTGATATGCCATATAACCGCAAACCAACCAACCAACCAACTAATCTATTTCTCCGATTTAATTCAGTTTCTCTTTCCCATTCAATATTATGTTTACATTTTCTTCCTTTTTTTTTGGATAGATAGATATGGTTTTTATGAATTACAACCAGTTTTATGAAAAAGATATGTTTATAGCAATTTCTCTGTTAATTACACAATTCCAATTTGGTAGCAAAATCAAAGCCATGTAGTAATAACTGTATACTTCCTATAAATGTCTAATGAGCACCAGATAATTGTCTTAATACGGGATACTTCTCAAAACATCGGTAACATGATTAGTCCAATAGTCTGATAATAAGTCAAAATAGCCAACATTTCAAAATTCTTTAAAAATAAAGTCTGTTAGTGAAATTTTTTTTATCCATAATATCTTCCTTCATATATATATATATATATATATATATATATATATATAGGGTGCAAAATATGCAATAATTATTAAAAATGTTTTTATTAGTCTCAGTCCAATTTTTGAAAAAAAAGCGATAAAAATAAATTCTCATGATTATCTCTATTATTCAAGCACCTTTTTATAAAAAATTCAGCCCAGTATTAGTGAGCAAGAAAAGAAACCGCAAAGAATCTATGATTTTCTTAACGCCGAAACTAGTTCAAGTTTCTTTGACTACCGTATACAAAGTAAAGACTTATTCTTTACAGAAAAAGATCTTTTCAAGGAAAATGGGGTGGGTGGAAGACTGAACAAAAAATGAAAAGAATGCCTTTTAACTGCTCTTGTAACAGTAATTCAGAAGAAGTCTCTAAAATCAATCAGAAACCACTCTAAAAAAACTGAAAGTTAGTGAGAAAACTGTGAGGACAGCAATTAAACAAGATTTAAGCCCACATCATGAGCCCCTTGATTACGCTCTTTGGGGCGTTTTAGAATACAAACACAAATGCAATTCCTATCCAAATATTGCTTGCTTGAGACTGCTATTGAGAAGGAATGGAATAATATGTCTGAAGAATTTATTTTGAAGGCAAGCAAATCGTTTCGAAGGCGTGTAAATACTATAATTAAAAAAAAAAGATAGGGGCCATATTGAGTTAGTTTATGGTTTTATATCTATCTTCTTATTTTGTTGTTTATTTCCAAAAATTTAAATAATTTTATAATAGAGTCGTTTATTATTATACTAGAATGTTCCTAACTTTGCTTCCGCTCCCCGTATATATATATATATATATATATATATATATATATATATATATATATATATATATATATGTGTGTGTGTGTGTGTGTGTGTGTGTGCATTACATTGTGGTGTTTGTGAACCCGGGTTTCAAGCTTTACGCATTCATCAGATGAAGTTAGTGATAGCCATAAAATATTATATTATGTATACATAGATAACCATAAGATACTATATATATATATTGTATCTCAAAATACGCATACTGTATCCCTTTTAAAGAGGAAGAGTCAACCCTAAGGGTTGGTAAGTTGAGTATTATACTGTTATGGTAATGTACCCCATGATGTCACTGCATGAAACCTCCCTGACACTATAAATGGTGATTGGCTCGAGAAACGAGCCAAACGAGTCTAGTCAGTTACCGGTAACTGTGATTGTCAGTATTTCAGTAAATATATACTGCTCTAAACCTTACATCTCTTTATATTATTAATTTCTGGCCCTTCATGACCACAACAGATACTAATCATTTTCTTAAGGTGTTGCTCCAGTTTTGAAGCTCTGATTAGTTTTAAGTATCTTTTCAATTCCTTTAGACACAAGTCCACTATGATCAAGTGTGGATCACGTGTATGACTGATATCTATTGGTCAAATAGGCCTTTTTGAAAATTATTCGATATCGACCGTAAAAGTAAGTAAACTTATCGACCGTAATCGAGGGCGACCCGAAGGCTCCCTTTTCAATAGCTACTATACTGAGGCGTAGGGGAAGGCGCTCCTCCTTTCCCTGGATTGCTCCACTTGATCCTCAATACGTACCTTATATTGCTGAGTGTTAAGCAAGGAGGTATCAAGTACCATTTTAAAGTCTTCGTTATGACGCGACCTGGAATTGAACCTAGGTCTCCCAGGCTATTGGGGAACACTCTACTCACTTGGCCAATGAGAAAACAGACGAAACAGCAGCACTAAAATGTTAATATGAACGCATAATAAACATAACCTAAACTCAAGCCACTAACCCCCTCAACTGGTTGACGAGCCGTTAAAATTTATCACTCAATCAGTTTAATACTATTAAATTAGGACAATTTGAAAAAGGCCGATATTTCCACTATTGTCTTCCTCAAGTCGTTTTATCAATTCACCCTCAAATAACTCCTACATATATGATCCTATCTCATTTCCTTTTCTTTCTATAGAATTCACAGTCAGGTGAAATGGCTAATTTTCTCAGTTTACCCTCTGAGCAGTGTTTATCACTGGGGAACAGAGTCGAATGGTGGCCGTGGAGTTACTGTGTCTCTTTTAACAACAGTGAGCTCATGAGAATAGCCAGGTCCAAATAAATAGAATAGTTATTCACGCGCAACGCCTGCACGCCATCTGTTAACCAATCCATGTTTATGGAATCAGTCTTACTGTCTTTACAAACACCCTAATACACAAAAGGGATGTTCACTGTGTCGGGTGCACGCGTATTCTGATAAATGTTTACTTATTCCCCTCAGCATTCTATATTCACACACACACACACACACACACACACACACACACACACACATATATATATATATATATATATAATTTAGCATTAAATAACCCATAAGGGTTGATATGCTAAAAAGCACCAAACAACCTAACTTGCTAATCGGTATTTTTTAAGTCTATCATTAATTTAGCATAAAGCCGAGAAGAGGGCATGAGGTAATTATATAACACGAAATTACAGTGGTACATGTATAGATTACCTGTCATGTATGACACTATAAATGGGTGGTTTATTAACTAAGCTTAGGAAGGGGAAAATGACTACTAAAATATTCAATTATGACTGATTGCTTTTAACGGCATGTCAACCCATTTATGGTTATTTTATGCCTGTAAGATAAGGAATTTCGTACTGTGTGCAGATATTTTAATATTCTTTGTTTAGGTGCTTCGTAAATGCTTGTTTATGTACGCAAATTGGCCTAATGAGTAAAAATATTCGCCAATGGTCCGGTATACTTGGGTTCAATTCCAAGTCAATTCATACCAAAGACTCAAAAAATGGTACTTGATGTCCCCTTGCTTAACACTCATCATTATAAAGTAAAGTAGAGCAATCCAAGGAATGAAGTAGTGCACTGCCCCACACCTTGGTGCAGTAGCTATCGAAAAAGGAACCTTCGGGTCACCCTCGACTTAGGTAGTAAACTTTACTTATCTAAGATAAAAAAAAAATTGCGAACAGTTGTATGATTTGATGTAATTATTTTTATTTACTAATAATCCTTTGTTTGCACATATTAAAAGGATGAAAATCACTAATAACTATAATCCATTGTAAAGAATTATAGTTAAAGTATTAATTGTTCATTCAAAGAGTTTTTGAACAGATCTATTTGACCTATAGTTGATACCTTAACAGGTACACCCACTCCGGGTTTGAGTGAACCTTGGAATTATGGCAATGTAGGTTTATTTCACATTCCCCAGAGCTTAAGAGTTTGATTCTTCCAAAGAGATGCTGTTTACAGTTATACAGAGGAAAATACTTATTTGTAAGGAGAGTCTACACATCTTCAAAGAATACAGTCTGCATATTCTAAACCCCAACGACTGAGCCGACTACAACACTGAAGACTTATTATGGACGAATCAATAAACCTGATATGTATATATATATATATATATATATATATACATACATATCATGTATATATATATATATATATATATATATCATCATCATCATCATCTCGTGCCACCAGCACGGATATCTCTAACCCTCTCTTGCTTCCCCTCCATATCGTTTATCGCTTCTGGCAGGTCCTCAGGGCTATATTCCGTATCCTCACAGAGCTGCTGTTCGTAGGTTTGAGCTGGTTGCCCTGCTTTAGCTCGGCCATGTGTAGGGGTCTATAGGAGAACATCACTTATGAGCACGTCCCTGCTTCTCGAGCAATGTCCTGCATGTCTGGTTCGACTAACTTTGATAGCTTTCGTAATGGGAGGTAGGTGGCCGTACAGCTGCTGCTTTTTGGGGTGTTGCCTCCAGGAATTGGTCAAAATTACTCGCAGCATTCTTGTCTAGTTGCCCTCAAGCTTCTTCTCCAGTCGTTTAGTTAGCGTCTATGTAGTGCATCTATATAGCAGTATCGACACGACCGCTGCTTGGAAGAAACTGCGTTTCAACATATCTATCTATCTATATATATATATATATATATGCAGAGAGAGAGAGAGAGAGAGAGAGAGAGAGAGAGAAAGAGAGAGTAGGTCTCAAAATAGAAGCAAACCATTAATATGATAATGATTTTTACTGAGACAAGAGCAACGGCGATCATTTAGAACATGTCCAGTAAAAAAATGCACCCTTTGAGCAAGAGACATCAAATCAATGTTTTATTTAATTAATATTATATCAGCTTCCAGGACATTAAATTTTTTGAGTTTTTTGTCCTTGCAATTAATCATTATCAAATTAAAGGGTTGCTTCTATTTTGATACAGTTTTGAATGATTTTTGTCTTCAAATAAGTATTGATGCAAAATGTTTTTTTCTTTTTTTGTCTAAGGCATTTTGATAGAGGATTGATAACTGTTATAGTAATCTATTTTCAAACCTGAAACAAAAAAGAAAACAACATTATTAGTAATAGAGTTATTAGAAGTCACATGGGTCCCATGTATATTGAGACCCCCTCTACATATTGCTATAACGAGTCTGTTTTTCTTCTTGATCAGGATAACATTTTCTCGTCGTTTGATAAGCACTCGAGAACCTTTATAAAATCCACAGTACAACAGAAATCTATTTATTTATATGCAATATGTTTAGTCTCATTTAATGCAGTTATCATCTCAATTCTATGTATGTATCTTCTTCATACAGTTTATGAAGAAAAAAAAAAGTGAACTATTGGCTAGATTTTATCACACAAATCTATATAACTTTACTAAAGTGGGTGTCCTCGGCTTATGAATACCTGTTTAAGAATCTATAAAGCTAAACAGTTGTCACGTTCTCTTCATATCTTTTCGATACTCAGCCCTCATTTCGGTTATGTAATCAATGAAACTCAATTTATTAGTGCGAGTTACTCTGAAATGGCGATATCATTATCCTGATATGTTCCAAGTATGTTTCTAATAAAGAGGTGGTATCTTTGCTAGTGGAAGCAATACATGAACAATAACTAGAAAAAAAACCGTAATAGGAAATTTCCCCGTCAGAAACATAATAACGCAATGATGAAAAAAATGTTCAATTTTAGCTTTTTGTCTGTTCATTAATACCTCTATCCAAGGTGATAGATTTAGATATATCCTCCCAAGGGATAAACAAAATAGCACTACAATTTCTTCAGCACTTCGAAACATGTGCATGTGTATCTAGTGACTCCGGTAGATTTAAGCGACTCTAAATATTTTCGTAAAATTACAATGCGTCTACGAATGTCACGTGATACCTAAGTAACCTGGAGGGATAGTAAAGAAATCCGAGGTGACTAGAAGACGTTCATCAATTGACAGAATATAAAAAATTCCACTTCCCAGATATGAGTTTTAATTTAGTAGAACTGGATTTCTGGAAATATTATGAAGAAAATATGAATTAATTGTTTCTGTAAAAATTCGGTTTTCCTAGTAACCGATGTATTTTTGAATTTTCTCGTCGTGGCAATCGGGCATTGGTTGAAATTTGAGTTCTCAATCATTTTTCGAGAGCGAGGCTGTCTTGTGATTTTTGAAGATTGAGCGTATTTCCTTCAGAAGAAAAAAAGTTTTTGTTTGAAACAGTTCAAGAAATTTTCTCTCTACACCGAATGTTAAACGGTAAATTATGAGCAAAAGGGAATTGGTCTTGTTTTGTATTATGCTTGGAACTGCGAAAGTAAAACCATTCCCTTATTTTTTTTTTTTCATTTTATCATTGTGAGAAGAATTTTGAAGAGTTCTAAATTCTTGCATATTTAGAACCAAATATTTTTACCACGTTAGAGTGGTCACTTTCTCCGGAGAAGAATATGAAGTTAAAAAAAAATACCAGTGTGATATTTAAAAGACCGACAAAGCAAAAAATTGTACCGGCCTATTTGCAGGTTAATATATGTTTGGAATAACATATAATCATTTTAATTTCTTATCAACTCCAAAACAAGGTACGCAACTTTATTTCCGGAGAAAGCCTTTACGAAAATCGGTGAGACAATAAAGGGCGTTTTATCAGAAGTCATATTCTATACACATATTGTTGCCTGGCAAAAAAAGAAATTGCTACTTTTGAGTTTTGCGATTTCATTTTCAGGCATTATATATATATATATATATAGATAAACAAATTTTGTTGAATATAATTGACATTTTCTGTTTACATATTTTCATGTTGATCCTTTCATATTGCCGTGTTGATTTTATAGTATCCGGCGAGAATTGATTGATATATTTTCCATAATTGATTATTTCCCAAGTACTTTCTGCCCGACTTTGGGCCATCATCAAGGGAAGATGTATGACAAAAGTGATGTAACTTTTGTCAGTACATTACTACTTTGTAAGAAGAAGAGCGTCTGGGCCGTTGCAGTGTGTCGCGTTTACATTTAAAATTGTTCTATAAATAGTGTCAGTAGCTAAAGATGGCCCAAAGTCGGACAGAAATTACTTGGGAAATAACCAATTATGGAAAATATATCAATCAATTCCCGTCGAATGCTATAAAATCATGATTAAGGGTTTTCGGACTATTGTCTCCATCTTTATTGTTATTTCCACAACGTCTTGTCCTCCCGCCTTCTTCAGGTGTTTGTCAAATTGGGGAACCTTCAAACTACGTCCTTTATTGAATCCACGGGGGTCGCCTGTTGTGATTCCGTTAGCCTTAACCGGATACAAGTGTTAAGTATTCCTGTATTGGTACTCACCTGCTGTCTAGATTGAACCTGAAACCTCCAGTTGAATATCTCCTTAGAAGGTTAGGGAACCAACGCCTATAACCGTTATGCCATGTGTCCTGCTGGACAATTCAGCGTGAATTTTTTTTACTTATAAACTTTATGTTCTTACTTGACTAGAATTAGTACGATTATGTATGATTTTTACCTGTGCTTATATTCAGATTTTTTAGTGGGTAGAGTGTTCGCTAATGGCCTGGGAGACTTGGGTTCAATTCCAGGTCGCGTCATACCAAAGACTTTAAAAATGGTACTTGATACTTCCTTGCTAACACTCAACAATATAAGGTACGTATCGAGGGTAAAGTGGAGCAATCCAGGGAAAGGAGTAGCGCCCTCCCCTACACCTCGGTGTAGTAGCTATTGAAAAGGGAGCCTTGGGGTCGTCAACTTTACTTTTACTTACGGTGATAATTAAGGAATTATTATCAGAAAATTACGAATTTCTTTTTTCTTCGTTGAGTGCCTGCTTGAATATTTTTTCTAGACTAAGAAAGGTAGATATTTTCTGCCCAGTGCGTTAGGACGCCCTTTATAGGAGTAGTAATGAACTAATTTTGCTTGACATTATGTTCTGTTGAAGAAGAATCGTTGTTTTTTTTTTCTTTCTGTAAATTGTTTTGCTATTCTTTTTACAGTTCTCTAAAATGTTTATAGTTTCATTACACCCTACCATGTCTAACAGTGGCAGGCCAACACGCTACAATACGGGATGCCCTTTGGGTTTTTTTTTATTTTCTTCATGTAAACAAACCCATCAACAGAAAAGAGATTGAGTATTGTTATACGATTACAGCACAAGGCCACCTTCTAAGGAAAGATTCTATTCAGAATTCAAATCACGCAACAAGATTTTTTTTTCTAAAAGGGATAGTCTTCTTTTGGTAAAAAATAAAGTTCTTGTCATTTCAATGAAATCAAGTTATATCTTGGAATATATATATATATATATATATATATATATATATATATATATATATATATTATGACAGTTTTGGTTGTCACTTTAATTTTGTTAATTGCCAGATGATTGTTGTTTTGTAGAAAACTCCATGAAACCCAGGGGTCGTAGTCAAAATTCCATGAATTATATATATATATATATATATATATATATATATAAAGTATTTTGTAATTTGCTTGAAGCATTGCATAAATTATTTCATTTTATTGTATTGAATTAATTTGGAGGGATATTGCAATGAAAATATTTTTTTTTTTCAAAGAATATCTTAATCGCCAGATACCTTTTTTTAAAATAAATGAACACGATGTTGAGTGTTGTTCAAATTTTTTTGGACAGTGTTACGTGGGTTGTTTGAACATCATGCAGGATTTTGTAACCATGGTGCTACGTGGGGTATTTAAACGCCCTATAGAAGTGAAGAGACTTCAGTTGTCCTAATCAATTTCATTTAATCTTAATTTTATTTTTGTTTAATTTTGTTTTTAATCTGAAATAATATTCAAATATCTAAGTTTTAAAACAAAATAAAAGAAAAGAAAAAAATTAGAATAAAGATATAATGAAATGAAATAAAATGAAATGTGAACATCCAATATTGGGTTCATTAATAAAAAAGTGTCTGAAGATGAAGTTTTACTTTGAAATTAAGTAGAATCAAATAATCAATATTTCGCACTGCAATAGCCCTCTAAATTAATTTAATACAATAAAATATTAAATGTTAGGATTAGTATGCAGACCAAATAAAAACTAAGTATCATTAACTGAAAGACTAAGACTTCTGTTGAATACTATCAATTAAAGTCGATTTTCTTTATTTTTCATCCTGCAGTTTTGATTATTGTACCCTACGGCCTTTCTTGAATGGCTATTGTTTTATGGGATCTTGAATCTTGTTCTAGATACCTGGCACTTCCTCTTCTCACACATATCATATCCGGTTCTTCCTCCTTCGAAATCCTCAAACTATTCCTTCCTAACCCTTGTGCCTTATCAATAAACTCGTTTGAGTTCATTGGCATTCGAAATTTCGGGATAGGCTTTTTGTGCCTTAAACTCAACATTCAATTTTTTATTGAGTTCAACGTGTTATAGGTGTTTATACTTGGTCGACTGATCGGCTAGTTTGGAATTAGATGTGAGCGTATTCTTCTACAGCCACATACAACAGCACGTATAGATATACAAATATACATGCGGAAACATAATCAACTGATAATGACGACTCCAATAACGAACGAATACGCTTCTTTATATAAATCTCTCACACTTTATTTTCGAAAAGGTGATGTTTGTTGAGTGTGAGTAATGAGTGGAGACAAGAACGGACTGCTATATTGACCCAAGTTCTTCCTCGACCATAGCAGCACTTCTTCTTTTGCATCTTGGCTTGGGTTGCTCAACCAGGGGTTACTAAGCGCCTAAAGCCCTCAATCTGCAGCTAGTTCTCACTTCGGCATCTTGTCTCCAACTGAACCGAACCACCCGGGCACCTGGTTATATTATTTTCTAACGTTCACTTGCTTCCGCCGTTCTTCCGCTTATTCACACAGGTGCATCTCTTGATAGACGGCTCTGTCAAGGGTCAATATATAACAGTATTAATTCAGTTATCTTTTTCACTAAGGATATTTTCGGTTTTTACTCGACTTAATCTTAGAGACACTGATAGTATAAACCATCGCTTCCTACAAATGATCTGCTGTTCTAGATTTTTAAGTTTGTTTGCATAATACAGTTATACAAGTATTATTTTTAGAGGAATAGTGACCGGTTTGATCGTAATGATCCATCGAACTATTGCATAAGACTATGCAGACGCGGATTTCAGTCTGATTTTCTTGTAAATATAAATATATATCTTTTATTAGTTCTGTGCGTCGATTGAAACAAATTTTGAATGCTCTCATGACCACATACACCCAATATCTTCTTTGCTATTATCTACGTTTGTACTGCTTAGTTTATCAAAAGGTCAGAAATATGGGGCTCGCAAGGAGAATTTTCTTCGACATGGTTTAGAAAAATTACGCCGATAATTCAAATAATTTATGTTGAATGTTCAGATATTAAACAACAATATTCTACGTCTCAACTCAATAGTTCCTTTACAGCTAAAAAAAATAAAGAAAAAAGGAAACTTTTCTATTTGTACTAATTCCAATATTTCTGCCATGTGTAATATGCTGAAACATACACCAGGTTCTATTTGTAACTACAGAAAATTTAGTGCACATCGCTTTAGCCATCTTTAAACTATATGATAAGTGATGGATAAGGATCATTGAGGCATAACATTTCATGACGTGTAATAATCATTATTTTAAAGAATTCTTTCTTTTAAATCCTTACATTGATCTGGAATTAGAAAAAAATTTGGGTAAACAGGGTTTTTTTTATTAACGGCATATCAACTCCCTTTGGGATATTTAATAATGACATCTGATGCATTTGTAAGTGAATGTTTACAATCATAACTTTATTTTCGATGCCCCATTGCATTAAAAAATTGTACACAGTTATATGAGATCAATTATTCCTAATACAAATAATTATACGCACTTGTGTGGTTTCAAGTATTCCTATCTAAGACTAATGATTGTTTCAAGTAACTATTGATATTTGATAATAATCATTTGTTTTAAAATAGGTTTAGAGTTTCAAGAAGCTGATCATAATAACGCTTAGTAAACGGTTAAAGCGTCAAGTAATAATTCTTGTCCAGTCGGCTGGTGGGGGTGGGCTGTAGAATACACAGACTGCACCTCTGCAGAGGGGTAATATCCTCCCAACGAGTGGCCCAGTTGGCTACGGCTGTAGAATAAACCGACTGCGTCTCTGTAGAGGGTAAGACCATCCACAACGAGTGGCCTGGATATGACACTAAATCTGATGGTGATGTTCCAAGGATCCTGGGGATTTGGGAAATGCGAAGCCCCCCTTCATTGACATCGCTCCCAGGGCCCTATCTATGGGTTAAATAGAACTAAACTGCGTACTTATGCTAAACTGAATTGTTTGAATTAAAACTGTTTGACTAAACTGAATAGCTTGGAATAGAAATGTTTTTTGACAATTGAACTCTGTACTTACATTTAAACTGCGTACTTATGCTCAACTGAATTGTTCGAAATAGAACTGTTTTTAGCATTGAAGCTGGACTTACACTAACCTTAATTGTTTAATATAGAACCGTTTTGAAATTTAAGTGTGTGTAAACAAAGACTATCATATTTACCAACCCCTCTGCTCGAGCAGGATATGACACAGGGTCAATTTTTAAGCGGAGTTTAACAGGTTTGAATTCTGAGTTTTCCTTCTCCTAGACTAGTTGCCTCACCTAGGCTGAAGAACCTAGTCTGCCCTACTATTTACCCATAGCTGGAGGGAGAATAATTGGATTCATACCTTTCCTAAGGGTATTAGTGCTATGTGAAATGCAATCAGTCACGTCCAGGATTTGAACTCGTGTTGCCGTGTTCATTTCCTTCGACGATAACGTGTAAACAAAGACTATACTTATTCTAAACTGAATTGGTTGAATTCGAACTGTTTGAATAAACTGAATAGCTTGAAATAGAAATGTTTGAACAATTAAACTGTATACCCATGTTAAACTGAAATGTTTGAAATAGAACTGATTCTTTGTATAAAAAGTAGATTTGGTATTAAATAACCATTAAAGGTTGGTATGCCATAAAATCCTAATAACCAACCAACCAACCAACCAACGAACTATTTAGCAATTCATAATACAACTAATTTCTATACTGTAAAATGATATCAAGGATTCCAATCTATTGCTAGTAATTCATACGAATCATTTTTAAACATAACTTTTTTATTCATAGATGAGCTTCTAACACTTACTACTTGACCACACTCACTAAATCTCCAGATCATGAGTCTTACTCTCAATGATTGTATAGCGTTATACCTAGGAATCTTTTTTTGGGGGGAGGTAGGTCTTACCCCTCTGCAGGGAGTACAGTCAGCGGTGTATTCTGAGCTTCTATGATAGGATGAAATATATACTATAATAATATAAATTATATCATTATACTAGTGAATTGAAACAGTGCTACCAATGAAAGGATACATATTCATAAAGGTTCATGTCCCATGTGGCCCGATATTAGCGGTAATTAGAACGGAATCAGCTACCAAATTCAAAATTCCGTTTAGAAAAGGTAGGAATCTGCTTCTTTAATTATTTCTTTCGAGTTATTTTCAAATCATTTGGATTCCCATTAGTCTTACGAAAGGCAATAAAATCTCGGGGTTTAATAATTGGTAAGATTAGACTTTGTTTCTTGTGACCCAGTGCAACATGTCCTTTCCCGAAAGACACCATGAATCGGAACAATACAGATGATACTACGAAGACCAAATAATTAATAGGGAACGTCTGGCCAAGAGAGACTTAAGTAGATTCATACTGTATGTATTTACCAACCACTATGCAAGGACAGGATGTGACACAAGGTCAATTTTTAAGTGTTGTTTATCAGTTTTCCTTCTCCAAGATTGGTTGCCTAACTAAGGCAAAAGAACAGTTTGTCCTCCTATTTAACTATAACTGAAAAGAGAATAATTGGATTCACATGTTTCCCAAGTGAATTAGCGTTACGTGAAACACTAACAGCCTGGTTGAGGTAGGACATGTGTCGCCGAGTTCATTTCCTACGAAGATAACTATTACCTCACGACACATCCAATTAGATTTATATTTTATTATCATTGACATTATACGAGGGTCATTCAATAGATAAGGGGATTTTTACCAAAAAACATTGGCAATAGGGAGTATTGTTTACAATTTAAGTTTTTCAAGGAAATCGATAGCGATGGATCCTTTCATGTTTCAGATGGCTATCAGCATGGCCTTCGTTACCTACTGCCGAAACCGGAAATCTTTTTTAAAAAGAGAGTCTGTATGGTTTAACTCTATGGACTGCCTTTTCGACTTTGGCTCGTAATGATAAACCCATAATTAACAGATTTGTAAACTTTCTTTTGATCTAAACGTGCTTCTATGTACACATCACACATTCTCCTGTAAATTTTACTGGGTTTGTAGTTTTCAGCCACCAAAAATCTGATGACAGACCTCTGTTAAGGCCTGGAGCACAATTTTTGATTTGAATAGCCACAAAACAAATATTTTTTGTGAGATTAAAATAATTTTTTGAGGTAGATCAATTTTAGATAATGCAACGTAAACATTTATGAAAAAAAGTTCTGAGAAAATATATTTTGCTTAAAAAATTCCCCTTATCTACTGAATGACCCCCGTAAATCTGCTTATACTATGGTATTTTATTATTGATATGGACCTTACATCACAAGCACACTTTGTTTTTGTCTGTGAGGTAAGCATCTGTAATTCTATTTGTATGGGTTTAGATTAGAATACAATACAACGGAATCAGGTAGAAACAGCAATTTGGCATTTAAAGAAAGAAACTACTAACGAGCAAACAATACAACTGGTCTTAGTAAGATCTACTCAAAGCTGATAATATCCAAAATGAGCTCAAAGGAAAATTCAATGAGGAAAATTGTGGAAAATCGAGGAAAATTACCCTAGAACAACATTTCGTTCGATTCCAACGGCTTTCGAACTTTCACCTCTGGCTATTTTGCGTCCCTTGGTCTGCATGAGAAAGATGGTTAATGCACTGATATGTTCAAGACAATAGGCTGCAAATTAGAAACTGATTGATTTTGAGACATGCCCATCGTTTTAGAAATAGCAAAGAGTTATTTAAGTATCCAGTATTGATTGATAATCGATTTAAACGGAATATTAACCTGTCTAGAATTATTCTATTGGTAGAGGTTAAAGAATTACATTCAGTGTATTTTCCTATCTATAGCTTTAAGAGCATTTTTTACACATGGTTTTATCGAATGAAAATAATTTTTAAACATATCTATTTGACCCTTAGATATTACCCTACCAGGTACAATCACTCTGGGACAGAGTGAAGATAGAAGTAAAAATAAAATAAAGAGATGTTTCAGAATCCATTGTGGTAACAAATGAATCGTTTAATTTGGCCGAAACGTAGTGAAAGATGGAACAACACAAAAACTACCAAGATGAGGACAAAAAGTCCGCTATAAATAAAAATTAATTCTCAGATTAAGAAGCCTCATCTCAAAATGATTCCAATTAAAGACAAGTACAAAAATTCGATACGGACCCGACTCTGGAAGACCAGATAAGGATTTATAAGACCAAAAAATCCATTCTTGATCGCTCTTCGGGGCCCGTGGCGCAGCGGATAGAGGCGTTGAGTCTCTACGGTTCCAGGTGAGCATTGTCAGAAGATAGCGGTTTCAAAGGTTTACTTGGTCAAAAAAAAAAAAACGTGGTGCGATAGACAACAACTATGGAAGGCAGTAATTACTGGGGATACGGTTACAAGACTCAGCATTCCTATCCGAGGTCGCGGTAAATCACCTGAAGAAGGCCAGAGGGGAAATTTGGCCGAAACGTAGTGAAAGAAGAAACAACACAAAAACTACCTAGATGAGGACAAAAAGTCCGCAATAAATAAATAAAAATTAATTCTAACATAAAAAAAAGTTGTATTATAATTAAAAGAATTATGTGTTTAGTGTTAAATATCGTTTTATTTTTTCGTGTCAAAATATGATATTGTTTGTGGTATTTTACCGGCAAAATATGAAACTTAGAATACCCGAGTGTGATACAGAATCCCTAAAATATCACGTTAACCTATAAAACGAAACAATCACCCAAACACATTTCCTTGCCATTCACCAAAGTGTGGAGTTTCTGTTTTACTTTTAAGTAACTATTTCTTTTGAATCATCATCATCATCATCATCATCATCATGTCGCGCTGGTAGCACGAATATCCCTGACCCTCTATCGCCACTCCTTCCTATCGTTCATCGCCCTATGCAGGTCCTCAGTACAGCATCCCGTATCCTCACACAGCTGCTGAATATATGTTCGTGCTGGTCGTCCTGCTTTTGCACGGCCATGTGTGGTGGTCCATAAGAGTACATTTCTTATGAGTTCGTCCCTGCTTCTCCAGCAGTGTTCTGCATATCTGGTTCGTCTAACTTGAATAGTTTTCGTGATAGGAGGCAGGTGGCCGTACAGTTGGTGTCTTGTGGGGTGTTGTCGCCAGGAATTGTTCAAGATTGCACGCAGGTCCTTCGATTCCATTCGCAGAGGAAAGATGGAACAAATCCTACTAGCGTACGGAATACCTAAAGAAACCGTAGCAGCAATAACGATTCTCTATAGAAACACCAAAGTAAAAGTACGATCACCAGATGGAGACACAGAATACTTCGACATTGTAGCAGGAGTACTACAAGGGGACACGCTGGCTCCGTACCTCTTTATCATTTGTCTAGACTACGTACTTAGAACATCGATTGACAAAATCAGAGAGAATGGCTTCGAGCTGACGAAGAAAAGAAGCTGAAGGTACCCTGCAAAAACAATTACCGACGCCGACTTTTGAATAATAATCATTTGTTTGCACGCAAATATATGGTTTTAAGTAAGTATAAATATTTAACCGCCGTTAAAAAATCATAGCTTGAAGTAATTATTCTTAATACCAAAATTACAGTTATATGGTATCAAATATTCTTATCTTAAATGAATAATTTATGTACAATCGTATGATATCAATTAACGATTCCTGTTTAATAATTATTATTATTTGTATGCACGCAGTTACATGTTTTTAATTCTCTATTAATAATAATCCTTAGTAAATATTTATTAACTAACATACAGTTATATGTTATCAAGTATTCCTTTCTAATACAAAGAATTTATACGGAATTATATAGTGTAAAAAAACTATTAATAATTAATAATAATTAATAATTTTCTAACATTTACGTGGTTTCAAGTAACTAAAAATAATCAACCTTTGTAAAATAAAATATAACAGCTTCAATTAATAATTCTTAACACGAATAATTCGCAAATATTTATATGATATCAAATATTCCTATCAACTACAAATTATCTAATATAAATAATGTTCACGGGTATCTATTTGGCATATGCATGGGGCCCTAAGTGACACTATCACTCCAGAGTGGCCCACTCGGCTGGGGCAGCAGCATACACCGACTGGTTCTCTGCAGAGGGGTAAGACTCCACTAACGAGTTTCCTGATATGACACTAAACTATCTAGTGAGACTTGAGTAAAATTGGAGCTTTTGGGAATGCGGAATATCCCTTCATTGACATAACTCCCTGGTCCCCTCTGACCCGGCATGTTATCACCTAAAAGGGTCGTATCTATGGGTCAAATAGAACTAAACTGTGTACTTATGCTAAACTGAATTGTTTAAAATAGAACAGTTTATATGTATAAAATGGATTTGGGACTAAATAACCTACAATTTCTAATATGCATCAAAATCAAACTAAATCAATCTATTTCAGAGTGGACTTGGGAGTAATGGCAATGAAGGGATACTCAACAATCCACAGAGCTCCAGTACGGATGGAGTTTACGTAAGGCATAAAAATGTCTAAAAGAAAATACTGACTTCGTATGCTGATTGATATGACCTTACAGAAACAAAACCAAAGAAGTATAGCCTGCAAACCACTGCGTTACGGAAATTCACGAACTGTAGAAAAGAAAAATCTGCTTTCGAATTTGCTTAGCATCGAAAGCCTTTTGGGCTGTTAGAGTACACTTCGATTCAAACCGTCTTTTGAGAACGATATCTCCGTTTCGGTTCTGCACTCCCCTTGTTTTGCGCTAAAAAAGAAAAAAAGAAGAAAAAAAACTGCCTGGCTTCGATTATGTCCTCTTGTGAATGGATATCTTCTTTCTGATGCAGGAAAAGCGATCGTTTAGTATACAAAGAGATGGTGTAAGAGAAACCCACAAAGAAAAGGCGGAAGATGGATTGGCAGACATTTTAAGCAGGAAAGCTGACGACTTTTGTAATGTAACACAAACACTCAAAGCCACACAGACACCAGCGAGCGAACAAGCACGATCACTTTTGAAAGCTATCCAGCCATTTTAGATATATCGAGAATCGGTTGCTCAGGCTTGATCTTATGTAGCAAGAAATTTGAGGTGAGATTTTGCTGTACAGTTGTGTTATGTTGACAATACTGAGAGGGCTTGAGCTCTCCGTAGGCTTCGTTTACATAATGAGTCGTTTCTTAATAACTTGCGTATTTTATTATCAGGACATCGAATTACCCAGGTCTATCAAATCGATAGAATCCAGATTTTGTACATATTGTCTTCTGCATTTTAGAAACTAAACATGCTGTTGAAACGCCGCGGACAATGATATAAACAACATGAGAAGTCAGCTTATGACGATCTGGAAATATATTACCTAGTCGGCTTGGGTTGAACCATACACCGTCTATATCTCTAAAGAGGGGAAAGACCCCAAGGCGAGCGTCCTGATATAACATTAAACAATCTGATGGTGAAACACCAATCCTGGAGCTTTTAGAGTGGTATAATCTAAAAGGGTCCTATCTATGGGTTAAACAGAAATGTCTGACATTTAATCTGTATATAAACAAATGACTGATGTTTAATAGAATTGTTAGTGACACATAGCAATAATTGATTGCATCTAACTGTGTGCAAATAAAAATATTTATATAGAATACTTGAAAAAGTTTACCTCTATGCAAAATAGAATTATATATATATATATATATATATATATATATATATATATATGTGTGTATATACGAGGATCATTAAATAAGTTTCCAGACTTTTTTTCGTATGGGCACTTTTATTGATAGTACACGCATGAAACTCTAGTCCCCTTCGACGTAATCTCCTCCGGCTGCAATGCACTTGTTGTACCGATTCCAACAACTTCTGGAAGGCCCCATGCAAGTTCTCTTGTGTGAGCGTGTCAATGACCTTCGCTACAGCCTCTTTCATCTCCTCAATTGTCTCATAACGACAGCCTCTGAGCTTAGGGAATAACCAAAAATCACAGGGATCAATTGAGAGGGTGAGGAACTGTCTAGACGCCCATCTTGGTCAAATAGTCTGTAACAAGGGTGGAGTTGTGGACTGGTGCATTGTCTTGGTGGAAATGCCACTGACCCAATTTGAAGAGTGCTGGCCTCTTCCGACGGAATCTCTTCCTGAACTTCCTTAAAACCTCAACATAGTAATCGTAACCCTAACGCTTTGGCAAATCAAATCTGGTGTATTGACTTCTTTACTCCTCCCACACCTCTCATCACCCCTCACAGACTCCCTGCCTTCCTTGAATTTCTTATGCCACTCAAAAACTGATGCTCGATTCTTGCAAGATGGTTCAAAAGCAGCCTGAAGCATCCCATACGTTTCTGTGGCATTTTTTCCAAGTTTAAAACAGAATTTTATTGCATATCGTTCTTCTAAAGTGTCAGATTGCATTTTTGAAATTCCTCAGCTGTGAAAATCAGGCTTTAGTAGGGTGTATTCCAATTCCTGCCGCAGCTGTTCATTTGAACCTGAAATCAAAAAAATTAGTAAGTCATTTCATAAGATGTATTAGAATAACATACTGAATTTTCAAGAGTCTACGTGAATTTCAAATGCCTATACAAAAAAGTCTAGAAACTTATTGAATGTACCACGTACATATATATATATATATATATATATATAGAGAGAGAGAGAGAGAAAGAGAAAGAGAGAGAGAGTGAGAGAGAGAGGCATATACACATAGGAACGGCCCATTGGCCTAACGGATAGAGTGTATCGCCAAAAGCCCTTAAGACCGGGATTCAGTCCCAGGTGAAGTCATATCAAAGACTCAAAAAATGTTATTCGATACATCCTTGCTTATCACTCTGCATTATAAGATACTTATCAAGGCTAAAGTGGGGCAATACATGGAAAGAGTAGCACCTTCCCCGACATCTCAGTGTAGTTTCTATTTAAAAGGTAGCCTTTGGGTCGTCTTTGACAATGGTCACCGACTTTTCTATATATCATCATCATCATGTCGCGCTGGTAGCACGGATATCCCTGACTCTCTCTCGCCACTCCTCCCTATCGTTCATCGCCATAGGCAGGTCTTCAGAACAACATCCCGTATCCTCACATAGCTGCTGAATGTATGTTCGTGCTGGTCGTCCTGCTTTTGCACGGCCATGTGTGGGGGTCCATAAATATATATATATATAAATCCTAGAATAATTAATCTCCTGCTCGTAAAAAAACCTTCGTTCGATATTTTTAATGCATGAAGAATTAACTAAGCACATAACAGAAACAAAATGTTTTCTTTTAGAGTCAACCTTTC
>OY757907.1:119112843-119230343 GCA_963585895.1 Sepioteuthis lessoniana
TTTATTAAAAAATAGGGGGAATTTTGCCTCAGGATTTCTATTGAGTTTCTTTTCCTGTTCCAGATTTTAAAACACTCAGCAGAATTTCCTGAAGGGTCTGTTTATGAGATTTATCAAAAAATACGGGGAATTTTGCCTCAGGATTTCTATTGTCTTTCTTTTTCCTTATCGGCGAGTCAGTATCTTTTCAACTCCATAGAGTACGTTTCGACTTTGGCTCTCAGTAGCAGATGGATGTTTAGCCAATTGGTAAAATAAAAATATCTACTAAAAATGCTTCACAAAAACAACTACAAACACTGCTGTAAAGTTCACATAGTCTGCACTTCACAGCCATCAACATTTACATGACTGAACGCTATTCAAGCCTGGAAAACTCTTTGGGATTTACTGACATTTTTATAGCCTCAGGAGAAACTTTGTTTATCTGAAATTAAAAAAAAAAAAACTATATCGATAAACCAAATTTCAAACAATCTAGAATTTACATTTATGAAAAAGAAAAAAAAATTCTCTTTTAAAATAATTGCAATTTTTCAATTATTGTCATTCCAATCTATATATATATATATATATATATATATATATATATATATATATATATATATATATATGTGTGCAAGGTTAAATATTTTTGGTTGCTATATCTTAATCTTACTTTTAAAAAAATTCATTTGTTTCAAACTATTTGGTGTTCATATTTTCCTAATTAAATGCTACATTTGCAATATTCATAAATTCCATTAAGTATATATATATATATATATATATATATATATATATATATATATATATATATAATGTATGGGTGTGTGTGTGAGTGTGCGTGTATGCGTGTGGTTTATAATCTGCTTGCAGGCTGAGAAGAAATACGTGATTAGTTGAGCATGTAAGTTGTCTTGCAATTTTACAAGGAAAGACGAATCCCCAGGAGATAACACTTTAATGAAAATATATATGGTTGATCCTGGAATCTTATCGTATTACAAAAAGAATGCTCTTTCTTTGAAGCAAAGTGAATTATATATATATATATATATATATATATATATATATATATATATATATATATATATATATATATATATATATACAGACTAATGCTTTCAGTATCCATTTGCTTTTCAAAGAAATCTTATTGACTCTTTTGTCGGATCCAGGCTTACTATATTCCAATCCTTAAAAAAATGCAAACAAGAGTCTGATGGCGGTTATACTATTCTATGACACAAATAATATTCAGTGGTTAAATTTTTGCATGATTGTAAAATTTTTAGTAAAATTTTTATTCCAGAAATATTCATATTATATATATATATATATATATATATATATATATATATATATATATATATATATATATATTATTTGAAAAGTGAAGAACAGCCTTAATGAATATTTCACATAAACTATCATGTCTTCATTATTCAGATTTTTTGGTATATTAATCGAATATCAGTTTCACATTACGAAGTTTGCGATAAAATTATGGCCTTTTATGATTCTTTAAGTCACTGAAAATAACTAATAAATTTCTTTTATTAAATAACTTAATTGCCTGATTGATTTTAACGTCAATCAGGTTTATTTTGTGCTTAGACTTCAGGGAATCACGTTGATATTAACATTTTTGTATATTTGTTACGTATGAGATTTAAGAATATCAACTTATTCAACTGACCCTTAAATGAGACCCTAACAAATGCTATCACTCTAGGTCAGAGTAGACCTGAGAATAATGAACATTAGTAAATAATACATACTCACAGAGTTTAAGAACAGGAGCTTCACCATCTGATATAGTTTAGCGTCATAATTAGAATACTCTTTGGGGGGTCTTACTATTCTACAAGGTATACAGTGAGTAATTACTAAAAGCCGTCGATAAGGTGTTTTATTAAACCGAAAGTGATAAAGATGTATTTTAAACTTTTAATGTTTTTTTCTTAAATTCTAATTTATTCATGACATCGTTGATATTGTAGTAATTATTTATTCAATAAGGTCTTACTTATCCAGATTATTTCAATCACAGAGTATTAACAAAAATGTCAATAAACTTATAAAAAGGTTTTCGTGTTAGGAACTGGAATCAGTGACCCAACTTCAATTCCCGAGTGGCACTTCTTGCGTTTCATTTTGTGCTAATGCTCTTGGGAAAGGCATGATTCCATTTATTCTTACCAGAGTTATGGGTCTATTGTAAAGCACACTGGGCTCTTTAACCTTGTTAAGACAGCCTGTTAACGAGAAGGAAAACCCTAAATCCACCCCCTGCGAAAAAAAAAAAAAAACTCGTGATATGAACTCAGGTAGAAAATAATAGATAATCGTAGTGATCATATTGGTGTAAGGACATTAAGTTTATAAGTCCCAAAAGTTCAATCTGAACTGTTCAGCAGGACACATGGCGGAACGGTTGTAGGTGTTGGTTCTATACTCTTCTAAGAGACAATCATCTGGAGGTCGCAGGTTCAATCCTGATTGTAGGCGAGTAAGAATACTTAACACTTGTCCGGGTATGGTGAACGGAATCAGAGAAAGTGACCACCGTGAATTAAGGAAAGGATGTGGTTGGAAATTCCGAATAAGCTCCCAAGTTTGACAAGAAACACCTGAAGGCCGGAGGACATATCCGCCGAAACGTTGTGAATATTACTATGAAGACTATAGTTCTAAAACCCTGAATGATATATATTCAAATAAATTATGCTCTGATTAAAACAAAATCACCTTTTGTCCCATTTTGATCATGGGGGTGGGTTTGAATTAATACATACGAATTGAAAGGGTAACTGAGAGAAAATAAATGAATTGATGAAAAAATTGATCCTGCATAATATGTTCACTGTCTGGCGAAAAAAATCTTGATGAAGCTAGCAGATGAAAAAAAAAGAAAATCTTTCATAGAGGTACGATAAACTTTGACCTTTTGGAAGATAAAACAAAATTTAAGGACAGGATGTGACGCAAGTTCATTTTTAAAGCTGTGTAAAGCAGATTTGAATAAAGAGTTTTCCTTCTCGTATAGTGATTGCCTAAGCAAGGCTAAACAACCCAGTCTGGCCTACTATTCACCCACAGATGCATTTGCTAAGATCATTAGCGCTTTCTGTGGCGTTTTGACCCCCGGCATCGGCTGGGCCACCTTCGGTTGGGCGAGCTGCGACCTTTGACACCCTTGTATAGCACTGAACCGTGCAGTCCAGTTTAAGCTATAATCAGTCATACGTGACTGGACCCAGATTTGGGCCCAAGTCCAGCTAGGCTCGTCAGGCCCACATTGCACAATGTGGGTCGATGACCAGCAAAGTCCAGCGGGGCTCGAGCCACGGCTCGTGCCAGAACTTCCCCTCCCCTAAATCCACACTATATTAGATCTTCGGGTCATTGACCTTGTGTCGAGTCCTGTCTGGTGGGAGGCAGTGACAAATATTAGCATTAACGCAAAGTGAAATGCAGACAGCCTTATCCAGGTTTTATCTTGAATCGCCGACAACCGTTACACTGAGTGCGCCTTCAGATCTGTTTGATCTTGTTATTCTTTATAATTTTTTTGTTTCGTTTTTTTTTTGCTGATAAATATCGAACCTCAGTTACTGAATGGCTTCCTTCCTTCTTTTGTTGAAATGATTTTTAACGGTAGTTTGAAGTCAACATTATCGTGATATGTCAGTCTTTTCGCCACAAGCGCATGGAACCAGCTGCAAGTGGCATTGTCGCGTAAAATACTCAGACATAATTTTTACCAGCATGTGAATAGACAACAACTTTTATAAGCAACTTTTAAATACATGTGAAATACATCGACTAAAGCCACCAGACACTGAAGACAGTTACAAGTTGAATCGTGAAAACTAGCTTCTAGAAACATTTCGCGTTTACGAGAACATTGTGACATCCATCATTATGTTATTGTTGAACGAACTGAACATCTGTCGTGAAGAACAGACAGACAAACAGACAGACACACACACACACAAACGCGCGCACACACACACACACACACACACACACACACACACACATATGTATATATGTATGTATTGTAAGATAAAGCATATTTCAGAGGATAGATTTTTATATGTGATAATCTGCCAAAGTAACGTTTCCGTTTTGTTTTTTGTTTTTTTAATGAAACATCTTCAGGGAATATACATGTTCTAACTATGGTTTAAGAAAAAAAAAACCGGAACGATACATTTAGAAAATTATTATATATAAAAAAAAGTACATCTCCAGAATCTCCTTTTTTTTCATATTTATATATGATTTATATAGATTTCTTTCCATTTTTCTATAACACACACACACTCACTCTCTCTCTCTCTCTCTCTCACTTTCTCTCTCTCTCTCTCTCTCTCTCTCTCTTTCACACACACACACACACACACACACACACACACACACACATATATATATATATATATATATAATTCAGTTCGGTATATTTATAAATAAAGTGTGCTCATTGTTAGTGATGGAAAATATATCTTACTTAGGACAGCGAAAACGCAGACTCATTTGGTAGTCGATAATCTTGTTGTAGAGAAAATAAGAGTCACCAAACCTCACTGTCTCTAACTCAACGTTATCCTAACTTATCTATCTATCGAACTATCTATCCTTTTCCTAGTGGGTAGAGTGTTCCCTAATGACCCGGGAGACTGGGGTTCAATCCCAAGTGAATTCATACCAAAGACTCAAAAAATCATACTCGATAGTTCGTTGCTTAACACTCAGCATTATAAAGTACGTATCAAGGATAAAGGGGAGAAATCAACGGAAGGGAGTAGAGCCCATGAAAGAGTAGCTATTGTAAAGGGAGCCTTCGGTCACTCTCGACTACGGTCGCAAACTTTACTTACTCGTATATATATATATATATATATCATGGAATAATTGAGTCCCACGAGTAGAAAACATTTCTTCCGATATTTTTAATCCATGAAGAATAATCATCATCCGCTAGCAAGGGTTTCGCTGACTCTCTCTTTCCATTTATCCCAATCATCTATCACTTCCGGTAGGTCTTCTAGACTACATCCTGTGTCCGTACAGAGCTTTTATAGATAATATCTTGCTGGTCGTTCAACATCTGGTCGTCCTTGTGAAGGGGAGAACGTCACAAATGAATTCATCCTTACTTTTCCAGCAGTGTCCTGCATGTCTTGTTCGTCTGACTTGAATGCTTTTAGAGATGGGAGATAAGTGACTGAACAGCTGCCGTTTTGTGGGATATTGCTTCCCCAGTTTATTCAATATGGCCCGTAGGATTATCATGTAATTTCCTACAAGCTTTTTCTCTATTCACTTAATCAGCGTCCATGTGGTGTATATATATAGTCGTATGGACACGACTGCTGCTAGGAAAAATATGAGTTTTATTTTATCGGATAGGTCTGACTTCGATATGACCGATAACCAATCGATAGCTGACCACGCCTTCGTTAGTCCTGTATTAAAATCCATTTTCTTTCATAGTCAACCTTTCTTAATTCGATCGAAAATTTAAGGCAGAAACAAAAAAAAAAACAAAAAACAAAACAAAACAAAAAAAAATCTATGACAAGGATCAAATGTGTTAATCTGAATTTTCAAACGCAAATCGAGAAATCTAAAAGCATTTTCATGAAAAACATTATTTTTTTGTTAATCAAGATAATGTCTCAAAGAATAGGGCAATCATTAATACCAGGGGAGATGCTATAAATTTATGATTTTTTTCCTTTGCGATTTCATAATGCTTTAAAATTTAGATTCCATAATTTATTCCTCTTTTTTACGCAACAATATTATCTATTATTGGTTAAAATAAAGTTTTTTTTTCTAAATTGGAGGCACGTTTCTTGAAGCCAGACGAGGTTTTATCTCACATTTGTGATTAGTTTATTTTAATCTGGATTAAAAATAACCAAAAAAAACAAAAACACGTTTTCTCAGAGTAGCGAGTCCATATATTTTGCCAGTAGTAATACATTGTGTAAATTAGGTGAAGCTTTGTTGCTTTGAAACCTCGGGACATTATAAGACAATGACAATTGCATTTCTTTTTAGACTACGCTGCGAACATAATGCAAAAAAAATCACTTTTAGCTTCAAAATTATCATGTTTTTTTTTAATCATATGAGTAAAACAGCTAATAAAATCAGACTAAGACAATTAAAGAATTTATTTCAACTTGAGTCGAAAATATTGTCCATTCAAAACCGTAAATGGATTTTCAAATAATTATACATTTTATAAATTTATTATTGTATTAATTTTATGTCTTATACATTTATTTGAAAAAAAAAAAATTAAATTAATCTAAAAATTTATTTTGATGAATAGAAACCAATAATACACTCAGATCCAGCTTACATGTGATAGGGCTGCACTACAATATTATGCAGCTGCGATGGGAAGCAACTCTTTAAATCACAGCAGTGACAACAAATGCAATTTGCACAAAAATGTAGAACGAATCAGAGAATATAAAACTCAAATTTCATTGAAACTATGTACACGCACACATACACACACATACACACACATAAAGGTATCTGCACGCACACCTATATATATGAGGATCATTAAATAAGTTTCCAGACTTTTTTCGTATGGGAGCTTTTATTGATAGTACACACATGAAACTCTAGTCCTATTCGAAGTAATCTCCTCCGGCTGCAATGCACTTGTTGTACCGTTCCAACAACTTCTGGAAGGCCCAATGGAAGTCCTTTTGTGTGAGCGTGTCCATGACCTTTCGTCACAGCCTCTTTCATCTCCTCAATTGTCTCATAACGGCAGCCTCTGAGCCAAGGGAATAAGTTCGAGAGATTATTGTTTCACCTTTATAAAGTATCGATTATATGTTAGTACACCAGTCAAATTTTTTGCAAGGAATGTATAATTTCTATTACAATGTTATGCAAACGAAACAGATATCATAAGATGCTATTTGTTTCAAAACTCTACAATACTACGGAGTAATTCACCATTAAAAGTATGTTACGTTCCCGAAATATAAGTACACCTCATATATATTCTTTCAATTTCATTTTTAGTTTAAGATATGTTGCAATTTCATTTTTAGCAAGAGTTTGGTGCTGCAGAGTTCGGTAATAGATAATACATAATATATTTTTTGATTGCATACTTTTCCATTCGTAATGATAAAATTATGTTATGTTTCCTTTAAAGGAAATGAACTTTTTGATTAAAAAAAATGGCCTCATACATATATATATATATATATATATATATGTGTGTGTGTGTGTGTGTGTGTGTGTGTCTTTAAGTCTTTCTTATATTGGGTTACAGAACATCTCAAGCATTTAATCTTGCTATAATAGCAGGATACTTTAAGTCTTAATTTTGTAGTTTTATGAAATGCAATCCAAATTCTCACAAGACGGGGCGTTAGGGCTAGACTCCTACTACGATTGTGTTCAGTTTCGGACTAATATACTCCAATATCGGCCCACCTATGGGTTAGATAGCACCACTACTGCCCTCCATCAAGGATTGCTTTGGCTTGGTTTGGTTTGGTTTTATGGCATATCAACAATTGCAGACTATTTAATGTCAAATCCATTATAAACAAATAGTTTCAAACAATTCATTTTAGCATAAGTACACAGTTTAGTTCGATTTGACCCATAGATATGACCCTATCAGGTGCAACCACTGCAAGCAAGAGTGAAAATGGGAGCGATGCATAAATTCAAAAGCAAATTTTTCCTTTCTACAGTTCGTGAATTTCCGTAACGCAGTGGTTTGCAGGCTATACTTCTTTGGTTTTGTTTCTGTAAGGTCATATCAATCAGCATAGGAAATCAGTGTTTTCTTTTAGACATTATTATATCCTACGTATAAAAGTAAACTCCATCCGTACCGGAGCTCTGTGGATTGTTGAGTATCCCTTCATTGCCATTACTCCCAAGTCCACTTTGAAATGCATTGGTTTAGTTTAGTTTTATAGTATATTAGACATTTTAGGTTATTCATTACCAAATCCATTTTAATATACATAAACAGTTCTATTTCAAACGATTCAGTTAGAGCATAAGTACACAGTTTAGTTCTATTTGACCCATAGATAGGACCCTATCAGGTGCAACCACAGCGGGCCAGAGTGAATAAAGGGGTACTCCGTATTCACCAAAGCTTCATGATAACTGGAACCTCACCATCAGATTGTTTAGTGTGAAGGACATTTATTGGAGGAGTCTTAGCCTTCGCAGAGAAGCAGTCGGTGAATTCTAGAGCCGAAGGAGACTTAAGCCCAAGGATGGCTTTGACATTAAATAATTCATGAGGGTTGATAAACCTTTAACAAAAGAAAATCAAATCAACACAAACATTATATATATATATATATATATATATATATATATATATATATATATATATATATATGCGGTGCATTCAATAGGTTTCCAGACATTTTTGTAAAGGCATTTCAAATTATCGTAGACTCTTGAAAATTCAAAATGTTATTGCTATACATCTTATGAGATGATTGTCCAAGTTTTATCATTTCATATTCAAATGAACTGCTACAGAAGGAATTGGAGTACACCCTACTAAACCCTGATAGTCACAGCTAGTGAATTTCAAAAATGCAATCTGGACGTGAGGACACTTTAGAAGAACAATATGCAATAAAATCCTGTTTTAAACTTGATAAAAAAGGACACAGAAACGTATTGAATGCTTCAGACTGCTTTTGGACCATCTTGGATAAATCGATCATCAGTTTTTGAGTGGTATAAGAGATTCAAGGAAGGCAGGGAGTCTGTGAGGGATGATGAGAGGTGTGGCAGGAGTAAGGAAGTCAATACACCAGAGTTTATTGGCCAAAGGGTTAGGGTTAAGGAGGAGATTACTTCGAAGGGGACTAGAGTTTCATGTGTGTACTATCAATAAAAATGCCAATACGAAAAAAGTCTGGAAACCTATTTAATGATCCTCGTATATATATATATATATATATATATATATATATATACACATATATATATACAAAGATAATTTTGATAAATAATCTTTATAGACCCCATTAAATTTATCACTCAGATTATTATATTCAAACAGTTAGCAACTATATGTAAATGATTTTAGGTTTTTTTCTTTGTACAAACTTACAGAATTACCAATTAAAATATTTATCGAAAAATACGAAGCTTTTTCTTGCTATTTAATATTCTTTTCTAATTTTCTTGTATCTGACTGACCCAAAAAGTTTTATTTGCTGATATTTTTCTAGATTTTTGAAAATTTATCACCAAATTTGAACATAACGCAATATAAAGATTTTTTTCAAGAAGCCGTAAACTAGATTTCTTGAGATGGCCTGGAGAATTTTTTAATGGAACTCAACGTGCCTAGAAACTTGAATTTAGGAACCACTTCTGTAGACTATGTACTTTAATTTATGATTTGTTGTGGTCAACTGCATTTCGAAAGGAGTCTGGGACAGAAAAAAAAAATTAGTTGCTCAATCAAATTTTAAGTAATCAGTGTTTATATATATATACATATCTATATCTATATATAGTCTTATGACTGTGGCGAAATATGCATCAAGTTGGATTTGGTTGAAGGCGAGAAGTTTTCAGCGTGAAGGAAATACACACGGAACCACTATTTCCGTGTGATTACGTAAGAAACGGTTACATTAAACGCGTAATAACATCAACGGCCGAAAGTAAACGCATTTTTTTAAAATCACAAACTGCACACAAAAAATGAAGATTAATGTCCAATGTAGTCTCTGGTCTTAATTGATCTGGCGTATATATATATATATATATATATATATATATATATATATATATATATGATTCTCTTAATACCCTGTCCTATGGCAAAATCTGCTTGGTATCAGCAGGAGTGGCAGTACCACCTTGAGCTACGGAAACTGAGTTATCACCCCTGGTTGGCGGCTGATGAGGGCAGGGTATCGCACGTGTTTTCACACGTTATATGATGAATATATATATATATATATATATAATTAGATAGTTATAGGTAACCTAGAAACAGATTTGTATATCTTGTTCGTGTTTATACAACTGTGAACTAAATATTTTATCTAAACTTTTTTTTATTTATTGGACTTAAAGGAGGGTTTAGAGTAAAATTTTCCTCGTGAGAAAGATTGATTGACAACAAGTCGTTCTATCAAGGATTATTTTATACCTAGATGTTCAAGAAACAAGTTCATTCAAAATCTATATTTACAGTTTGTAAGTTGTTTTTTTTTGAAAAGTTTTATTTATTTCTTTTTTTTTTACACACAGTTAGTTGGTTGTTTTGTTTTATAGTGTATGTTGTGTTCTGGTAATTGAACACAAGTTGTAATAATGATAAGACAAACCGCGATATGTGAGGTAAATAGTTATATTTATAGGAAAGAGTATTTACAAGAGAGAGACTGTTTGTAATAAGAACATAAGATTAGTGATAGAGTAAGGATATACTTCAACAATAGGAACGGCTCTTCTGGTCTGACTTGTAGGCTTATTCTTCCCAGACTGATCTCCGCTACTGCCATATATGGCAAATGGAACAGCTTATTATGCTGAAGAGGTAGGTGATACCCAACAATGTATCAACCCATTTCGGTTCATTTAACATGAATTTAGTCATTTTGATTAATGTATCAAAATATTCAGTATAGTATAAACATAATTTTTGTTTACACACAGTTAAATCTCAAATCATTTCGGTGGTGTCCTCGTGGTGTAATGGTTAAAGCGATGGACTGCGGAATCGTAGTAAGTGAGTTCGTATTCCAGTCGCTTCATTTTCAGGCAAATACACTTGGGGAAAGGTATGAACCCACTTATCCTCGCAGCTATGGGTTAAATCGTACCACTACTGTTCTTCTAGGAGAATAGTTTCGGCATTAAATAACCTACAAAGGTTGATATGCCATTAGACAAAACCCTCAAAACATTTCTATATCAAGTAATTTAGTTTAGTATAAGTACACAGCATAAATAACAAAAACATTTCTATTTCAAACGATTCAGTTTAAAGTAAGCATAAATTTTTGTTTACACACAGTTAAATGAAAAAAACTATTCTATTGCAACAAGTCAGTTTATCGTAAGTACATAGTTTACTTCTATTTTACCCGTACGTAGGCGCTACCACGCCAGAGTGGACCTGGGAGCGATATCGACGAATGAGCACTCTGCATTCCCCGAAGGTCCAGCATTACTGAAGCCTCACAATCAAATTGTTCAGTGTGATATTTCACTGCTCTGCAGAGATTTAGTCAGAGTATTCTGTAATTCCAGCTGGCTTGGTCATAGACACAGCTATATGATATCAAGTATTTCTATCAACTACAACGTTTGTTCACTGTTTGGTTTGGTTTATTGTCTTTGTTTAATGGCATACGAGGATCATTAAATAAGTTTCCAGTTTTTTGTCGTGTGGGAACTTTTATTTATAGCACACACATGAAACTCTAGTCCCCTACGAAGTAATCTCCTTCGGCTGCAATGCACTTGTTGTACCGTTCCAACAACTTCTGGAAGGCCCCATGGAAGTCCTTTTGTGTGTGCGTGTCAATGACCTTTGTCACAGCCTCTTTCATCTCCTCTATTGTTTCATAACGACAGCCTCTGAGCTTAGGGAATAACCAAAAGTCACAGGGAGCAAGGTCTGGATTATAGGGAGGGTGATGAACCGTTTTGATGCCCATCTTGGTCAAACAGTCTGTGACAAGGATGGAGTTGTGGACTGGTGCATTGTCCTGGTTGAAATGCCACTGATCCGATTTGAAGAGTGCTGGCCTCTTCCGACGGAATCTCTTTCTGAATTTCCTTAAAACCTCAACATAGTAACCCTAATCCTAACCCTTTGGCCATCAACTCTGGTGTACTGACTTCTTTACTCATTCCACACCTCTCATCATCCCTCACAGACTCCTTGCCTTCCTTGAATCTCTTATGCCGCTCAAAAACTGATGCTCGATTGATGCAAGATGCTTCAAAAGCAGTCTGAAGCAGTCAATACTTTTCTGTGATATTTTTTCCAAGTTTAAAACAGAATTTTATTGCATATTGTTCTTCTAAAATGTCCTCATGTCCAGATTGCCTTTTTGAAATTCACCAGCTGTGACAATCAGGCTTTAGTAGGGTGTATTCCAATTCTTGCTGTAGCTGTTCACTAACCTGAAATCATAGAAATTGGTCAGTCATCTCATAATATGTATAGCAATAACATACTGAATTTTCAAGAGTTTACGACAATTTTAAATGCCTGAACAAAAAAAGTCTTGAAACTTATTGAAGGTATCACGCATGAAGGATACTCTTTTGGGGTGTCTCACTCCTTTGCAGAGATGCAGTCAGTGTATTCTGCAACTCAAACGGACTTGGTCATAGACACAGTTATATGATATCAAGTATTTCTATCAACTACAACATTTGGTAACGTAATAGCACGAGTGAATTTCAAAATCGCTTATTTTGAGATTTCAGCTTTTACAGACTTGTTTAGTATTAAGTATTCCTATCTAATACTAATAATCACTTTCTTTATACCTATTTCTATAACCCTGGCGGCTTGAAAAAAAGAAAGAGGCAACGCAATTTGTTAAAAAAAAAATTCACAAACTGATATCTGAGAAAAATGCGATAAAAAGAAAAGTCTAAAATTATCAGTACAGCTTGAAAATAATCAAACAGCACCGCAATGTGTAGCCAAAAAAAAAAAAAAAGAAAAAACACCACTAGAGCTACTTAAGCTAGCAAGTAGAAGTGCTCAATACAGTATGTTGAGCAACATTAGAATACCTACAAGAAATAACCTACATAGGTTTCACATATGGGATGTTTAGTATAATTCTGACTAAATAGAATTGGCCCAAACAACATTTTATTCATAAAGTGGCCACCAGTAAGAATAAAAAATTAGCATAAAAAAGAAAAAATCTCCCGCCAAAAAAACAAACCCAAACTAACCCAAATACTATTTACCATATAAATATGGATTGAAGTAATTATGTTATTTATGAGTAGTCATTTGTTTGTATACTGTTATATAGTTTCAATTTACGACAACTAATAATAATCCTTGGTAAAAAAAAAAAGTAACTAAGTAACTATTCTTTTTTTATGACAACAAGTATTCATATTGAATATGAATACTTTTTTAAATAGATCTATGTAACCAAGGTAGTGTCACTCCGGGTCAGAGTGAACCTTGAAATAGAGGCAATGATGGCGAACTCCAACTTACCACATCTCCAGAAGTAGAATCTCACAGTCTGTTGCAATTGTTTGCTTGTTTATTCGGGGTTTTTTTTGGGTGGGTATGCATATCAACCTCTATAGGTTATTTAATACCAAATCCCTTTTTTATACAAATAAACAGCGTTATTTCAAACAATTTAATAGTCAAAAATATTTCTATTTTAAGATATTTAGTTTAGTCAAACAGTTCTAATTAAAAGAAATCTATTTAGAATAAGTATTATTTTTGCTTGAATGTCAAAACAGTTCTATTTCAAATAATTCGGTGTAGCATAAGTACGCAGTTTAAATATCAAAAATAGTCTTATTTTAAATAGATCAGTTTGGCATTCAAAAACAGTTTCATTTCAAATAATTTAGTTTAGCATTAGTACGCAGTTTATATGTCAAAACAGTTCTATTTCAAGCAATTCAGTTTAGCATGGGTACACAGTTTAGTTGTTTTTCACCCCTAGACTGGACCCTATAAGGTGCTACCATTCTGAGCCAGAATGGAAATAGGAGCGATGGCAATGAAGAGGCGCTCCATATTCCTCAAAGCATTATATTATCAGATTGGTTTGTGTTATACACCCGTTGGGGGTACCTCTGTGCAGAGAAGCAGTCGGTATATTTTACAACCTCAGTTGACTGAACCACAGGTGACTCGTTGTGGGGGTCTTACCCGTCAAGAGAGAAGCAGTCGATATATTCTACAACCTCAGTTGACTGAACCACAGGTGACTCGTTGTGGGGGGTCTTACCCCTCAACAGAGAAGCAGTCAGTATATTCTATTGACCACCATAGCCGACTGGCCAATGTTACAGTTCGGTAACATTCTCAAGAAACCGTTTTTGGGGGTGGGATACTTGCCTCTGCAGGGAATTTAGCCGGCTAATTCTAAGTTCCTCCGACATGCAGGCTTGTGAAAAAGAGGGGATAGAATAGGGAGGGGATTTCAATAATAAAAAAAAAATAAAATCAGTAGATGACTTAAATAATGATATAAAAACTGAAAATTAAACTTTATTTTAATAAATTTCTTAAATGTCAATCATTTCAATTAAAATAAGATGTCTATACAAAATTCATTGAAAATTTTAAACGAATAAACATTCTTAGATAACATGAAAAATATAACTGAATAATCTGTTTTCTCTTACTAGCCATAATAATAGGTGGAAATACGCTGACTGTATCCCTTACAGAGAGGTAATACCACCCTCCAAAAAAGGTGTCCCGGGTATGGTACTACACTGAATCTGATAGCGAAACTTAAGTTCTGAGGATCTGAGGAGTGTTGAGTAACTTTTCCTTTGCATTTTTCTTAAGTCCACTCTGACCTTCAGAGAAAGTACCTGTTAGGACCCCATCTATAGTTCATATAGATCGGTTTAAAAATTATTCGCATTTGGTTGGTTGGTTGGTTTGTGGCATATCAACCCTTGTAGGTTATTTAATACCAAATACTTTTTTTGAAAAAATAAACAATTTTATTTCAAGCAATTCCCTTTAGCATTCGTACGCAGTTAAATCGTAAAAATATTTCTATTTCCGTTAAGTTAAACAGTTCTAATTCAAACAATAAGCAGAGATTTTGTTTACACGTAGTTAAATGTTAAAACCAGTTCCATTTCAACAATTCAGTTTATCATAAGTACACAGAACTGATTGAAAAATTCAAATTATTTCAAGAAATTCAGTAAAGCATAAGTACGCAGTTTAGTTCTATTTGACCCATGTATAGGACTATCAGGTGCTTCCACTCCGGGTCAGAGTGGACCTGGTCGCGATGGTGATGAATAAGTGTTCCCAAAGCACAAGCATTAATGGAACCTTACTTGTACTTTCAGTTTGTTTAGTGTCATATCCAAGACACTCGTTTTGGGGAGGTATTACTCCTCAGCAGTGATGCTGTCGGTGTGTTCTATAGCATCGGCTGACTGGGCTATTTGATGAGTCCGCGTGCAAAAAAAAACAACAAACAAACAAACAAAAAAAAAAAACACTTAAGAAACGACTCCACAAAAAATTATAAATGTGAAAGAAAAACAATTTCCTAACCTCTAGCCATACAATAACCCTCAACAGGTTGGCATAACATTATAATCAATCCACAAATCAATCTTTTCTCTTATGTAGGTTTAGTTTTTATTGTAAAATTTATCTTTGTAATCGTTTCGTGTAAGTTTTCCTTTGATAAGAAAGGTTATAAAATAATCAGAGGCAATCCAAATTTTGGACTCTTACCCAACACTGACGACCACATCAACTAGTTTAGATATATCTATGTGCACGTATACACCTACGTAGAAATAAAATATCGATTTTTCGACTCAAGTGGTTTCAAAGGTTTGTCGTGTTGACTACGCGCAACCCAAACACAGTCAAGTAAATACTAATTCAATAATAAACTTCCGATTCTCAGTTGTATCAGTTCAATTCTCACTTGATTATGAATAAAACTTTTACCAATTCCTGCTTTTTTTATCAAATAATCATTGTTTCTTGAGATCTCTGTCGACACAAAATTCCAATATCCTATCCCTTTTCTTCTTCATATAATTGATACTTTATGAATCAATATCACACATTTCGGACTGTAATGTCAATGACATACAACAGTCCAGACTATTTCAGCAGTTAAAATTTTCCTCTAATCGATACTAACAAGCGTTCAGATCCGCACAGTTACACACTCATGTCTTGTGAAAACCAATGACTAAAGACAGCTAAGCATATCCCTTCCCACTTGCCCATCACACAGATAAAATGACATGTACGAATAATCAATATAAAGTCTCTAATTTTCCGTTTTCGGATAATTTTATTGAAAGAGACAAGAAAAATTAGTTGATTTTTTTTGTATATTTTTATATAAAATTGATTTTATTAATTTCATCTGTTTTATTAATATAATTATGCGTATTTTCTAAGGCGTGCTAAGTCTAGTCCAAAGTATGATGCACTCAGTACGGATTAAACTCTTCTTACTCCATACTCTCCGATCACATCTATTTACTCATTAATGTCTGCAATTTCCTGCTGGTTAATTTGAATATTTAGATTTTTGCGGCCTTTTCAAAATGTAAATTACAAGGTAACAGCATATTCTTTTCTCTATTTGATGTGGAAAATACCACACGAATTAAAATTAATGCGTCTAATTTGTTTTCGGTATGTTTTATATAGTCAAAATAATCAGCAGTTAGGCAAAAGTTGGTTTATGCAATTTCTGTCATCTATCTATCTGATTAGGCGTAAAAAGCGGCACAAACAAATACAAACGAAAAACAAGGCTTAGTATACACAGACTGCATCTTCCGCAAAAGAATTTTAAACCCTCCCCCGCCTCAAAAGCAATATCCTGGGTATAATAGTAAAATTGTATGGAGTGATGAGTCTCCAGTTCTGATGATTTGAGGAGTTTGAAGTACTCCTTCATAACCGTTACTCCTAGGTCCTCAGAGAGCAAGAGATGTAGTACCTGGTAGAGTCCCATTTATGAGCTTGCATAATCAGTGGGGGTAGTAGAATACACTGACTGGAAATCTGCAGTGAGGTATGACTACCAACAACGACTGTCTTCATGTAATATTACGGACGGGTGCTGTCGTTGAAAACGCGCGAGCACATCGGCTGTCATCAATAAGTGAAAATGTCACGAACCTAGCGCGTGCGGGCAGAATTACCTGCAGAGTTCAGGCGTGATTTTAATATGACCTTTCACGTGTTTCTAAATCGTTTTCACTAGTGTCACCGAACATTCTGGAACCTTCGAATTGTTAAAAAAAAATCTCTATATAAGAAATCAATTCACGAGATTTTGGGGGAGTTCAAGGCAGGTTTCAAAACAGATGAGTCAGTGGTTCAGGAAAACCCTGACCCGTACATATTCAGCCTGCCACGATACGACAGACAGGAACGTATCAATAATCCGGTGACCACGACATCGCCATCGCAACTCGCCGCAGTCCCAGTGAATAAAAACGACTACTATTTTTCTTCCTGAAATTTCGAGTTTGAGTGTTTCTTTTTCAGCGGACCCCTTTCTTTCAGACACAATATTTTGGTCCTTTGTTACATTAAGTATATCTCTAAAATGAATCTGATGGTGAGGCTCCAGTCCTGAAGTTTTGAGTTATTGGTAGTACGTCATTCATTGCCATTGCTATCAGGTCCACTCTTAAACGGAGTTATAATACGTGTTAGGGTCTCATCTCTGGGGCAAATAGGACTGTTCAATCCTTTAAAAGAGATCATTATTATTAATTTGAAAACATACGGCTCTGTGCAAATTATTCATATTACATAGAAATACTTGATAAATAGAGGGGTGTCCTCGTGGTGAAATGGTTAAAGCGATGGACTGCAGAATCGTAGTACGCAAGTTCGTACTCCAGTCGCGCTATTAGGTTCACTTTCGGGCAAATACCCTTGGGAAAGGTATGAACCCCCTTATCCTCCCAGCTATGGGTTAAATAGTACCACTACTGTTCTTCAAGGAAAATGGTTCCGGCATTAAATAACCAGCAAAGGTTGATATGCCATTAAACGAAGAAACCTTGATGAATAGAATTACTAAAGTAAAATGGTTTCATTACAAAGCAGAGAAATACAAAGACGCTGATCTACAAACATATAATCTGCCTTTTTTTTTACTTTTCTTTTTATGACCTGAAATGTACGGACGGGGTAGAGTAAGAGAAAGAAAGATGTTTGAGTTTGCACATACACACAAGGTCGCAGTATGGTTCTCTATGAAACATCTCGACATTTCTTCTTCGTTCTTCACTTTCTCGAGACTGGTACAGGGCCACATAAAGGCCTCGAATTATCTCCACGGTTCTCTACTTACGCAAGTATCGTACTGAGCCATCGCGAGGGCATAAAAACAGCTTAGTTTCTCCTCGCTCCTCTGTTTTTGCTTGTGTCGTGTATCTCAGGCTTTTCTCTGCCTCTAGACCCTGGGCAGTCTGGCATAAGACCAGAGCCCAGAGCGACGTGATGCCTTCCGTGGTCCTCTCTTCTCCGCTCGTCTCTGCATTTTATATAAAATATTCCGGTCGCCCACGTAATTTCTCGTGGTCCCCTATCCAGTCTGTCACCTACGCGTAGCACGTGGATACGCTTCCTTCTAGGTTGCCAACCATGCAATTTCTGCGGTACTTTCGCAAGGGCACAACGTGTGTCCATCTTACTTTAGGCAACAGGTGCATTTCCTTTTATGCTACCTGCGAATTTGACCCGGTAGCAAAGGGATCTTCAAGTCAAAATCCAACAGTTTCAAGTATTATTATTCAACTACGGGCAAAGAGATTATGAATATTAAGTAGAATTTTTTATGTTTGATAGACATACTTGAAAGCATTTAACTAAAAAAAATAAAAATTATATTTTGCCATCCAATAAAAAATAAGGTCACTTACGAACTAATCATTTGCACATATATATATATATATATATATATGACGCAAAACGGTTGATGTAGCATTAAAACCAACCAACTCATTTATAGCCAAAAAGATTGGTTTAAGAAGAATTAGTATTTGATATAGATATGTGTAAAAAATTCTTTTAAGAAATAGTTACAAATACGTAAATTTAATGTCATTTCCTAACCATAAGGCATGAAATAACCCAAGACTGATTGAAATGTCATTAATATCAATCAATAAATCAATCAATTGATCAAAACATAAATGATACCCACATTTATACTGGATATTTAAAAAAAACAGTTTTAATTATAAAAGTTTAAAGTGGCTTTTTAAATTAAAAGTAAAAATTATTGTACTCAGCCATCATTTTCAACTTTTTCATTTTTTCATATATAATCTAATATCAACTTATTTCAAATTATGAGATAAAAATACACAGACATGAATCTTGAAGTCCTTAAAGATAACTGATAAATATATTTTATCAATATGAATTTAAAACTGAAATTAATACTTAATTTTGATTCTTCTTATGTAATTTGTGACCAGAAAAAAGATATTTATAAACGAGGAAAAAGAGAAGGAAATATACAACTAAGAGAAATAGGGAACTGAAAAAGAATATAGAGGATATTCAATATTTAGAAGTTTGCCAAAGGGGTTGGTACTAGGAAGCATTGTTTATACTAGTACTTTTTTCAAGGAAATCAATAGTGATGACTTTTCTCCTGTCCAAGAGGACTCTTAGCATGACCTTCTTTACTAGCCATGAAAACGGAAACTCGTCGAAACAACCCTTATCGAGCCAATGTGGAAAATCTTTTGCAAACACGCTTAACCGTACACAACACACAGTTTTCTGTAATCTTCACGTGGCTGGCATTTCTCAGCCATTAAAGATTTGGTAATAGACCCCCGTTCAAGTCTGAAGTCATCGGTTCGTTTCTCGCAGTTTTAAATAGCCTCAAACCAAATATTTCTGCGGGATTAAAATATTTTTTGTAATAAACCAATTCTAAGCAATGCAGAGATAACATTTATCCCCCCCCCAAAATGGATTAGAAAGTGAATATTTTGCTTTTAAAACAATCCTCCTGAATTCAAACCTGTTAAATTCCGCCTAAAAATTGACCTTGTGTCATATCCTGCCCGAGCGGAGGGGTTGGTAAACAAGGTAAATTATTTCAAAATAAGAGTATTTTTGCGAATTTTCAGTTTCCATTTGATCTAGTATGGTAGATCGTGTAAAAATAATCAGTATTTGCCATAGGTAAGTGCACCCTGTGAAGTAATCTTTTCATGGTTAAGTTTGGTGAATATTTAAAGCGTTCATTAATAGATTCCTTATTCTAACGGCATGTCAAGCTGTGTAGGGTGATTTTCTGTCGAGATCTAAGCGGACTGAGTTCATTGTACCTTGATATTTATAATTCCTTTGTAGTTATTTCTCAACGAATATTTCTATCGAATATTTTTAAAAAGGGCTATTCGAACAATAGACTGGGCCCTAAAAGGTACTGCCACTCTACGTCAGAATGGATCTGGTAGTGATAGCAGTGAAGGTGAAATTTATACTCCCTAAATATCCAGAACTAGAGCCTCTATATCTACTGGATTTTAATGTCATACCAAGGGCACTCCTTTTTGTGATACGGTCAGTTATTTCTACGGTCTGTGTACAAGGCACCAAATATAAAATTATATATATACATATATATATATATATATATATATATGTGTGTGTGTGTGTGTGTGTGTGTGTGTAGATTATTATTAACCTATAAGACTCTGACTGCATGAAATAACATATGATACAATTTGCAAATAAAAAATTATGGAAACTGATATCTGGGGAAAAAATCAATAAAATAAAAAAAGACTAAAGGCACCCGTACAATTTGAAAATAATTAGTGTTGGGATGCTTAGCCCCCCCCCCAAAAAAAAACTCTGACAGAATCAGCTAAGCTAAACGTAAAATGTGTTCGATACACCAAGCAGAGCGAATTTAAAGCAGTAAAACCTAGAGTCAGACAAATCCATCGAGGATTCACCTACTGGATCTTCAGGGAGAATCTGACAGATTCAGATCTTTCCTGCTGATCCAGTAGGTAGACGTTACTACTTTATATATAGTGTATCACAAAAGTGAGTACACCCCTCATATTTCTGCAGATATTTAAGTATATCTCTTCATGGGACAACCCTGAAAAAATGACACTTTGACACAATGAAAAGTAGTTTGTATGCAGCTTATATAACAAAATTAATTTATTTTCCCCTCAAAATAACTCAAAATATAACCATTAAAAGCTAAACCCCTGCCAAGAAAAAGTACACCCCTAAGAAACTACATTCCTAAATGTCCAAATAGAGTACTGCTTGTCATTTTCCCTCCAAAATGTCAAGTGACTCATAAGTGTTACTAGGCCCATGTATTACTTGGCCCATATGCATAGAGAGCAGGTGTGTTCAGATTTGTAGTGCTGTTCTCACAATCTCTCATATTGGTCGCTGAAAGTTCCAACATGGCACCATATGGCAAAGAACTCTCTGAGGATCTTAAAAGACATAGTGTTGCGCTACATGAAGATGGCCAAGGCTACAAAAAAATTACCAACACCCTGAAACTGATCTGCAGCACAGTGGCTAAGATCATCCAGCGTTTTAAAAGTGCAGGGTCCACTCAAAATAGGCCTCTGGTAGGTCGTCCAAAGAAGCTGAGAACACGTGCTGAGGGTAACATCCAAATGCTTTCTTTGAAAGATTGGAGTAGGAGTGCTGTCAGCATTGCTGTAGAGATTGAAGAGGTTGGGGGTTAGCCTGTTAGTGCTCAGACCATACGCCGCACTCTACATCAAATTTGTGTGCATAGCTGTCACTTCAGGAGGAAGCCTCTTCTGAAGACGATACACAAGAAAGCCTCCAAACAGTTTGATGAAGACCTGTCAACAAAGCACAAGGATTACTGGAACCATGTCCTGTGGTCTGATGTGATAAAAATTAATTTGTTTGGTTCTGATGGCTTCAAGCATGTGTGGCGGCGACCAGGAGAGGAGTACAAAGATCAGTATGTGATGCCTACAGGCAAGTATGGTAGTGGGAATGTCATGGTCTAATGCTGCATGAGTGCTGCAGGTGTTGGAGAGTTATATTTCATTGAGGGAAACATGAACTCCAACATATACTGTGAAATAATGCAGCAGAGCATGATCCCCTCCCTCCTGAAACTGGATCACAGGGCAGTGTTCCAGCATGACGATGACCCCAAACACACCTCCACTTGCTTTACTGAAGAGGCTGAGGGTAAGGGTGATGGACTGGCCAAGCATGTCTCCTGACTTAAACCCAATAGAACATCTTTGGGGGATCCTCAAGCGGAAGGTGGTAGTGTGCAAAGTCTCAAATATCAGCCAGCTCTGCGAGGTCGTTATGGAGGAGTGGAAGAGCATTCCAGTGGCTACCTGTGAAGCTCTGGTAAACTCTATGCCCAGAAGAGTAAAGGCAGTTCTGGATAATAATGGTGGCCACACAAATATTGACAGTTGACATGGTGTACGTTAATATTGACAATTTCCTTTAGGGATGTACTCACTTTTTTTTGGGCAGGGGTTTAGCTTTTAATGGTTATATTTTGAGTTATTTTGAGGGGAAAATTATTTAACTCTGTTATATAAGCTGCATACAGACTACTTTTCATCGTGTCAAAGTGTCATTTTGTCAGTGTTGTCCTATGAAGAGATATACTTTAATATCTGCAGGAATGTGAGGGGTGTACTACTTGGACGCTAACAAAAAGGTGTATGGATGCACTACTTGGACGTTAACGAAACGGCTGGAGAAGAAGCTAGACGGCAATTACACAAGAATGTTGCGAGCAATATTGAACAAGTCCTGGCGGCAACACCCCACAAGGCACTAATTATACGGCCACACCTGCATCCCATCACGAAAACTATCCAAGTTAGACGAACCAGACACGCAGGACACTGCTGGAGAAGTAGGGACGAGCTCATAAGTGATTTACTCCTATGGACCGCCACATATGGCCAAGCAAAAGCAGGACGACCAGCTCGAACATACAAACAGCAGCTATGTGAGGATATGGGATGCAGCCCTGAAGACCAGCCAGAGGCGATGAACGATAGGGAGAAATGGCGAGAGAGAGGCCATGACATGATGATGATGATGATGATGATGATGAAGACAATTTCTGTAATATGCCAAATCGAAATAATGCTGAGTTTACATTAATTAAAAAAATTTGAAAAAAACATTTTTTTTTGCTTTTATCAAAATCTTTTCCCTTATTTATTCAATGTTCCTCATAGAAAGAAAGTTGAAAGAATGATCTTGTTGATTAAACTTTTACCAATTGAATGATTGTTTTTAACGGCATGTCAAATTGTCAAGGGTTATTTTCTGCCTAGAGTTTTAGCAATGCGTTTATTGTATATTTTTGTGTGCATCTAAAGTTTTTGTATAGTCATCTTTTAAAAGTGATTTTGGATACAGTTATATAATATTAAATATTTCTATCTAATAGAATTAATTGACACAGTGTCAACTGATTTCAAGTAATTATTTCTGTTTAATGATAACCATTACTTTACACATACTTACAGGGTTTCAAGTAATTAATATTGATAATGATAATACCGGGAGTGTCCTCGTGGAGGGAGAGCGGAATCGACGTCAAGCGAGTTCGAACTCCAGTCGCGCTATTACATTCACTTTTGGACCATTACCTTTGGGAAAGGTATACCCACTCCTTATCCTTCCAGCAATGGGTTGAATAGTACCACTTATATCTTTTTAGAAAGAATGGTTTTGGCAATAAATAACCCAAAATGGTTTATGTGCCATTAAACAAAGAAACTACCCACACCAATAATACCGGAGAAAAAGACGCCCAAAATGTTCCCGGATTTTGAGACAGATAACCAAATCCCAGCTAGCAGACCAGATCAAATGATAGTTGACAAAACAAAAACCGGCCGAATAATGGACTTCGTTGTTCCGGCAAACCACAGAGTAAAAATCAAAGAAAACGGAAAGAGAAACAAATAATTAGATCTTGCCAGAGAACTAAATAAGCTATGGAACATGAAGGTGGCAATGATACCATTTGTGATTGGTGCTGCTTGGGTGACCCTCAAAGGCTTCATAAGAAGGCTGGAAAATGTACATATATTTTTTTTAAATAGAGGAATTAATATTGTTAATTGATTTACCACGACCAGAAAATTCGCCGAACACCTACGCACGATATACGGGAGCACTGAACAGCTGTTTCGACTTTATTAGGTCTCATCAGCACCGTATACCGTAATCTCCACTACTGGAGATCAAACCAGTGACCACAGATTGCAGTGCCGAATCTCTACAACTGAGCTACCAGTTCATCTCGCCAAATCAACTAGTCATGGTAATTGAACGGCCAAATAACTTAAATGTGTCTTGCAACTTTTCTGGTCGTGGTAATTGTAGAGTTTCGGTACTGCAATCTGGTTTGATCTCCAGTGGTAGAGATTACGGTATACACTGCTGATGAGACCAAATACGGTCGAAACAGCTGTTCAGTGTTCCCGAATATCGTGCGTAGGTGTTCGGCGGATTTTCTGGTCGTGGTAATTTAATTAACAAGGCTGGAAGAGCTGGAAATCGGAAAAAGAACGGAGACCCTGCAAACTACAATATAACTGAGATCAGCGTGAATACTGAGAAGAATCCAGGAGATTTGAGGAGACCTGCTTTCACTTAGACTCCCGTAAAAGAATATGGACGGACGCTGGTGTTAAAAACTCACAATGAGTAATTTAAAACAATTATAGTTTCATGTAACAATTCTTAATAAAGATAATTAGTACTCATATTGTTGAATATAGACTTGAAGTTCCCTTTGACATGTCGCGTAAATTGCGTGGGTGGCATAAAGGGAAAGTCTCCTGTATCCTAAAATAAATAAGATGCAAATGCCCCAGTGGAAATGCTGCATAAATTGTTTGGAGGGTATAGCTAAAGAGTCGAACGCTGGAAGCAGAAAACAACAGATTTTTTCTAGCTTAGAAGTGAAATCCATATACAATTTACAGGAGAATAAATAATGTGTACGGAAAAGCATGTTCTTGTCAAAATAGTGTTTATAAATGTTCTAAAAATGGGTTTGCCACGAATAGCTTGAGTCGAAAAAACATTCTATGGAGTGGAAACTAACTAACTTAACGGTAAAGAAAAATTTCCTAAAGTAAACAAGATGCAGATCAGGGAGACCTGCGAAAATGTCGTGTAAATTTCATAGATTGCATGCAAAGTGGAGGTGTATCCACGAGCCATGTGTTGGCGGGAGGAGTGACCACAAGGAATGTGTGGGCATCTGGAAAATTATATAAACAAGTGGAGATTTCTATCAAGACAGAATAAATCAGAAAAGCAGAGTAGTTTCATGGAAAAATGTCACCATTACTCCATATGTGACTCGGAGTCTTTCTTACTCGACTCATATGTGCATTTCGGGTAATAAAAGGAAAAGAAAATAAGATTAAATTTTTATGCGTCAGGATTGGTTGGTTTGTTAGTTTGTTTGGGTTTATGGTATATCAACTTTTCATGGTTATTTAATACCAAATGCATTTTTATACAAATAAACAGTTCTATTTCAAACAATTCAGTTTAGCATAAGAACAAAATTCAATTGTAAAAAAAACATTTATATTTCAAGCTATTCAGTTAACTCAAAGAGTTCTAATTTAAACAATTCAGTTTAGTATAATTATATATTTTGTTTACACACAGTTAAATATCAAAACAGTTCTATTTCAAACAATTCAGTTAAGCATAAGAACAAAATTCAATTGTAAAAAAAAACATTTATATTTCAAGCTATTCAGTTAACTCAAAGAGTTGTAATTCAAACAAATCAGTTTAGTATAATTATATATTTTGTTTACACACAGTTAAATATCAAAACAGTTCTATTACAAACAATTCAAGGACAGCGTCAGTATCGTTGTATTTCTTTCTCCATATCGAAAAATATGATATTAAATATTCTTATCCATATTTACCAACCCCTCAGCTTGGGTAGGATATGACACAAGGTAAATTTTTAAGCGGAGTTTAACAGGTTTGTGATTGGTGCTGCCGGTACGACCCTCAAAGGCTTTGTAAGAAGGCTGGAAGAGTTGGAACTTGAAGAACCCAGTCTGCCCTTCTAATTACCCATAGCTTGCGGGAGAATAATTGGATTCATACTTTTGCCAAGTTTATTAATGCTATGTGAAATGCAATCAGCCTCGTCCAAGATTCGAACTCGTATCACCGTGTCCATTTCCTACGACGATAACCACTACACCACGGGCACCTTCATCATAAAGTATTCTTATCAATAGAAATAATTTTCACATAATTGGATGGTCTCAAGTATTCCTTTCTAATTGCAGTAATTTATTTGCACTTATATAGTTTCAAATCATTTTTTGTTAATTTCATATATTCATTTGTTTACATGAATCTTTCTGGTTTGAATTAACTAATAATCAATCTTCTTCATCATCACTTCACGCTGCAAGCATCTCCAGCCAAAACTGGCTGGCCGGTACGAAGGGGTCCACAGGAGAACGTCACTTATGATAGGTTATTTAATACCAAACCTTTTTTATACAAATAAACATTTTAATTTCATGTAATTCAGTTTAGTATAACTATACTGTTTAAATGTCAAAAACAGTTCTATTTCAAGCAATTCAGTTTAGCGTAAGTACACTGTTTAGTTCTATTTGACCCATTGATAGGACGCAATCAGATACTACCACTCCGGGCCAGGGTGGAACTAGGAGCAATGGCAATAATGGGTGTTCCAGCATTACTGGAGCCTCACAATCAGATCGTTAAGTTTCACATCCAGGAGACTTGTAGGGGGAGTCTTACCCCTCTGTAGAGATGCAGTCGGTGTATTCTGCAACCCCAGCGTATGGGTCAATGTTTTTTTTGTTATTTTTTGTTACATTTTAATGACTTATGGAAATTCTTAAATGTTTTTCTCTATATTTAATTACCAGCTCATGTACCCATTTATATCGGTTCCCCCAAGTATGGGTCAAATAGCATCATTGATGTTCAACAAAAAGGACTTTGGCTTTAAATGACTCATAAACAAACTAAAACATTTATGCCGGGAAAGAGACAAAACATTTGAAAACATCTGGTTATAATGGCAATAAAACTATTACTAAGTGGTAATTTTTGCAGAAAATCGAGTGGAAAATTATGCTTTACAGATATTCAAATAAAAATCTTATTAATTTGCTATCATAAGAATTTGGTAACAACAATTTACCAGTTCAAGAATAAAACTATTCAGTTCTATAATAAAACGAATTTATTCTAGAATCAATCTCTATTAAGTTTAGCTCGAGACCTTAGTTACAAAACTACCCGTTAAGCGTATCAATCTTTTGATAAGCATCTGTCTAAAAGGTGAAGTGTTCGTAATATTTTGAAATTTTTTTTTAAGATTCTTGTTTGCATACACTCTGATTTCGTTTTCAATCAATTAATTTCTGATAAATTTTTCATTATTGTTCAAGATGATAAGACGTTCTAAATATCAACATTATAGCAAAGATCTCTGATCCTGCGTAGATGGGCAATTCAACTAATTATCTGTTAGGTTCGGTTCACTTCCTTCGCTATAGGGCATATCAACCTTTATGGATTATTTAATTCAAAAACCATCTTTGTAGTACTATTTTATCGATAGGATTGAATTGATGTCCGCCTTAAATACAGTTAGTATCAAAAGAACTTTAACTGCTGGATTTCGAATTTAAAGTTGTTAAATTAATTTTAGGTGTATATCAGGATAACTTTATCCCACAAATCCAAGATAAAAATTAATATATTTCATTTTGGTATATGGTCACAAGATTCGGTCTCACCATCAGGGCAAAACACAGAATACAATTAATGGTTTTATTTTTCTAGTTTCTAAAAAAAGAAAAAAAACTAACACAAAGCATAAATGTACCATTGCGGAACTAAAGAGATATTCGTACCTCTAGGACCCTGTTGTGACACTGCCGTGGTAAAAGTTGACGAACGCAAAAAACACTGACTACTGCACTTGAAAGTAAGTTACTAGGCGTTTTACTTAGATGTGAGACAAGGCCAATTGAATGGGGTATCCAATGAGACTCGAACCCACTCTTGCAGGTTTGCTAGTCAAGTTTGCTAACCATTACACTACCCGAGGTGCCCTGACTACTGCACTTGTCAGTAGCTTCTGAGAGAAATAAAGAAAGTATGGAAACATGACACGATTGTGTCAGCTAGACAAAGATAAGCTACATATCCGGGTAAGAAAAAGATGAGAAGACACAGACCTTAAATTATGTTTTGGTTGTAACATGTTTCACCTCTGGGTTGCGTCTGAAGCCCCCCGCACTTAGAGCGCACGTCCAAAAATAGGACACGTAAACTTTCGCCTCAAATCTTCGCGGCTGGTGTTCAACTGTACGTCTTTTCCTTATCACATCTCGCCGACGACAGTCCAAACACGTAAATCGTCTCCTCAATTCCGCCTGTCGTGTCGAGTGCAGGAACATCCGCTTCCGCCATTAGTGGACATGCGTACAAGGATTTTTTGACACCTCCAGTTTTCTTCCCTAGTTATTTTTAACTACAAGAGCCTTGGCAAGTTCGTTCGGAGACTGTTTGTTTTTTTAATTCATTTTTTTCTATTTCAATTTTCTATAAGCCATTCAATTACGTATCATAAAGAGTTAAAGAATTTACGTTGCATCAATCTTAGAAAAATAATATCTCTTATCAAACCCTTACTTTAAGGATGTTAACTTTTGTAGACTTTATTATTAGTGTGTTTGCCATAAATAACTAAATGGGATTTAAAAATGTGGTTTATATTGAAAATCACAGATGACACGTGAAACTGCATGCTTATGCTAAACTGAATTATTTGAAATTGAATTGCTTTTGACATTGAAACTGTACTCACACTAAACTGGATTGTTATATATAACTGCTTGAATAGTTTGAAATAGAAATGTTTTTGACTATTAAACTGCACTTATGCTGAACTGAATTGTTTCAAATAGAACTGATTATTTATATAAAAATGGATTTGGCGTTAAATAACCTACAAAGGTTGATATGCCATGAAACCCAACCAACCAACCAACCAACCAACGGGTGACGCGTGTCAGCCCAAAAATGTAAAGAAAACTAAAATGAATAGTCAGAAAAAATAGCATCAAAAATGTCTAAGATTAAATTAATTTATAATTTTTCAGCATAAACATATGTATTGTAAATATATGCATTACATAATCTTTTTGTACCTTATTGCAGCTCTCTCTCTCTCTCTCCCCTGTTTGCACTAACCCTATCTATCTATCTATCTATCTATCAATCTATCTATCTTCAAAAATGTCTAAGATCAAACAGTTTTAGAATGTTTTAGAATAAACATATGTACTGTAAATATCTGCTTCATATACTCTTTTTGTCGTCTATTACCGCTCTCCTTAAGGAGGTGCCCGTGTTGTAATGGTTACCGTCCTAGGAAATGGACACGGCGACACGACTTCAAATCCCGGCCGAGACTAATTGCATTTCACATCGCACTAATACCCTTGGGGAAGGTATGAATCCAATTATTCTCCCTCCAGCTATGGGTAAATAGTAGGGCAGACTAGGTTCTTCAGCTTTGGTGAGTCAACTAGTCAAGGAGAAGGAAAACTCTAAATTCAAACCTGTTAAACTTCGCTTAAAAATTGACCTTGTGTCATATCCTGCCCGAGCGGAGGGGTTGGTAAATAGTACCTCTTTATCATTTGTCTAGACTACGTACTTAGAACATCGATTGACAAAATCAGAGAGAATGGCTTCGAGCTGACGAAGAAAAGAAGCAGAAGGTACCCCGCAAAAACAATTACCGACGCCGACTTTTGAATAATAATCATTTATTTGCACGCAGATATATGGTTTTAAGTAAGTATTAATATTTAACCGCTGTTAAAAATCATAGCTTGAAGTAATTATTCTTAATAGCAAAATTACAGTTAAATTCAAACTTGTTAAACTTCGCTTAAAAATTGACCTTGTGTCACATCCTGCCCGAGTGGAGGGGTTGGTAAATATGCTCTCCCTCTCTCTCTCTAAATCTTCTTACTGTACAGAGAATCTATCTATCTATCTTCAAAAAATGTCTAAGATCAAACTCTTTTAAGATTAAACATATTTACTGTAAATTTATGCATCACATACTCTTTTTGCACTATATTACCGCACTCTTTCTCTATCTTCTCACTGTCTACATTGACCCTATCTATCTATCTTCCAAAAAATTCTAAGATTAAACTCTTAAAATGAAACACTTTTATAATCTTTTACCATAAATATATGTAATGTAAATATATGCATCACACACTCTTTTTCTACTGAATTGTCGCTCTCTCCTCTGTCTCCCTGTCTCTCTCTAATTCTCTGTTAAGGCCCCTATCTATCTATCTATCTATCCACAGACTTAAATAAATACATTTATAAATACATCTATAAAAACAAAGCTGAATACATGAATATAGAATATGTTGAAATGAATTGTATAAGAAATGTACAGAGACACATATATATATATATAGAGAGAGAGATGAACAGACTGAGATCAATACATGTATAATTATATATATAAGACCAAAAATGAATTCTTAGATACTAAATATCTTGAAATGAATATCATATGGAAAGCATACCAACGCATCGATTATATGAAAATCTGATTTCTTTGATAAAAAAAAAACAGGATTTCCTCCAAGATGTGGCTGTGTCGAACAACTGCTTGGATGCACCAAATGGAAACACATTGAGAAAAGGCTAAAAAGGAACGACACAACTATGCTGTGAACTGATTTTGATAAATCCTGGATGCAAAACCCTACCGAACATTTGTTGCGTGGTCATTTACCTGCCATTTAAGCGATGGACAGCGAAATCGTAGTAAGCGAGTTCGAACTCCAGTCGCGCTATTATATTCACTTTCAGACAAATATCCAAGCTATGGATTAAATAGTACCACTACTTTTCTTCTAGGAGAATGGCTTGGCATTAGATAACCTACAAAGGTTGATATGCCATTAAACAAAGAAACCAAACCCATTTATGGGAAATACCCCATGGTTGAATGGGAAAGTGTTGGACTGGGGCATCGAAGTAAGCAAATTCGAAATCCAGTCACGCTATGATGTTCAATTTCCAGTCTAATACCGTTTAGAAAGGTTTGAACCCCATTATTCTTCCATCTGGGGGTTAAATAGTATCACGGCTCTTCTTCAACAGAGCAGCTTTTGTTTTTAGATCACCCACGAAGGTTGATACGCCATTAAAGAAAAAACAAAACCAAAAACCAAATTACCACCCATATCAAAAAACATTCAAGTAGGACGTACGAGACATGCGAAGTACTGCTGAAGACGTTAGAACGAACAGACAAAAGACGTTTTTGATTGACTCTTGCGCATGGACACACCAGTGTGGGCCGATTAGCAAGGACTTATATACATCATCACTTTGCAGATGCTGACAAGAAGAACGATCAAGACCGATAAGGAAAAGGGCGGATGGCGAAAGGGAGTTAAAGAATTCCGTGATGTCATTGTGACTTGATGGTATATATATATATATATATATATATATATATATATATTGTACAGTTTGGTAACTTTGTTTACGGCGTATCAACTCTTTTCAGGTCATTCAACGTCGAAATAAATTTCAAACAATTCCGTTTGACATAAGTATAGCTTTTTATTTACACGTAGCTAAATGTCAAAACAGTTCTCTTTCAAATAGTTAAGTTTAGCATAAGTACCCAATTTCAATGTCAAAAATAGTTCTATTTTAAAAAATTCAGTTTGGCGTAAGTACACAGTTTAGTTCTATTTGACCTACTGATTGGACCCTTTTAGATGCAACCACTTCGGGCCAGAGTGGACCTGGGAGCGATGGCAGTGAAGAGGAATTTGATTCCCCACAGCTCCACTTATCAGAGTGTTTAGTGTCATAACTTGGACACTCGTTTTAGTGGGGTTTACCCATCTGAAAAGAAACAGTCGGTATATTCTACAGCCTCAGCCGACTGGAGAAATATATATATTTATATATATATATATATATATACAAAGAAAGAAAATTGGAAGTGTGTGAGGGTGAAAGAAAGGGATAGATAGATCAGAATTGGCTGAATTAGACTAGAATAAAATGTAAATCAACAAACACACATTCAACTACAAGCACATTTATTTAAATGTGTAGATGGATAGATAACAAATAGCAGAGAAGTGCGTGGAATAAAACTGTTAAATGTATTCAGACTTGTAATATCCCATTGTATATTTCACAACAAATGTACAAAACTACTATTCCCAGTTGAACTAAATTCCGTATTGAAATGTATTATAAGATAACTAAAGAATATTTGATACGCACTTTCTTTTTTTCTTAGCCGTAGGGAAGATTGTATTGTGGGAAAAACCAATAAATAAATAAATAAATAAAATGAATAAATGAAATCAAATAAAACTAAAAGATGAAGAGTAAAATCATGGCGAAGAAACCGATGGCATGTATCTGATTTGAACAATTTTTTATTTGCAGCTCATCGGTTTATCATAACAATAATCATAATGTATGGGGGACATGATGACAAGCGGTTACCTGATATTTATCGAGCACCCAATGAACGATCGAGTCTGGCACAAGGCCTTTTTGTGGCAACCAGGTGCAGGACCCTAGTCCACATATGCCTGGTGGTTTCGAAAATCCCTTGAGCCTCGTCGGGATTCCCATAAAAAGGGACGCCTCACTTTCCTGGTAATAAACCTAGTCCCTCCGGAGAGGGTTATAGCTTTGGGGGATAGCCTCCTGAAGCTCAAGGAGTGCCGGTCTCAGCTGGTGTGACATGAATACTGGCTTCCCGGAATCAATATCAGACTGACTCGACCGACTACCACAGGAATCAAGACACACCCGACCTGATCCCCGTATCAGACAACACAGCTGGCTGAAGTGTATCTCAGCCCAGTAAGCCAGGTTGAAACTTAATACAGAACCTGTGATATACAGTTACCTACGACTTTTATTATTCATTGACTGGGAAAGGACGACTACCAGTGTAATCTGTTAAATGGCAACATTATCCAAATAAAAAAGCAGAAAATTGAAGAATCCGAATTTTGGGACAGCGTTGAAAGGCTACCGCAGCCCAGTGACGTAATAAATAATTTATGAAACCACCAGTTGTATGTTTGATATGTGAATCCATCAATTGAATCTCTAATACATGAAACAAATTGGCCTAGCGGTTAGAGTGTTCGCCAATGGCCCGGGAGACCTGGGTTCAATCCCAGGTCGAGTCATACCAAAGACTCAAAAAATGGTACTTGATGCCTCCTTGCTTAACACTCAGCATTATAAGGTGCGGATCAAGGGTAAAGTAGAGCCATCCAGGGAAGGAGTAGCGCCCTCCCCTACATCTTGGTGTAGTAGCTATCGAAAAGGGAGCCTTCGGGTTACCCTCGACTATGGTCGCCAACTTTACTTTACTTATATCTTTGACTCGCTAGCACCAACTGCATTTACGCCTGGTTTTCCGCTTTTCTTATCTCAGACTATTTTTTTGTACAACCAATTCTCCATAGCTATTCGTTAGACATTTTCTGTATTAATAGACAAAATATATTTATAAATAAAATTATCGGTTGACTAAATAATCGTAAGACATTTTATTCGATATTTGTCAATGTCCAGATTTTTATATTTAATATTCAAAATGTGTGATACAAAAATTTGTCATGATCTCAAATTAAGAAAACTCTTACGGTATTGCCCGTAAAGAAATGCACCACTCACTTCTCAATTAATGAACATCAAATATTTTATTATTCCTCGTCGAACATTATGGAGTGAAGACGTTTATTATTTATTAACCAAATCTACGAATGAAAAATTTCTATATATAAAAAAAAAACACGAGAATGTTGCTAGCAGTATTGAATAAGTCGTGGCGGCAAGACCCCACAAAGCACCAACTATACGGCCACCTACCTCCCATCACGAAAACTGTCTTAGTTAGATGAACCAGACACGCAGGACACTGCTGGAGAAGCAGGGACGAGCTCATAAGTGATATACTCCTATGGACCCCCACATATGGCCGAGCAAAAGCAGGACGACCAGCTCGAACATACATACAGCAGCTATGTGAGGATACGGGATGTAGCCCAGAAGTCCTGCCAGAGGCGATGAACGATAGGGAAAGGTAGCGAGAGAGGGTCCATGATATCCGTGCAAGTGGCACGACATGATGATAATGATGATTTTTTAATGCTAAAATCTATGAATAAATAAAATCTCCGAATAAAAACATCGATAATTAAAGACATCTATAAATAAGTAAGAATCTATAAATAAAAAAATATATATATACAACAGTTATAATACATTATCAAAAGCAATAAATTTTAAAAAATAATTTAAAATATCTACGAATGAAAAGAATTTTTTAATTAATGTATATGTAGAAGCAAAGTAAAGTTGGGGACCTTAGTGGAAGGTAACACGAAGGCTCTCTTTTCAATAGCTACTGCACCGAGGTGTAAATGGGGGGCAACTACTTCTCGACTGCTCCACTTTACCCTTGATCCGAACCTTATAAAGCTGAGTGTTAGGCAAGGCGGAATCATGTACCATTTTTGAGACTTGAATATATATATATATATATATATATATATATATATATATTTGAGATTGAATCTATATATATATATATATATATATATATATATATATATTATATATATATATATATTAGATATATCTATATATCTATATATATCTATATATCTATATATATGTATATATATATATTTATATATTATATATGTATTTATATGTGTATATATGTATATATATGCATATATGCATGTATATATGTATATGCATATGTGCATATTTATAAATATATGTATTTATATATATTTATATATGTATATATATATAAAAATATGTATATAATAATGTATATATATATATATAAATATATATATATATGTATATATATATATACTTGGTTCGACAGAAACCCACACAGTGATTCAGTGACAACACTGTTATTATATAATATAATATATATGTACACACACACACACACACATATATATATATAAATATATATATATATATATATATACGAGGTGCAAACAATAGGTTTCCAGACTTATTTCGTAGGGGCATTTAAAATTGTCGTAGACTCTTCTATGTTATTGCTATACATCTTATGAGATCATTGACCAATTTTTATGATTTTTGGTTCAAATGTACAGCTACAGCAGGAGTTGGAATACACACTACTAAAGCCTGATTGTCACAGCTGGTGAATTTCAAAAATGTAATCTGACACTTTAGAAGAACGATATGCAATAAAATTCTGTTTTAACTTGGCAAAAATGACACAGAAACATATGGAATGCTTCAGACTGCTTTGGTGTATCTTGCATGAATCGAGCATCAGTATTTGAGTGATATAAGAGATTCAAGGAAGGCAGGGAGTCTGTGAGGGATAATGAGAGGTGTGGGAGGAGTAGGAAAGTCAATACACCAGAGTTGATTGGAGAAAGGGTTAGGGTTAGGGTTACTATGTTGAGGTTTTAAGAGAGGTCAGGAAGATATTACGTTAGATAAGGCCAGCACTCTTCAATAGGGTCAGTTATATATATATATATATATATATATATATATATATATATATATATATATATATATATATAGTATTATTTGGTCCAGTTAAACCAGACTTGAAAGTAATTCTATCAGGACAAGAAAACTATTCAAGAGTGAACATTTAAATTTTCCTGATAAAGAGCTCAATGTAACAGACAATACAGAGTAATAAATTTTTTAAGAAAAACAACAAACCATTTTCTGTGTCTATTCTAATTTATTATATCCATAGGATCTGCAGAAGTCCTGTTAAATTTTTTTCGTGTATATATATGACAGTTATTATTAATATCAAAAGGTTTTATAAAAAACTATAAATAAAAATCTTTGAATAAAAAAGATAAAAGATATATATATATATGATGGTTAATATTTTATACGCGAATCCATAGGGTAGTTTAAATGCTAGAAATTCCTGTCTGTCGATCTCTCAAATGATAGACATTTAAAATATTTCACGATTAAATATAAGCAAGTTTATATTGACGTTTTACATCATTGGTGGGGCTTATAATATGATGTCTGCATCCCAGAAATTATTATCGTTTAATGTCGATTGAGTTCGAATTTGTCTCTCAGGGAGTAAAAATAAAAGAAAAAGGAAATGCTTTTTCTTGCAACTATCACGAGATTTTTGTTCGTAAAATAATAGCTTATCTTTTCGCTAAACATTTAACAACATAAATGCTTGGAAACGACACTTATTTATTATTACACTTGTCAGGTTACATGAATTTCCTGTTATAAATCTTGAGGTTAAAAATATATCTTGAAAAAAATATCCTATTGACAGGGCTCCAATCTCTAAACTCAATCGACAGACTCTGAATCTCTCTCCCAACTGTAATAAATAACTCTGCTTATATAAAATATCAATTACCTCATCTTTTAATGATATAAGGACACGTTTCATTATTTTTTATCTAATTTAAATTAATCTTAACCTAAGTCAGGTGACAGATTGTTTACTTTTTATAAACGGCATACTATAATGATTACCAAACAAATCACCAATATTTCATTTTAAGGCATATGAAAAAACCTGTCAACTTGATCCGGCCATACGTGCATCAAGAGTATCATTTGACCTTCGCATGCGACTTACACTTCATTCATAGTTCTTAGCTAACTTAAAATTTATCACATCAAATAAAATAATTATCTAATATAAATAATTATCATCCTTTGTTATATTACACATTGAATGCTATTGATAGTTTAATGACTATTTGAAAATCTGATTTTGCAGATGAAATAAAACATGGAATTATTCTAAGCAGTAGCCGTGTCAGTACTATGGTATGGTTGCATAAGTTGGATTTTAACGAAAAGTCAGGAGAAAATTATTGGTGGAATTAACACAAGAATGATGCCTGTTTTTAAAACAAACCCCAGAAGCAACACTTAACAAAAAAGCAGCTGTATGATCACTTGCCTCCTATCTCACAAACCGGTTACATAATAGGTAGGACCCTGTCAGATGCTACCACTCCGGGCCAAAGTAGACCGGGAGCACTGGCAATGAAAGGGTACTCCACATTCCCAAAAGCTCGCCATCAGATTGCTTAATTTCATATCCTGGACACTTGTTGTGGAGGGGTCTTGCCGCTCTGCAGAGATACAGCCAGCGTATTTTTTAACCCCAGCCGAATAGGATTTGCTATTAGTTGTTCTAATTTTCATCACTCTGTTTTCATCCACTCAATGGGTCTCCCGGTTTTAACGGCATGTCAACCTGTCTAGAGTTATTTTATACTTAAAGGTTAGGAAATAGCCTTAATTGTGTATTTGCATTAATATTACTCTGTTATTGATTTTTTAAAAGTCTTTTTGGAACACGGTTTTATCGAATACAAATAATTTTTAAACAGATCTTTTAGACCAGGTAGTAATTGCAATGCAGAAGTGCTCCACACTCCTGAATCTTCAAAATTGGAGTGCTACACAAAAGACACCACATTTTGGACGGGGAAAGGGTTTATCCATCTGAATGGGATAGAGACAGCATATCATAAGCCCCAACAATAATGTAAAACTTGCATATATTTAATCGTGAAATATTTTAAATGTCTATCATTTGGGAGATCCACAGACGATTTTCTAGCATGTAAACTAACCTATCAGCTGGGGTTGTAACCCTTCCCCACAAAGAGTGTTCTTGATATGACACTTATAGGACTTTACACTCCTATAAATTATTTTGGGCGGTATGCCACTTGTTCCCACAAAGATGGCGGACGCTCAATGTTAAGTCTCGGGAAACCATTGGCCAGGAGGACCACGTGATATGCTTACAACTACGTCGGCGCGCGTAAATTCAAGTCCTGCATCTTTGAGCCACTTACAAGACGCGTATTTTCTATAAATACGTCGTCTTCAAGCACCCTTTTTCTCTTTGACGAAATTTCTTCGTAGCGGCAACACGCTCTCTTTGACCAAATTTATCCGCAGCAGCAACACCATGCCTCGCAGACATTCATATACAAGGACTATGAGACGCTTTCCCGTCTCTGAAAAACTACCTGTTTCATAGAAAAAGGACATTTTAAATTTGCAATTCTTTTTGTAGCTTAGTTGTGTTACTTACACGCACACACACACACACGAGCTCACACACCAACACACCATTATTTTGTCAGAAGAGTTAGTAATATTTTATGTATTAATGTAAGTTTTGTTATTATAGTATATAAATTTGTTTTTGTTCGTCGCCTTGTTTTAAATGTTCATTTTGTCCGCGCCGTTTTACAACTTTTATTTGTTTCATATATTTACTCATTTGTTTCATTGACTTCCTTCATTTACCACTCCATCCATATGCTTATTCAAACTTAATTCAAATCTATCTTCAACATTAAACTTGTAGGGGAACTTAAATACTAAATACAGGTCCATCCTCCTACACACTCAACTACATCTGATTGTGAGACTTCAGTCCTAATACTTTGAGAAACGTGGAATAACTCTTCATTGCCACTACTCCCAAGCCCACTCTGACCTAGAGTGGTAGTGCCCGTTAGGGTCTCATCAATGGGTCAAAAAGAACAGTTTAAATATTTAATAATCTGGAAACAACTTAGCTGTATCAAACAGAATAATTAAAATTAGATGGCAGTTTTGAAATCTTTTAACTATGTGCAAATAAAACTATTAGTGTTAAACATATTTTAAACCATTTAACTATGCAAACAAATGAGCCCTGCTTCGTGTAAAAAAGGTTATCTATAACGTATTTGTTTATATATCATATATATATATATATTTAATATACATATATATAAACTGGATTTAGCCTTAAATAATCCAAAAGAGTTCATATGCTGTAAAACACAACCAACCATCGATAACCAACCAACCAACCACCCTAATGTACACTAGTATTCATACATGTTTGGACAATCTGCACACGTATATACAAGTGTCTGCATGCCGATAGATAGATAGATAGATATGTGGGAGTGTGTGAGAGTAAAGTAGGAGGGCACTGAAGAAGTAAGAAGTTCAATAATCCTACTCAACACAAAACATCTTAACACAAAAATTAATTAGTTTGTTTTTGTATGAGATATCCCTTTGGCTTTCTAAGATAAATGTTAAGAACCCTGTTGAGGAAAGTTGAACGTGTTTTTATTGTGAAAACATTTTACGGCAGATTTTTTAATGTGAAAAAAATTTTTTTATTGAAAAAAAAGTTAAAAGAATCATTAATGGCAATGAAGCTTTTTTTGGTATTCTTAAGAATGCGTAAACCTTATCGCTGCCATATACGACGATATACTAATTCTGACTCTGTGCTGAGTGCAAATTTAGTACTATATTCTGCTTACATATTCGTACTTTGCTGCTGGTGACCAAGAAATTTACTGAATTTTTCTTATAAAGATGTTCATTTAATTGTTCTAAAATAAGTTCATAAACTCTATATTCTCATAATGTTTGCGCTAATTTAAATGCTTTTAATAAGCTGTAAAACTCTGTACCAACAGTTTGTATTTGATAGGGATACATGGACACAAACAAAACGAATAGAGAAAAGACTATCACCAACCAATCCCTGAAGCAACACCCCATGAAACAACAGCTGTACAGCCATCTACCGTGCATCTCAAAAACCATCCAAGTAGGACGAACAAAACATGCGGGAAACTGAGAAGCAAGAACGAACTCAAAAGTGACGATCTTCAATGGGCTCCTACGCATGGACGTGCCAGTGTTGGCCGACCAGTAACAACATATTTCTGTTAGTGATGTAATTTGGAAGATCTGCTGAGAGCTATGGACGATAGGGACGAGTGGAGAGAGGGAGTTAGGTAAATCCATGCGCTTGAGATCAAGTAAACAAGTAAATGTATGAAAACAAATGATAAGATAAAAATAATGCAATGAAAAAATGTAATGAAACATTGGAAATATAGTTGTGATTGCCGTTCAGTATTTATAACTGAATCGAAGTCAGGCTTTGAATAACCCATAAGGCATTTGTATGCCATTATATAAGTAAACCAAAGCATTGAGATGTAAACAGAGCAATTTAGTATCATATCTCTCACATACGGAGGTGTAAATTGAGCTTATGATTATCAAATGCTGAAAAAACATTGATTTTGCACTACAATAATTTGGTGTTTTTTTAACATAGATTCTTTTTGCGAACTCCTTAATTCAGTGGGTAATTAATCACAAGAATATGGGAATATTCAAGATTAAAATTCGGCAAATAAATCGTAGGTTACAGCCTTGTGATCCACTCATATAAATGGTAACAGGATATTGCAATAGGGTTAATTGAGTTCTCTTCTTATTTGAAAAAAAAAAATCATTATTTTCATCGAAATTTTATGTTATTGTTTGTTCAATAGCTAAACTTAATTTTCGTATCTTTGACAAGCCTGAGTAATCATTTAATCAAATATGTTTACCGTTAAATTATATATATATTTATATATGTATATAATTTGACAGTCGATGACTGAAAACAAGCGAATGCTGATACATCATGCGTTATAACTCCCAAGCTGACGTACGTCGCCTGCGGGTTGAGCGGTAAAATACTAAGCCTAGCGTAAAGTTGGCCGGGTTGCGATCCCAGCTTGAAGCGTCCTGCATGTCTTGCCACATAGTAGAGTGGTGAACCAACGAGACAATCTGTCTATGGATTATATATATATATATATATATATAGAGAGAGAGAGAGATAGTAAAGGGATAGTTAAATAAAATAGTCTATACGTAGATGGCGCTTGGTGACTGTCGGTTTCTTGCCTATGCTATTATCAGACCAAGAATTTTCCAAATGGTGTGTATTCTTTTATAAACTACAGCATTCTGGGAAGGGTGATCTTGTTTTTTGGGCATTCTGGGAAGGGTGATAAATCTTATACTGCGTGTTTATATATACATAGTTGCGTTATAACAATTTAGTAATAAGTAATGTATTTACTCTGTTATATTTAATTATATATTTTCTAGAGTTTTTATTCATTTATGTATCCGACAAGTTATTATATAACTCATGGTGAGTTTCTCCCACGAGCGTTACCTGGCGTTTTTTCATTGAAGTTTGAGTATCAGCAAATGCTCATAGGTCTGCTTGACTCCCGTTGTTAGATATTCACTGAAAGATCACTTTGAGTTCTGTCAAAGCAGCAGCAGGAGTCGGACCCTTGTTGAACGACAAAAAAAAAAAAAAAAAAAGGAAATAGACTTGGTGCCGGAAATAAACAGGGCGCAGTTGTTTTGGGCGGAAATGCCTCGTAGATTGTGTGGGCAGGACGCTAGAAGGAGGTGTGTCCAGGAAATGTTACTACGAGAATTGCGTGGGTGATACGCTGGAGAGAAGCATGGCCACATTAATTCCTTGAGGGTCCGGCATGTTATATAACCATAAAGATACTGATAAAAAGCAGGAGAGGTTTACTGAAGATCAGTACTCGTCGACCCCAGTACGGACAACTCAACCTCTTTCGACTTTTTTATATTCTACTCCTCCGTTCATTGTAGAATTGGAAAAAGAAGAATATTATATTTTATACATGACTGATGTTGTCTTTCTCTGTTATACAGCATTCTGAGTATTCTAGTAGACAAATGTTGTGGTCTGGATGGTCCCGATTCTTTCTCTGATTTCAAATTCCTTCAAAGTTCTATGTGACTTTTTCTAACTCACCACTTACAATTATTATCACAGTCACCTTCAGGTTCCTCTGTAGTTTTGTTAAAGTATTTGACTCTCTTTTCGCTTAATGATGTGGTCTTGTAGAATAAACTGACTGCTTTTCCTTGATATGACACTAAAGCATCTGATGGTGAGGTTCCTCTAATGCTGGAGATTTGGGGAATGCAGAGTACCCTTTCACTGCCATCGCTTCCAAGTCCACTCTAACCCGGAGTGGTATCACCTGACATAATCCTATCTATGGGTCAAATAGAACTAAACTGTGTACTTTTGCTAAACTGAATTGTTTAAAATGGAACTGTTTTTGATATTGAAACTGTGTACTGACTCTTAACTGAATCATTTCAAATAGAACTGTCTTTGAAATTTAAACTGTGTACTTATACTAAATTGAATTTTTTGAAATAGAACTGTTTTTGAGATTGAAACTGTCTCCTTATGCTAAATTGATTTTTTAAAAATAGAACTCTTTATATGTATAAAAATGGATTTGGCATTAAATAAGTTGCAGTTGGTGATATGCCATAAAGCCCACCCAACCAAATACTATATATTTAATATATACGTATAAAGCGGATTTGGCATTAAATAACCTACAATAGTTGGTATGCCATAAAATCAAAGCAAACCAAAACAATCAGTTGTCCGCTGGAACAGCACAATCAACTTGATGGCAAACTAAACCAATCTTTCCATATCTCTTGATCTTTTCAGATATGCTGAGTTTTCCCATAAGCGTTTACTGATGGTCTTTCACTGGAGTCTGAGTGACCATAAGTCTTTTCAGTTCGCCCGGAATCTTTTCAATATTGTGGCCGATCCTAATAATGGTCTCTGCTAGTATTCTGATTTCAAACTCGTTCAGTCCCTTTACCAAGCCTTTGAATACCGCTCCAAGTGTACAATCAATAAGTGGTATCACCGTTACTTTTAAGTTCTATTGTTTTTGTTTTCGTTCTCTGGCAAGGTTTGAGTAATTTTCCCTTTTTACGCTTTCTTTGATTTTCTCTCTATGGTCTACTAGGTCTAGTTTTTGGAGTCTTTGGTACTCAGTGGGCTTAGCAGAAATTCATTTTCATGCCTACATTTAGATATAAGTTTGGATAGTTTTAAAAATGTTCGTACAATGAAAAGATTGTCGTATTGTATAAACTAGCAAGCAGAAAAACAAACACACAGACGCTGATATATATATATATATAGCCGTTGTGTATAAAGCCTCTTTATTTTTATCTCATTATTTTATCTAGAAAAAGTACATTTTACGAGAGTCCATAGAAAATAACTTCCAGTTTTGTTAAAATAATCAGTTAACTGAAGTCTTACAAACACCTAAGTATGTTATTTAAAGTTAGATATATACCAAAGCTAAAGTTTATTTAAGCAAGAGAATGTTGATGTTAATTTTAAAATGGTATAGCTAAGTTCCCCAATAGTATATCATAATAGTTACTACGATAGGAACTCGGAATATAATTCCAACAGAGAGTACAGATGAAACATACTTAAAGTAACGGTTATCGTTGTTAAAATGGAATCGGCTACCCGAGTTCATTACCAGGATGGAGTAGTGCCAAATTGTACCATATCCACAATTAACACCATGTGCGAAATAGACATATAATGTTCATAACGATAGAACATTTAAAAAAACATAGGAATCTCGAAATTCGAAAACACGTAACGACTTCTTGTTCAGGTACGAAACCTTTTTATTAACTTTGAGTTAAAGGTTTCGACATTCGGAGGAAAGACACAATCTTCTATGCTGTCTTATTCATTTGGCCCCCATCTCGAGCGGCCCCCATAGGGCGCAAGTTTGCCTCGCATCTGCGAGCTCCAGAAGTCGATCCTCCTCGTTTGGCGTCTAGTATTCAACTCTCCTAACTTTCTTTCAATTCTCCACAAACCTCTACGCGCTTCCGGTGCGTGACGTCACTCGCACTCCGTCACCCGTTTCGTCTCGGACTATTGTGACATCTCTGAGTGACACCTTCGTTCGCCCGCGCGCGCCCGCGTTAACACTTGCATCAATGTTTGCGCCTAACTAACCCATGTGCTGAGCCGAAAGGTTCTCAGCCTAACTAAACCCAAAGGCATGAACCGAATTCCCTCGGACATTACAAAATATTTTGAACTGTAGCATCGTAGATAGTGATTTTGAATCTAAGTTGCGCTGGTACATTTATGTTTGCGCTAGACTCTTGAGAAAGGCATGCACCTCCTTATCCTCTCAACTAAGGGTTAAATAGTCTCACAACTATCCTTCTATGGTGATGGTTTTGACATTAAATTACCCACGATTGCCAAATCAGTTAGGGCTGTACAATTATTCCGTACTTCCGGCACGAGAAATTGTCCCGTCAGTTGGTGGGGCTGTAGAATACACCGACTGCTTTTCTGCAGAGGGGCAAGACCCCCTCAACGAGTGACCTGATATGACGCTAAAATATCTGAGAGTGAAGCTCCAGTAATACTGGAACTTTGGGAATGCAGGATATCCCTTCCTTGCCATCACCCCCAAGTCCACTTTGTCCTGGAGTGGTAACACCTGAGATGATCCTATTTATTTATCAAATAGAACTAAACTATGTACTTATGTTAAACTGAATTATTTTAAATAGAGCTGTTTTTTGACAGTGAAACTGTGTATTTATGCTCAACTAAATTGTTTGAAATAGAACTGTTTTGATATTTAACTGTCTGTAATAAAAACATTCTTATACTAAATTGAATTGATTGGAATAGAACTGCTTATGTGTCGAAAATAGATTTGGCATTAATAGCCTACAATGGTTGATGTACCGAAACACCAAACCACACCAAATCAAAATTACCCTCGAAAATTGATTCATCATTATTCAGAGAATCCAACCAACATACCTAACCAAAACCTGGACAAGTGTATTCATGATTCACTCAAAGCTAATGATTTAGGGAAAGGCATGAATTGATCTGTTCTCCCCAATCTCACCTTTGGGTAAACAGCAGAGAAGATAGATTTCTTTAGCTTTGTGATGCTTTGGCATTATGTCGAAAGTTGTCACGTATGCAATACAAACTGACTGTGTTAGTTTCAAGATACGAATGTTTATTACTATAAGTTTTTTTTAATTGCTGCGAAAAGAGCGGGGTCGATTAAAGGAATTACTTGCGCCCATTAGATTGACACATAGAACAAAGAGTTGGAGGCGGAAATATCGACAGAGACATAACTATTATGGAAGCCGAAACAGACAACCACGAGTTTAGACATTTGTTCTTCACCCCTTCCCGCCATCTATCCCGGCTATGTCTCGACCGAACCAACTTTTGTCTCCTCAAACTCACCATCTCCAAATGACTCAGTGTCTTGAAAAGTGTCTTACATATTTTCTTCTAATCATTTTCTCTACTAATCTTTTAATGTCATGTAATGACTAAAGATTTTAGTGACACGTCATAGCAAATATCAGCTGATATGTATCTACATGTTAACTTTAATCAGTCGCTTACAGCTGGTTTCAAAACCAACCTTTCACACTTTATTCTGACATCCTGTGTAACGAGTGCACTCAAACAAGTTTTACCCGCTTTGACCTTTACAAGTCGAAAACCTGCGATTACAAACTTGAAGTTTTTACCTTGCACACAAACTATCATTTAAACCAAATAATTAACTAAAATGATTAATTAAAATGATTAATTATATTACAGCCTACGTAAGGCAAATAGTGTCGTAGAAGGGAAACTCTGAATTTAAACCAGCTTGACTCCGCTTAAAAATTGAACATGTGTTTCATACTGTTCATGGTGGGATGGTTTGGTTTTGGTTCCATTGCATATTAGCCTTTGCGGGTTATTTAATACCAAATCCATTTTATACAAATAAACAGTTTTATTTCAAACAAGTCAGTTTAGCATAAGTATAAGTATAATTATCAAAAACATTTCTATTTCAAGATATTCAGTTTAGTCAAAGAGTTCTAATTCAAATAATTCAATCTAGCATTCAAAAAACTGTTTTCTTTCAAGCAAATCAGTTTAGTACTAACACGCAGTCCAAATGTCAAAACATCTCGATTTCAAGTAATTTAGTTTAGCATAAGTACGCAGTTTAGTTCTATTTGACCCATAGAGAGGAACCTATCCGGTGCTACGATTCTGAGCCAGAGTGGAGCTGGGAGCGATGAAAATGAAGGGGTACTCCGTATCCCTCAAAGATCTGCAGATATGCATTTCGTGTATTCTACAGCCCCAACTGACTGGGCAAGGTTCCTGGTGGAGGATTTGCATAAATAAGTTCCATTGATTTTGCAGTGTATTGTCCAAACTCGAAATGCAGGACTTCTAAATATAATGATGCTGCTTTACACCACAAAAAAGAGGATTGGTTGTAGAAAATTAACGTTTCACTCCTTGGTCATTTCTTTCTCGGTAAACAGAGGTTCAGTCTCGATATCTTAAAATACATCCTGCAGAAGAACATAAACATTTTATTTAATATTCGTTTAAACATAGCTCACCCTGAAAATGTAAAATGTATTCAGCTATTAAGTAGCGTGGAAACAAATTAAACTAAAAAGTCACTTGAAATCACGAATTTGTTAAATAAGGTGTCCATTCCTTTCGATTATGTTCCAATTTTAAACTTAAAAAGTTTTCCTGATGTATAATCAAACAATGTTTCTTTTTTACTTAAAATAAAATCTTTAAAATTAATAATGTGTCATGTTCTTACAATGTACTGGTTTTGTTTTGGTTTGGTTTCTTAGTGTAATTGCATATCAACTTTCGTGGGTTATTTCATACCAAAGGCATACTTGTAGAAGAACAGTAGAGACACAATTTAACCCAAACCTGGGTACATAAGAAGGTTCATACTTTTCCCAAATCTGAAAGGAAACGTTATTGTGCGACTGAATTTCGAACTCGCTTACAACAACGTTGCAGTACAGCACTCTAGCCACTACACTAATGAGGATTCCTTCCATATCCCGAGAATATTGGCGTAGCGTAGAATTTATCATCAAGTGATATACCGAAAACTATTGCGTAAAATACGACCTGGTATATAATTCAAATTTTAACCCAAAATTCTGGGATATAACGATACCTTAAACATACATAGGACCCTATCAGGTGCTTCCCCTCTGGGCCAGAGTGGACCTAGGAGCAGTGGCAATGAAGGGGTATTCTGCATTCCCCAAAGCTCAAAGTATTACATTTGTAATGTATATTTTCATGTTCCAAGCCATATCCAATGCCCTTCTTTATTGACAGCACTTTCTTGAACTTTTTCATTGTGTTTCTCCTCAATGATATTTTTGACTCAGGTTCGTTCTGAAAATTCCAAGTTTAATCCATTTGTTCATATTTACTGACTAAATCATTCTTCTCTGCAGATATCGCTCGTTCTTCAGTAAAATTCACATGGTTTTCATATCCTTGCCATCAAAATTTTAATGACAGAACCCTCTTCAAATCTGGAAACCCTAAATGGCTTGTTGCCCTTTAGTATTAACTCAAAACATACTTTTTTCGAGATTAAAATATTATTATGGTAAAAGAATTTCAAACAATATACAAGGTGGAACGATAAAATTGTCGCCCTAGAAAAGACGACATAATTCCATTTCTATTTAATGAAAACCGGTTTTTGTTCGCAGACCATCTACTAGTTGGTCAGTTGTGTACAAATCCCAAGAGCGATAGGACCCTTCTATCATGTCTGAAAGTGACACAATGTTCAATGAGCGAGATCGGAGATGCGCCGCTGTACCACTCATGCCATCTACTAATCCAAGTTATGACAACAGGATCATCGCCAGGACCCTCAAAATGCAAATCTTGATTGCCACAAATAACTGGGACGTGCCCAGGGTGATGAAAACAAAGTTTCCAGCTACGGTTATGGTCTTTAGTGTGGTTTCAAGTGAGTGCTACATCATGCCACCTCACATCTTCGAAGTCCACTTGAAAGTCAACACCAAAGTGTACCTGGATGTGCTGAAGAGTGTGGTGATCCCCTGGTGCAATCAGGTGGCCGGTGGCAGACCTTGGGTGTGGCGGCAGGACTCGGCGCCGGCCCAAAAGTCCAAAGAGACCCAGACTTGGCTTTAGAAGGCGTGCTACGACTTTGTACCCTTCTCTCACTGGCCCCCCTCCTCTCCTGAACCCGCTGGACTGCTTCGTTTGGTCATACGTCGAGAACATCACCAACATGACCTCCCACAACACCAAAGCCAGCCTGATCACCGCCGAGTATTCACCGAGCTTCCGCCGGCGCTTGTGGAAAAGCCATGCTCCCGGTTCCGGATCCGTATTGAGGCGGTGATTGAGGCTGAAGGCGGCTTCATTGAATAGATATCAGCTCTACTACATAATCAAGTTACCTGAATTGATTTTTTCTATAAAAGTTTAAAATAAAGCTGTAGTGTTGTTTTCTTTTGGATGACAATTTTATCGTTCCACCCCGTAGTTAGCATTCAAGAGAAAAAATCCAGAAAAAATATTTTCACGTTTATTTTCAAAACTTCCTTTTATTTATTAAATGTCCCTCGTATAGAAAATCTTAATATCAATATGTTATATTTGGACTTATTCTGACAACTTTCTTCTTTTTTTTTTATCACAATTTTTCGGCCGATTTATTCTTCTACCAACCATTCTTTTGTTAGAACTTCAAAAATGATGTATTATTGTTGTACCTAACACATAGATTTATTGATTATCTTCCGTCATCAAAATTACTTTTCGACCATACTCGATAGCACTCGTAGTGTAACGGTTATCGAAGGGAACTTGGCTAGCCAAATCCGAGGTGAGGCTTTAAATACCAGTTTTAACCAGATCACCGAGATTGAGCTGCGTGAGCCAGTTTAGTTTTGCGTTGGGTGACTACATAGGAGGAACATGTACGATACGCAGTAATTGGCTTGTGTTTCACTCTAACCAAATCTTATAAAATAACTATCTAATGCACATGAAGTCAGATAACGAGTACATAACAAATTTATTGGTTGGTGAAATCGATTTTTGAAATGAAGTGTAAATCGACGGTGTATTATAATTTTTATTTTGTGAGGAAAAGTAAAAGAATGTTGTGATATCATCTGTCGGAATATTTTAGATGAGGCTTGGAGAGTATCATTTGTTTGTGATTTTTCGGACTGTTGTCCTTGAATGTATTGTAGTTAGTTGAAACATAATGTTTAACTTTACAAATTATTTCCCAGGTTGAATAATTTCTATGCTCAGATAAACAAAAGACACCTGACGAAGGCCAAAGGATACAGCGGCCAATACGTGTTTCAATTAACAACAAGAAAGATGAGAACAACAGTTAAAAAATCACACGCAAATTATATTGATATTGTTCAAGCTGGAAGAAGTCAGAAAGGTAGATGGACTGTTTTGATAGATTGCTTTTTTACGAAATAGTTGACCAAACAAAAATCGGTAAGACAAATTCAGATCAAAAGCCAGAGCCTGTCAATCAGCTGAGTACCAAATAAACCCTTGATTAGGAATAATATATTACTAAAATTCAAATGTGGAACATTTTCTTTGAAACATTTGCCTACTGGAAACACGTCATCATGAAATTGGTCGTAATTCCAAATTAGAGAAGGCAGCCTCTTTTGGGAGATACTGAGAGAAAATGCATACGTACGACACTTAGAGAGTGCTGCAGGAAGACGACTATCAAACAACTAAGTCATCATTTTAATGTATGTTTCTGTGTACATTGATGAACAGTTTTTAAACATCACAAAATGTTTCAAAACTAAAGATGACCTGCAGTTTACCAAGGGGAAAGTGTACAGTTATACAGAGGTGGGGAAAATATGCTTACTGCAGGCACTTAGGATGGTGTAATATTTAGCTAGATAGACTAGCAGCTCTTCACAAGTGAGTTTCAGTCACTCTGGGAGCCCCATCCATTCGGCTTTTACTCATATCTAGGTAAAAAAAGCTTAGTAAATTACGAAAATATACTAAATAAGTAGTCACTACTAGCAACAGTTACTTTCTTCACGCCACTGGCGAGTATTCTATAAAGATTTACATTTCATTTTCAAACTTTTGGTTATTACTCATTCGGGAAACCTTTTGTTAAGTTACAGCAAATTCATAAAAATTATATTCAACAGGTGGATTCCATCAAACCAGTACAAAATTTAAGAAACCTTTGGTTGCATTTGTCTTCAGTTTTGAAAGTCAGTAGCTAGGCTTGAAATTAATTCAAAAGCTTATGAACGATAATTGATGATAACTCTGGATGTTTGAATTATAATCTTTTTCGTAATGAGAATTATCATTTGCAAAGATGTAGTGGTATGTATATATATATATATATATGGATTGGTAAATAGGTAGATATGATGACTATATGAGTGTGTGTGGGTTTGTGTGTACTACTAAATCAAGCAAATTTCAGAAGTAATCACATTTGAAGAATTTTGTGTGGCAGCAGTTTCTCAAAGGAAGAGGGGTCGGCCCCTTTTATAATATTAAGAACTTGATATCTGGTTTTTATTCCAAAGATTGAACATTTACCACATCCGCCTTTTACACTAGCCAACCATTTTTATAAAGATTTTCAATTTGATTTTCTTTTGATTTCCCATACTGTTGGCTGGTTTGTGGTTTGGGTTTTATGGCATATCAACCTTTGTAGATTATTCAACGCCAAATCTATATTTATGCAAATAGTTGTATTTCACACAATTCTGTTTAGCATGAGTACACAGTTTAATTGTCAAACACATTTCTATTTCAAGCAATTCAGTTTAGTCAAATATTTATAATTTAAACAAATCCGTTCGGCATAAGTATGCAGTTCTATTTAACCCATAGATAGGCCCTATCTGGTGCAACTAATCCGCGACAGAGTGGACCTGGGGGTAATAGCAATGAAGGGGTACTCTGCATTTCCCAAAGCTCCAGCATTACTGGAACCTCACCATCAGATTATTTAGTGTCATATACAGGACTTTCATTGGTGGGGTTTTACCCCTCTGCAGAGGTGTAGTTGGTGTATTCTACAGCCCCACCCGATGGAAAACATACTGTTGGTATTTTACCAAATAATGCTAACATTGGCTAAAGATTCCCATTGGTGCCTCCAAGAAACACGTATTTCTAGCAATCACATAAAAAATCCACGCTGAAAGGATGTTTCTGTCCATATCTCCTTCTATCCGCTTCAATTACTCCATATGGAACGAGACTCATGGTCCAATTCCATTACATTGGACAATTCACTCTCCAAAAAAGAAGCTTATTCGTCACCCAAGTATAAACATGTGACTCAGTTCACACAAAGATAAACTGAAATAAAACGATTCTAATATAATTGTGCAATTTATTCTTTTTTGCACAAATGAGAATAGTTTTCTGATGTTGACGATGAGATTCCAAAGGCAAAATTGGTTTCTTTCTTTCTAACTAAAACTCCTTTTTCTTTTTAAGTATTTAATTGATCAACTGTTTGAGTGCTGGTCAATCTGAAGAGATAGAATAGCTATTTTCTTGTTGTTTTTTTTTTGTTTTTTTTTTCTTCTTCTTCTTCTGGTATAAGGTTAAAATTATATATTCTTATGTGGTGCGCCCGACAGTATTTTTGTCAAAAAATGATGGCAGCAGCTTTCTGCTTTATCACTGATCGCAGACACACTCACACACACACACACACATATATATATATATTGGCATAAAATAAAATGCAACTCATTGAAGTGTAAACAATAAAGGACACTTGTTGGGGGTACCTTACCCTCTGCGGAGATTCAGTCCATGTATTCTGCAACCCCAGCTGACTGGGCAAGCATGAAATATTCTTTATATATATATATATATATATATATATATATGCGTGTGTGTGCGTGTTACATATTTACCAACCCCTCCGCTCAGGCAGGATATGACACAAGGTCAATTTTTAAGCGGAGTTTAACAGGCTTGAATTCAGAGTTTTCCTTCTCCAAGACTAGTTGCCTCGCCAAGGCTGAAGAACCTAGTCTGCCCTACTATTTACCCATAGCTAGAGGGAGAATAATTGGATTCATACCTTTTCCAAGGGTATTAGTGCTATATGAAATGCAATCAGTCTCGTCAAGGATTTGAACTCGTGTCGCTGTGTCCATTCCCTATGACGATAAGCATTACACCACGGTGTGTGTGTGTGTTAATGCGTAAGTTTGAATAGCGCAGACACGTAGTAAGTGGCGCTTGGGACTGTCAGATTGTAAACTATAAAGGAACACACACACACACACACACACATATATATATATATATAGTGGGTAGAGTGTTCGCCAATGGTCTGGGAGACCTAGGTTCAATCCTAGGTTGCGTCATACCAAAGACTTTAAAAATGGTACTTGATACCTCCTTGCTTAACACTTAGCAATATAAGGTACGTATCAAGGGTAAAGTGGAGCAATCCAAGGAAAGGAGTAGCACCCAACCCTACACCTCGGTGTAGTAGCTGTTGAAAAGGGATCCTACTGATCGCTTTCAACTCCGGTCGCCAGCTTTATTTTATTTATATATACGGCACTTAGTTTTTCTCTATTTATTATTCAGATTTTTCGTTACAGAGATTTTACAATTTATATATTGGTTTTAGATAATAACTTACAATATCGGTTTGGAGTGTTTTATATTCAGTTAGAAATAATATATCCTGGTTTAATAGAAAATGAACATTTCAGAAATATTTTCTGATATGTGCTCATTTATGAGCGATAATATAAATATATACAGGCTTTCTCAGTATACTTGTGACCCATGTCCCTGTTAATTTTTCTATAAATAATAATGTTGTGTTCTTTTTAGTTTGAGATTTGAAAAAGTTTACTATAACAACTATTAATCCTTGATGACAATGGCTTGGAAAAAAAGGAAAAGCTATTTTGCGTCACTACTCATTCAAAACTGTGCAAACAAAATTTCGCAGGAAGTTTAACTTTAATAAATATCCCAAGAAAAGCCAAATTTATCGTTGGGTACACAAATTTCAAGCGACAGGGTTTGAAAACAACCTCAACAAAAAAAGCAGAAAATCCCAGATCAAACATGAAGTTGACTGCAAGATGTCATGACATTTTGGAAGCGGTAAGAGATTCTATCAGAAGGTGTCCGAAAAAGTCCCTGCGAAGACGTTCCCAAGAACTTAGTCTTTTACGTAGATCGTCGTAAAAAATCTTAAAGAAGGATCTTCCGCTGTACCCATATAGAATCCAAATCAAGCATAAACTCACTCAAGCTAACACGGAAAAACATCTTATTAATTAATTATTATCATATAAATGGGTTGGATCTATTTTGAGACACCCCGTATATGCTTATAGAAAGAGACAGACAGAGAAAGAGAGCTAAAATGCTTCTTAAACTTTAGACTTTAATGAATAAATACTATCGGTTTACTAAAAAAACTAATATCACGTTTGGGCGAATACAAAGTCTGTTTTTGAGTATATGTTATAAATTTACGCCTATAGAAATATTTAATCTTTAAAAGAACCCCTATTGCTCCTTTGAACCTAATTCTACTTTTTAACAAGCTTATAGATTCCACGTTAGTAAAATACTTTAGATATGAAAAATATGACACCAACACGTATTCCCTCTTTTCTTTCGATGTCAACATAAAACCATCCAAATGATTCTGTAATAGCTTAGAGTGAGTCATTGCTTACACGACGTCGTCATGTAAATTTTTTTTAGACATTCTCGTTACTGGCGATGAAAAGTGGATCCTACATCATAAAGTTAAATGCGGTTGTCAATGGATCAGTTGAGGAAACATGTGCTCAGCAACTGAGAAGTGGACGTCATCCAAAGAAGATCATGTTGAGTGTATGCTGGGATATTCACAGAATTGTTTAATGCGTAACTGTTAGACAATCGAGCAATCAGCTCTAATATCTACTGGAATCAACTTCGTCTTTTGAAAACCGCTTTGGACAAAAAACATTTCTCGTTGATGAATTAAAAGTGGATAATCCTCTAATACAATAACGTAGCACTTCACACTGTTAAATTGATTAAAGATCTTAAAAGAGCTTGTTTGGTGAAAATTGCCCCATTCTCCATAATCTTCTGATATTGCTCTTTCTATTTATTTTTTGTTTAGATGATTACTGAATCATTTCTTAGGTCAACATCTAGAAAAGAGGTTGAGCAGGAGTTGTTGTCATATTTTGCATCAAAACCTTAAGAATTTCAAAAGCGTAGCATATATAAACTTGACATATTGAATGGAGTTCAAAGAAGCAAAATAGATTATGTAAAAGATGAAACACTTCTATTGCCATAAGCTTTTTTCATTCATTATATATTCTCTAAAATTTTACATTAGTTCCAACCAGACATTTTCTCATTATAAATAAAAAGAGTTGGCCACCTTAGTCGAGGGTGACCCGAAGGTTCCCTTTTCAATAGCTACCACACCGACGTGTAGGGAAGGGCGCTACTTCTTTCCCTAAATTGCTCCACTTTACTCATGATCTTTATCTTATAATGCTGAGCATTAAGCTAGGTAGCATCAAGTACCATTTTTGAGTCTTTGGTATGACTCGACCTGGGATTGAACCCCGCTTTCTCGAACCGTGGGCGAACACGCTACTCATTAAGCTAATGCTCCGTTATCAATGCCAATCTTTTTTGTGATAACTTTACGAGATAAAGCGCTTGACTATTTCAGAGTAGAGGTCAAGAATAAATCAACATACCAGAAAAGAAATTTATTAATGCGATATTTTTCTGATTAATTATTTTTATGCGCGATATTATTTCTCACTGATTGCATTTTGTTTTTTGAGATGGCTAAGTGATGAGAGAACTACTTTCCTTTGAGAAACAACATTTAACATTAAATTTTCCCCGGGTCAAACAAGTATTGATAATAAAATTCTTAGCTCTACATCAAGCCTTTTAGTAAGAGACAGAAGACAAACACTTCCTGGTTATTCATATAGCGAAAATTTACTCGTTTTTGATAATCAATATGTTTAACAATGATAAACCATTGGTAACTTTTCATTGGCATGCTATTAATGTAAAATTAGTTTAAAAGTTTATTATTCGTTTTATAATACAATTTAACGGTCGTTAAACAAACAACGTAGTGAAATGATACAATAAAAACCTGGAATTCAACCTAATATCATTTGCATTCAATCGATCTTTCATTTTTATGGGGTATATCGTCTATAAATGATTGTTTGTTTGTTGTTGGGTTTTATGGCATATCAACCATTGTAGGTTATTTAACGCCAAATCTATTATTATGTAAATAATCAGTTTAGCATGAGTACACAGTTTAAGTGTCAAAAACAATTCTATTTCAAACTATTCACGCAGTTATACATATCAATTCTGTTCAGTACAGTTTCAATGTCAGAAACAGTTAAATTTCAAATAATTCAATTTAACATAAGAACGCAATTTCAATGTAAGTACAGTTTAATTGTGAAAAACATTTCTATTTCGAGAAGTTTAGTCAAGCAGTTCTAATTCAGTTTAGTATAAGTACAGATTTTGTTTACACACAGTTACATGTCAAAACAGTTCTATGTTAAACAATTCAGTTTAGTGTAAATACAGTTTCAATGTCAAAAAACAGTTCTATTTGAAATAATTCAGTTTAGCATAAGCACGCAGTTTAAATGTGAATAGAGTTTAATTGTCAGAAACGTTTCTATTTCAAGCTATACTGTTTAGTCAAACAATTCAGTTTAGCATAAGTAATGCCTTAGTTCTATTTAACCCATAGATAGGACCCTATCAGGTGCTACCATGCCGGGCCAGGGGGGACCTGGGAGCGATGGCAATGTAGGTGTACTTCGCATTCCCCAAAGCTCCAGCATTACTGGAACCTCATCATTAGATTGTTAAGTGTCATAAATCAGGACACACGTTAGGGAGGTCTTAACCCTCTGCAGAGGTGCAGTCGGTGTATTCTACAGCCCCAGCCGACTGGGCAACGTCTATAAATGAGAAAACTCCAACCATGTTTTACAATTTTATTTTCTTCTAAGTGTACTATATCGGGATTTTTATTTCAATTTGATTATATACTATTTCATATTATTCTAACTGATATGAGTAGGTATTACCTATTACCCCAAATACATTTCTTATAATTATATCATTGTTATATACCCTACAAGTGAATAGTTATGTGTATGCCCCATTACTTACAAATACGTTTGATACTATTGTGAGGGGAGTATTTTTGTTAACCAAGTAGTCACTACTAGCAGTCGGTACCTACTGATTGCGAGAATAGTATTTTGTTAATATTGTAAAGATTTCTATTACATTTACAAAATCTCTTTTGGTTATTTCTTATTCAGCAACCTTTTGTTAGGTTGCAACAGAGGTGTAAATGAAGAATGGATCATATTACATCAAAAATGACCTGTGGGGATAATCAGACAAGATTATCATTACTCAATATAATGCTACAATGAATTAAAGGATTAACTACATTTGTAGGGATGCAAATAAGGCTCGAACTCAATAAGATTTGGTTAGTTTGTTTGGTTGTGTTGTATGGAATATAACTCTAGTGAGTTATTTCATGGAAGATCTTGATCGCACACACACACACACACACAGATATATATATATATATATATATATATATATATATATAATGAATAAATATATATTAGATATATAAATATATATATATATATATATATATATATATAATTAATGGAATTTAGACTGCGACCCCAGGGTTTCATTGATTTTTTTTGCAAAACAACGATCATCAGGCAGTTAACAATATGGAATGAATCGAAAATCGAAAAAATTCAGTCAAAAAACCGTTGGGATTTTGTATGATTCTTTTCGTGTGGTTGCGAGTGAGTGAGTGTGTGTGGGTGTGTGCGTATGCGTTTGTGGGTTATAGTTGCGTATTAATGTGTTTTTGTATGAGTTTAAGTCAAGCTACAAACGCAGCGCGTTGTATAACCGGAAGTAAATTCGTAGGTGTATCTTAAATTTTCGTTACATTTTATTCCTGTCTGTGTAGGTTACACTATAGCTAAGGAACAAAACATCATCATTGCATGTCGAGGGGGAATTTTATATTATAATATAAGTATATTATAATACAGGGTGACCCCCGCAAAAAAAAAACAGAACCCATGTATTTTTGACTGATATTCATAAATTTAATTCTAACCTTTTCTTTTTTTTTCAGGATATGAAGTAGATTCTGTACATGAAAAATTGGGACCATAGTATTCACCAACATGTCCTGGTCTACCAAGGAAAAGAATTAGAATTATTTTGCTTTATTTTTGTAGGTGTAATAAAAAAGAGTTTATAGGTTCTGTTTTTTGGGGGTCACCCGGTATTATATGTATATATGTATATATAGGTTTTATTAAGTCAAATCGAATCCTTGTTGTTTTGGAGATTTTTTTTCTTTTTTTTTTTTAAAGAGTCTTTATGTTTTTTTAAGGTACAAACTTGAAGTTTGTCGATAATTTCTCCAAAAGAGTTATTTGAGTTATACCGAGTACATTCGGTTCTCGTCTGAACCATTATCAATGTAATCTTTAAATGCTGTTTTTAAAATCGAACTTGTTTAGTATTTAAACTAAATTATTATTTCATTTTTTCGCAAATAATTTGTAGGGCACATTATTTTTAAATGAACCAGAGATGATTATTTTTCACACAGTTAAATAGTTTAAAGTGTTAAAAAAATGTTAAATATTACTATTTGACGTATAGATGGGACACTAACAAGTAATTCCTGGACCAGGGTGTACTTTGGACTATAGCAATGAAGGAGTGCTCCACATTCCCAAAAGCTCCAAGACTGGAAGTTCTTCATCAGATGAGTGAGAGTCATACCGAGGACACTCTTTGAAGGAGTCTTACATCTCTGTAGGGATGAAGTCGAGCTGACTGGACTAACAAGATTAGGTTAGGTCATTTGGTTTAATGGCATATCAACTCTTAATGCTTATTTAGTGTCAAATCCAGTTTATACGTATATATGATTTTTAAGTGAAGTAGATGACATTTTTAAACGAGCCAAAGCAAATTTGTTTGTACACAGATAAATAGTTTCAAGTATAACTATTAGTTATATTAGCACAGAGTTAAATGATCTTAAGTATTGTTAATTATGTTTGGCACAGAGTTAAATGGTTTCCGTATGAGTAAAGGATTGAACAGCACTAGTTGATCCATACATGGAACCCTAACAGGTACTACCACTCCGGGTCAGAGTGAACCTGAGAGTAATAGTAATGAATTAGTACTCCATATTCACCTGATCCCCAGGACTTAATTTTACCCTTTTGTTTGTTCAGTTTCATATCATGGAATCTCATTTTTTGGGGAGACTTATACCTCTGCAACAAAGTAGTGGCCGTATTCAACATCCACAAGCCATATCAGACTTGTTTCTTTACCACTGTGCCTCGCAACATATAATGAATTCGATCTTTTATTATTGAAAAGCATCTATATATATTCATGATATTGAATTATTTCTTGACTCATTCATTCATGAATTTCTTTCATTCTTGAACTGAAAACTTTTATTTCTAAAATGATTGTTGAATGATGATCCGGGAGGTGAACTTCTTCTAGCTATAAGGAATTGCTGATACAATGCCGGCACACATTGCTTCCGCGTAACACCCCCAAACTACCCCAATATATATATATATATATATATATATATATATATATATATATATGTATGTATATATATATATGTGTATATGTATATATATATATATATATATATATATATATATAAACAATCAATATAATTCTATCCCAAGTTATAATATTTGAGTATCATGCCGTTCTCTGATAACAGTAAAAGTGGACAGACAACATGAGAAGGCAAATAGGCTCTCACAATCAAGTCTATTTAAAGAAATTTCTTAGAAAGTAAGTAAAAAAAGACGAAAATTCTATATAAAAGATTATTGATTCTCTTAATTCAGTTGTACTGATAGTTTGGTCAGTATCACTTTCAGACGAGTATGTGATTGTCATTAATACTTCTATGTGCATAAATAAATGTTTGGGTTTGGATACAGTTTCCTTAGATGGAACAACCATGTTTTGTAACTTGGTCGTAATATGAATCGAATCGAAATCTTATTGGCTTTTGGATATAAGAAGATATTTGGGGTCAAGTATCGAAGAAAGTCAGAAAGATCTCTCGAGTCTGTTTCTATGTTAAAGCCGATTTGAAACTTTTTATTACTGTCACTGCAACCCTCATACTGTTTGCAACATTAGGGATTATGATATGAATCATATTGATAGATAAATCCGAATAAGGAAAACAATGCGTGAACCGGTTGGGGTCTAGTTGTAACAACTCTCCATGATCATACTAATCCTTCTATTTACGAAGGATTGAAAAATTCTTGGAATTATTTGATGGCTGTCATCGTATAATCGAAAATCTTGACGATTAAAAAAGACTGCGCAGTCATGTAAGGTGCAACATTGGCATTTAGTTAGATATTGCACAGGAAATTGCCTTATTCTCTCTTTCCGAGTCATTTGAGATTATTGCACGAATAAAAATTCTTGCTATCATGGGTTCATTTTGTTTTTTACGATTACACATACATACTTTCTCTCTCTCTCTCTCTCTCTCTCTCTCTCTCTCACACACACACACACACACACACACACACACACACACACACACATATACAAATATATACACACTCATACACACATATTATACTGGACCAATCGGCTGCGGCTGTAGAGTACACCTACTGTATCTCGACGAATGGTTATTGTCAAAGGAAATGGACACGGCGACACGAGTTCAAATCCTGAACGAGACTGATTGCATTTCACATAGTACTAATGCCCTTGGGAAAGGTATGAATCCAATTATCGCCCCTTCAGCTATGGGTAAATAGTAGGGCAGACTGATTTCTTCAGCCTTGGTGAGGCAACTAGTCTAGGAGAAGGAAACTCTGAATTCAAACCTGTAAACTCCGCTTAAAAAAATTGACCTTGTGTCATATCCTGCCCGAGCGGAGGGGTTGGGTAAATATGGTATCTCGACAGAGATGTAAGACCACCACCCGAGAGACCTGGATATAACACTAAACAAATTAATGGGAAAGCTCCAGTAATGAAATACGGAGTATCCCCCTGATCGCCATCGCTCTCAGGTCCACTCTGGCCTGGAGTGGTAGTACCTGATCAGATCCTGTCTGTGGGACAAATAGAACAAACTATGTGAAACAAATGACTGATATTAGAGTGTTCTATTGTACTAACTGAAATAATTGAGTGCAAAAAAGATCTTAGGCTCGTTTAAGAACGTTATCAATAAAATTTGTTTACAAATCACACACACACACACACACACACACACATATATATATATATATATATATATATATATATATATATATATATATATATATAAGTATTCCTTAATTCGGTAAATCCAAAGAGAACAATTCCGTCAGGACAATTAAATTATTCAAATTTCGAATATTCAAATATTCCTGGTAGAGAGCTCAATGTAAATAAATTCTAAGAGCAAATAATATTATTTCAAGAAAAAAAACAATATTCAGTCACATTAGGATAATAGATTTACTTCCATCCAGTTAAGAGCGTTGATATGAATCAATTATCCTAAAATAATTTTTCACAGGGCTTCATCAGATCCACGAGAAAAATAAAATTTAACAGGATGGAAATAAATTTATTATTCGAATGTAACCGAATATTGTTTTTTTTCTTGAAATAATATTTAATATATATATATATATATATATATATATATATATATATATATATATATATATATATATATTAATGGGAGCATTAAATAACCTACAAACGTCGATAAACCTTATAACCAAATCAAATCCAATGTTATACATTTACTATATATATATATATATATATATATAGTTCCTTCAATAATTTTACAGACTTTTTTGTACAGGCATTTAAAATTGTAGATTCTTGAAAATTCACTATGTTATTGCTATACATGTTATGAGATGAAAAACCAATTTTCATGATTTCAAGTTCAAAGGAACAGGTTCAGCAGGAATTGGAATCCACCCTACTAAAGCCTGATTGTCACAGTTGGTGAATATCAAAAATGCAATCTGGGCGTCAAAAAGAACGATATGCAATAAAATTCTGTTTTAAACTTGGAAAAAAATGGCAGAGAAGAGTATGGAATACTTCAGACTGCTTTTCGACCATCTTGCATGAATCGAGCATCAGTTTTTGAGTGGCCTAAGAGATTCAAGGAAGGCTGGGAGTCTGTGAGGGATGATGAGAGGTGTGGGACGAGTAAGGAAGTCAATATACCAGAGTTGATTGGCTTAAGGGTTAGGGTTAGGGTTACTATGTTGAGGTTTTAAGGGAGTTCAGGAAGAGATTCCTTGGGAAGAGGCCAACACTCTTCAAATCGAGTCAATGGCATTTTCACCAGGACAATGCACCAGTCCAGAACTCCATCCTTGTCAGACACTATTTGACCAAGACGGGCATCAAGACAGTTACTCACCATCCCTATATTCCAGACCTTGCTCCCTGGGACTTTTAGTTATTCCCTAAGCTCAGAGGCTGTCGTTATGAGACAATTGAGGAGATGAAAGAGGCTGTGACGAAGGTCATTGATACGTTTACACAAGAGGAATTCCATGGGACCTTCCAGTAGCTGTTGGAACGGTACAAGTGCATTGCAGCCGGAGGAGATTACTTCGAAGGCGACTAGAGTTTCATGCGTGTACTATCAATTAAAGTGCCCATACGAAAAAAGTCTGGAAACTTATTTAATGATCCTCGTATATATATATATATATATATATATATATATAAACAGGATTTGGCATTAAATATTATACAATAGTTGATATGCCGTTAAACCCAACCAAACCAAAACATATATATGTAACGTATATGTAAAAATTGATTTGGCATTAAATAACATACAATGGCTGATATGCCCTAAAACCCAACCCAACTAAATCATATACTTAATATATATGTATAAACAGATTTGGCATAAGTCAACCTGCAATGGTTGATATACCATAAAATACAATCAAACCAAATATTATATATGTAATATAATCGTATAAAAAGGATCTGGCATTAAATAGCCAACAATGGTTAATATGCCATAAAACCTAATTAAACCAAATTATATATATTTAATATATATATATATATATAAATTGTTTGGCATTGAATAAACTACAATGATTGATATGCAATAAAAACCAACAAAATCATATGTATTTACAAACCATATATATTTAATATATATGTATCAAAAGGAGTTGACATTAAATAACCTACAATGGTTGATAGGTCATCAAACCAGATCATATATATTGAATATATATGTATAAAGAGAATTTGGCATTAAATAACTTGCTATAGTTGATATGTCATAAAACCAAACCAAATCATATATATTTAATATATATGTATAAAAAGGATTTGGAATTAAATAACCTACAATAGTTTATATAACATAAAGCCCAACCCAACCACATCATATATATTTAATATATATGTATAAAGAGGATTTAGTATTAAATAACCTACAACCGTTGATAGGCTATAAATCCAAACCAAACCAAATCATATGTATTTAATATATATGCATAAAGAGGATTTTGCATAAAATAACCTACAAACGTTGATAGGCCATAAAATCAAACCAAACTAAATCATATGTATGTAACATATATGTATAAAGAGGATTTTACATTAAATAACCTACAATCGTTGATAGGCCATAAAATCAAATCAAACTTAACCAAACTTAGTACACGTGTATGCATACATACAACCACAACGGAAGCCATAGCAATTCATACATACTTTATATATAGCAGGTTAATAAAAGTCGGAAGGGTCTGTAGAATTGACAGAAGAATAGCAAGTATAGGTTATGTGCTGCAGGGATGAATCAATTAATTACATGATAATTGAATGCAGTAAACCGGTACTAAATAATACAAGCGTAGCCATCACCGGGTAGGAAAGGTTATCCACCGGGAATTGTGCAAGAGACTAACATCTGATTAGCATGACAAATTGTCTATGCACGAACTAGAATCCGTCTTAGAATATAAAATGAAAGTTATCCTTTGGGATTTCCAGGTACAAACGGATTATCAAATATACGCTAAATGACTGTAAATTATGTTGATTAGCAAGAGCTTGTGTAGTGGATTTTGCTGTTTTTGCTGACTATACAGAGAAAAAAATAAATCGAAAAGATGCACAAACGCCCGAATATTGCTAGAGAGCTAAAATAGCTTGATATCATGAAGGTGACTGGGGTACAAATTATTCATCGAGCACTTGGAACGTTTCCCCAAAGCCTGGAAAAATAGACTGGGGGAAACGGAAGTCAGAAGAAGATTTTAGTTTGTTATGACGATAACATAGTAAAGATCAGATAAAATACTTAGAAGATTTGCCGTTATTCGGGTTTCAATGAAAAAAAAAACCTAATGAAAACTGGTGTGAAAAAATAACAATCTGAGCGTAAGTACACGGAAAGGGCTGAATAATTTAAGGCATACATAAAGCTTGATTTTTCTTTGTCCATCAATATAGCCAAATTTCTTTAATCTCTCCCGATAACTGCTTTCTTTTACTGATTTTATTATTTTTGTCTCTCTTCGATTCACTACACTCTTCTCTTTTTCGATTTTGCAAGAAAATTATTTTTACTGAGAATAGGTTATTGTAACTACAGTTATATACAGAAGATTATTATTAGTTAGTGTTTCGCAATTAAATATCCCATTATAATTTATATGCCGCGAAGCAAACAAAATATATTACATACTTTCTTGTAAATTGTTGATTTTTGATAGGAATACTTGAAACCATTTAACTATGCAAAAAAATATGATTACTATCAAATAGAAATCCTTACTTAAAACTTGTGTATAAATTATTTTTATTAGATAGCTATATTGATATAAAAGTTGATGCAAATAAATGATTATAATCAAATTGATATCTTATTGAAAATATATAAATGTGAATAAATTATTTGTATTAATATATAAAACTGTGTGCAAATAAATGATTATCATTACCTATAAATAGTTTTTTAAAACTATATAAATATGTATACATTATTGGTATTAGATTAGTATATTGACATAAAACTGAGAGCAAATAAATGATTATTATCAAATAGAATTAGTTACTTAAAATATGTGTGAATTAAATTATTTGTATTTGCTATATTGACCTAAAACTGGTTTCAAAGAAATGATTATAGATAAATAAAAAAGTGCAATGAAGCATTGGAAATTTAGTAAAGAATACAATAAAAAATGTAGAAATAAATCAAATTTAAACTTTCTGCCGTTGATATATCGTTAAACAAGCAAATTAAAATCAAACTCTACTCTTTTCTCTTTTATCCTATCGGCAAGACTTGAAATATACTGACTGTATTAACAACAGTTGTGTAAGCCCCCACCACCTAGAAGTAGTTTCCTGTGTATAACACTGAACTGCATCAGATAGTGAGACTCCTGTTCTTGAGATTAGAGAAGTGTGAAAGGCTCGTTCATTCCCATTATGTCCGGGTCCATTCTGATCCGGAGTGGTTGTATCTTTTGAGGTCTGATCTATGGTTCAACCAGAATAGTAAAAAATCATTCGTACTCGATAGAATTACTTGATATCATGTTACTCTAATATATTTGTATTGAGATTAGCTATTTGAAGTAATAATTGTTGACTAAAGATTATTATTAATTGTTTAAACTATTAATGTATTCAAATTACTAACATTGTCCAGTCGGCTGGGGAGGTAGAATACACAGACTGCTTCGCTGCAGAGGGGTAAGACACCCCCCAACAAATGTCCTGGATATGACACTAAACAATCTTATGGTATGATTCCAGTAATGCTGCAGCTTTGGGGAATGCAAAGTACCCCTTCATTGCCAGCGCTTTCAGGTCCACTCTGGCCCGGAGTGGTAGCAGCTGATAAGGGTCCTATCTATGAGTCAAATAGAACTAAACGGTTGTTTCTGAGTTTACTGTTTTTTTGCATTTAAACTGCGTATTTATGCTAAACTGAATTGTTTAAAATAGAAACGTTTTGACGTTTAAACTGAGTACTTCTTTTAAACTGAATTGCTCGAAATAGAACTGTTTTGGCATCTAAACTGTGTACTTATGCTAAACTGAATTATCTGAAATAAAACTGTTTTGATATTTAACTCTGTGTATGGGGCTGTAGAATACACCGAGAGCATTTCTGCTGAGGGGTTAGACCCCTTAAATAAGTGTCCTACACGTGACACTAAGCAATCTGATGTAGAGTTTCCAGGGATGTTGGGGATTTTGGTAATGCAGAGCACCCCTTCATTGTAATTGCTCCCACATCCACTTTGGTCCGGGATGGTAGCACCTGATAGGGCCCTATCTACAGGTTAAATAGAACCCAACGGCATACTCATGCTATACTGAATTGTTTAAATTAGAACTGTTAAACTAAACTGAATAGGTTGAAATAGAAACGTCTTTGACAATTAAACTGCATACTTACATTTACACTGCATACGTATACTAAATTGAATTGTTTGAAATGAAACTGTTTTTGACAGTGAAACTAAATTGTTTAATATAGAATTGTTTTGACATTTAACTGTGTGTTAAAAACAATCTGCACGTATTCTAAACTGAATTAGCTGAATTGAAAGTTTTTGACTAAACTGAATAGCTTGAAATAGAAACGTTTTTGACAATTAAACTGTGTACTCATGCTAAACTGAATTGTTTGAAATAGAAATGATTATTTGTTTTAAATGGATTTGGTATTAAATAACCTACAAAGGTTGATAAGCCATAAAACCCAAATAACCAAACCAAATTACTCATATTAAACGGATATAATTTCTTGAAACAAAAGAACTATTAGCATTTGATTAGAATATTTAAAACCAGCTGTCTGCAAAAGACTCTTAAAAATCTGCCTCAAAACTGTAAATATACGGGAATCATTAAATGGGCACTTTTATTGATAGTACACGCATGAAACTCTAGTCCCCTTCGAAGTAATCTCCTCCGGCTGCAATGCACATGTTGTACTGTTCCAACAACTTCGGAAAGGCCCATGGAAGTCCTCTTGTGTGAGCGTATCAATGACCTTCGTCACAGCCTCTTTCATCTCCTCAATTGTCTCATAACGACAGCCTCTGAGCTTAGGGAATAAGCAAAAGTCACAGGAAGCAAGGTCTGGACTAAGCGAGGCTGCGGAATTGTCTTGATGCCCATCTTGGTCAAATAGTGTGAGACAAGGATGGAGTTCTGGACTGGTGCATTGTTCTGCTGGAAATGCCACTGACCCGATTTGAAGTGTGCTGGCCTCTTCCCTTGGAATCTCTTTCTGAACTCCCTTAAAACCTCAACATAAAAACCCTAACCCTAACGATTTAGCCAATCAACTCTGCTGTTCTGACTTCCTTACTCCTCCCACACCTCTCACCATGCCTCACAGAAATCCTGCCTTCCCTAAATCTCTTAGGCCACTCAATAACTGATGCTCGATTCATGCAAGATGCTCTAAAAGCAGCCTGAAGCATTCTATACGTTTTTGTGGCATTTTTTCCAAGTTTAAAACATAATTGTATTGCATATCGTTATTCTAAAGTGTTCTCACGTCCCGAATGTATTTTTGAAATTCACCAGCTGTGACAATCAGGCTTTAGTAAGGTGTATTCCAATTGCTTCAGTAACTGTTCATTTGAAGCTGAAATCAAAAAAATTGGTCAGTCATCTCATAAGATGTATAGCAATAACATACTGAATATTCAAGAGTCTGCGACAATTTTAAATTCCTGTACAAAAAAGTCTGGAAACTTATTGAATGCATCACGTAAATGTACAATGATTGCAATATCCTAACTTCAAGAGATAAAATATACCTTGCCGGGTTGTCATACTGTGAAAATTAAATCAATCAGTCTTCACCTCTTTTACATTTTCTTTTCTTTACTCTTAGCTACAACTTCTCTTGCTTCTCATTTCCTCTAACAACTCCTTTTTCTTTGCTTCAGCATATAGAAAATCTCTCTCTCTCTCTCTCTCTCTCTCTCTCTCTCTCTCTATCTATCTATCTATATATCTATCTACCCTCGAAGACTCCATAAAACCGGGGGCTGGTGGTGTTTTTCATGGTGTAATGTTTAAACCACTGGGCTGCGGAATCGTTGTAAGCGAGTTCGAATTTTAGTCGCTCTATTACGTTGATTTTCAGACAAATAAAAGTGTGAAACCCCCTTATCCTCCAAATTATGTGTTCAAAAGTACCACTACTGTTCTTCCAGAAGGATAGATTTCGCCTTTAAAAAGCCAAAAGTTTGATATGCCATTAAACAAAGAAACCAACCAATATCCATAAAGCCATATAATTTCAGAAAATTAACCAATTCATACATAGAGGGTGACCCCCACCAAAAAAAAAAAAAAAAAACAGAACCCATATATTTTTGACTGAAATTCATAAATTTAATTCCAGCCTTTTCTTTTTTTTTCAGGATATGAAGTAGATTCTGTGCATGAAAAATTGGGACCATAGTATTCACCAACATGTCCAGAAGTTCGAGTGTACAAAATTAGAATTATCTTGCTTTATTTCTGTAGAAGTAATAAAAAAAGTTTATGGGTTCTGTTTTTTTGGGGGGTTACCATATATATATGTATATATATATATATATATATATATATATATATATATATATATATCTGAAAGTTTGACAAACACAGAGGATAGATATGCAATTACCTTTCGCCACAAAGTCTATAAATATACAGGTAACAACAAAATTGCTTTAAAAGACTAAAATAAATGAAAGCATGAGTTTGAAATTGTGAAATATCAGAATTTCTATTATAATGATCGCAGCTTATGAATATAAGCATGACTTTGTTCCAGAATCTATTCGGAACATCGACTTTCACCCAACTATCGTAGAAATGACAAGAACTCTTGCATTTGTCAAAATTCCATTTTTAACTCTCCGGCGTGTCTGTCAATAAGAAACTGAGTTTGAAGACTATTGGTGAAATACAATCTTGTCATATCGTTCACATATCAAGAGAATCACCAAATACATTTGCGGACATGGTTAAGAATTTTCAAAACCGAAAAAAAATAATCCTACAATCGGAATTTCTACACATGAAGAACAAAGCGAGATTAATATCCCTCATTAATTTTTTATCATTTAAGTCTTCCCTATGTTTTTTTGACGATCGTGTTCTCGGCAAAGTGACAAAAGCGTTTTGATTTCTAATACGGATATTATGAACATTGTTTTAATCAGTAAGATGGAAACTTTATTTATTCATTTATTTGTTTCCTTGGGTATCTCTGTTTTTACTACCTTCTCACATCAACCTTAAAAGAAAGAATTTTTGCTCAGAACATATACGTTCTTAATAAAATATCTCTTTAGAGATCAAATTCTGTTAAGAAATTCATCTGACTGTTCCCGAAAATACCCTCTTAAATTCTTTTTCTTACCATTTTTCTGAAATCATTCAATCTAATCTTATTTTTTACACTAAACTGTTGTTAATTTTATAAGGCAATTTGTTCAAAAAACAAATTACTATGTTAGCAAAAAAAATATGACTGGTTTGAAGACTATGTTTTCGAAATCTATCTCGACAGTAAATTTCCAGTTGGAGGATGAATATTGAAAATGATATCTACTCTAATTAAAATACCATTGATAATCTTGTCCAGTCGGCTGGGGCGGTAGAATACACAGACTGCTTCTCTGCAGAAGGGTAATACCCTCCACCAACAAGTGTCCTGGCTATGACACAAAACAATGATGGAGAGGTTCCAATAATACTGGAGATTTGGGGAATACGGAGTACCCCTTCATTGCCGGCGCTCTCAGGTCCACGCTGGCCCGTACTAGTAGCACCTGAGATGAGTCCTATCAATGGGTCAAATAGAACTAAACTGTGTATTTATGCTAAAGTGAATTGCTAGAACTAGAACTGTTCTGACATTGAAACTGTACTTCTGCTAAACTGAATTGTTTGAATTAGAATTGCTTTGACATTTAACTGTGACTAAATAAAAACTGTACTTATACTAAACTAAATTGTTGGAAACATAACTGTTTATTTGCATAAAATGATTTTGGCATTAAATAAAACACAAAGGCTGACATGCCATAAAGCCCAAACAAACAAAACTTGAATACTTTGAAAGTTTGAATTAGATAATCTCTGATTCTTCTTTCTAGTAAAGTCATCATCATCACCAAGTCACTCCATCAGCATGCATCTCCGAGACCCTCCCCCGCCACCCTTCTCTATCGTCCATCGCTTCCGGTAGGTCTTCAAGGCAACATCCTGTATCTGCACGGAGCTGCTGTATGCAGGTTCTAGCTGGTCATCCTGCCTTTGTCCGTACAGCTGCTGCTTTATGCGATGCTGCCTCCATAACTTGTACAATATTGCTCGCAGCATTCTTGTGTAGTTGCCTTCAAGCTTTTTCTCCATACGTTTAGTTAGCGTCCATGTAGTGCATCCATATAGCAGTATCGACACGACCACTGCTTGGAAGAAACTGCGTTTATTCTATTCATCATTTACTTTTTGGATTTCACTGTTGCTTAATTCCTTTTTAACTTTAATGTTTTTTGATCTAATACGTTCTACTAAACATTTTTCGTTGTTTAATTTGAATTATCAAATATCATCCCTTGATAATTTCCTTTGATCCATCCATTATAATTCATAGAATTTTCTACATGACATTTTCATTTTTATTTTTAGCTTACATATCACCTATTGACTATTAGCAAGCAGCATGATTTCCAATGACCACACCACGGCTGTTACTATATCTTCAATGTTACGGCCGTTAAACTCTCCGGCATTCAATTTTCTTCCTATGATGCTGCACTCCCGCACGTTAGCAACTACACCACATGGACTCTGAGGTGCAATAATAAATATGTGAGTAAGTGCGACAAAATCTATATGTATGTATGCTTATATACTTAGCATATATGCATGTACATGTATGTTAGGGTGAGCGTATTAGTGCGAATGTTGGTGCATATAGGCAGGTTATACATATATAATGTTGCGAGCAATATTGAACATGTCCTGGCGGCAACACCCCACAAGGCACCAACTATACGGCCACCTGTCTCCCATCACGAAAACTATCCAAGTTAAACGAACCAGACATGCGGGACACTGCCGGAGAAGCAGGGACGAGCGCATAAGTGATGTACTCCTATGGACCCCCACATATGGCCGAGCAAAAGCAGGACGACCAGCTCGAATATACATACAGCAGCTTTGTGAGGATACGGGATGTAGCCCTGAAGACCTGCCGGAAGCGATGAGCACTAGGGAGAAGTGGCGAGAGGGTCAGGGATATCCGTGCTAGCGGCACGACATGATGATTATTGATATATATATATATATATATATATATGTGTGTGTGTGTGTGTGTGTGTGTGTTTGTGAGTGTGTGTGCGCGCATGCGCCTGGTATTATCAAAAGAATTGCTAAAACAAGTTAAGAAAAACAGGAATATTTTAATCGATGATTAAAGAGAAAGAGGGATTTCTCTATGAGAAAGAAAAGTTTAGTTTTGTTAATATCGGAATCAACAGAAATCGATCAACTTTAAGTAAGCATTGGAATCTCCAGGCAAGAGACGGTGCTTTTCTTCTGGGAGTAAGGACGCCACATGTCGAAAGAACCAATGGAGGGATAGACTGATATGCTGCAGCCAGTAGTTGTGGTAAGTTATTCTGATTGGCCATTCCTAACCTCACCGTGGCTGAACAGCACACGCACAGGAGAGTTTGGACTTGACCGTTAGACAGAATAGAATAATACATTTCGCCTGCCATTCCTATTTTGATAGAGAGGGATCACTCCTCAGGTCCATCTTTCAAGGTGTCTCTTAACCTCCCCAGGGGTGTAGTATGAACAAGAGAAATTGTTATTCATAAAGAATACGTGCATTGAAAATCAACTGATTTCTCTTCTAAGGATAAAGTGTTAATTCAAGTGGAAAAAATCGGCTAAAGAAGTTATTTTTGTATCTGCACAGTGTATCACATAAGTGAGTACACTCCTCACATTTCTGCAGATATTTAAGTATACCTCTTCATGGGACAACACTGACAAAATGACACTTTGACACAATGAAAAATAGTCTGTGTGCAGAGTTAATTTATTTTCCCCTGAAAATAACTCTAAATATAGCCATTAAAAGCTAAACCTCTGCCAACAAAAGTGAGTACACCCCAAAGAATCTACACCCCTAGATGTTAAAATTGAGTACTCTTGTCATTTCCCCTCCAAAATGTCATGTGACTCATTAGTGTTACTTGGCCTATGTGTGCCTTGGGAGCAGGTGTGTTTTTTTTCATTTATAAACCGATAGAATCTTACAGGGTCTTCTTAACATTTCTTGGAGATTTTGCAGATGACTCTATTTGACATGCCCTGCAAAATTAAAGGATCGAAATCAAAAATGATTTAAGAATAGTGTTTCCTCCTAGAGTGTGTAAAATACATTTTAAAACAAATTAGGATCATAAATAAGTCATCTACTTATTTTTTATCAAATTTAAACTATATCTTAAACATATAGATAAGGCAATAGACTACAATTGCTTAAGTTTTTCTGTAATACCTTAAATAGGTATGAGTCTATGGATTGTTTGTTGCTTTCTTCCAGTATATGGGATATATTATGAAGGGTTTGTTCGTAGTAGTGGTCGAGGGTTGTGGAGGTAGTTATTTATTATTGTTAGGAAATTCTGAAGTTCATATCTAACTCGTTTTTCTTCTTCTTATCTCATCCTTGTTGTTTTCTTATTTCTGTGAAAAGCAGCAAAGGAATTAAGAATAGAAATAAAAATACAGGAATACCTTAATACAGGCGTGATGGTTAGAATGTTCGCCAATGGTCCGAGAAACTTGGGTTCAATCCCAGGTGTAGTCGTACCAAAGATTAAAAAAATGGTACTTGATGTTACATTACTTAACACTTAGCATTATAAATTAGGGATCAAGGGTAAAGTGGAGCAATCCAGGGAAAGGAGTAGCCCCCTGCCTCTAGACCTTGGTGTTGTAGCTATTGAAAAGGAAGCCTTTCGGTCACCCTCGACGAAGTTTGCCCACTTTACTTTATTTGGACCTTAAGACTATTCTGTGATGTGAATGTTTTCCTGTACTAGAAGACAGAGTCGCGTTTCCTCCAGACAAGGCGTTAAATTATATCATAGACTTTTTTTCAGTAATCACAAATTGGAAGGTGTATCTCGCTGAGTATGTTCCATATAATCTGCAATTCGTTGGGGACACGCATCGGGCTGCTAAATTCTGGACTTAGTAGGCGCGTGCTTCTCCCACCAGAAGCACAGAGAAACAAATCCTTTCATTCGAGGTGATAACAATTTATTGAGGAAGATTTTTTTTTCGGTGCCAGGAAGTCTCTTTTAATGCATGCGCTGATTTTACTTCCTGTCAGCGGCCTCCGAGGATATTTTTACTTCTTGCGTTAATTCTTTTTATATTCTCATATTTTTATTCCTTTGTAATCCCCACTGGTATATTTTGAGTGAAATTCTGTTATTCTCTAGCATTCAAATGAAATCAATTCACTGGAATCTGTGAAGATTTAATATTGATAAGCAAAAAAACATGTTAGCCTTTTGTTTGTTTACATTTTAGCTGTTTTGTAAATATTTGTGCTAAGATAAAAATTATCTTCACCTGTTAATTGTTTCATTCAGCATACAAACTAATATTAACGTCATCACATTTCTTTACCACTACATAGAAATATGTACATGGAAAGACCACATACACACACAAGGCAATAATATATTGTCTGTTTAAGGTAAAATAAAACTGCAAAGTACGTGAATTTGTGATAAATATTGGATAATATTTACGCTCTATAATTATCTTTTCCTTCAAGAAAAGAATTTGTAATTTCTGTTTTTCAACAAAATTTTCCATCCAGTCAAAGAAATTAAATTCATTAAATTTGAAGATTCAAGTTTTTATTCACTCATTTACTAATTCATCAGTGACACGTGGTTATTTTTGGAATCCGTTTTCACTTCGTTTTTATCTTATAGAGCTGACTCATGACTTTTCGGTTTTCTCCAATCTTGATATCTACCTTCCGATTTATAGCCATCACTCCAGTGGCTGATAGGGGATAGACATCGGCTATCCGGCGATATTGTACAGGCTGCGACGAAAGATTACAAAATTTAGATGGTATCCTGCATAAATAAATATCTTCCTTTCAAATCATCTTCAGATGTCATTCCTAGATCTCGTTCAGTAAACGAAAACATATTAAATACCTCAAAGCTGCTACCATATCGGTACTATGGTACGGCAGCACTATTTGGAATCAAACGAAGCACTTGGAGTAAAAAACTAAATGGGAACTACACAAAGATGTCGCATGCTGTTTTGAACAAATTCTGGAAAGAGCACCTTGCAAAACAGTCACTGTTCGTCCACTCACAAAACATCTCACAAAACATCCAACTGAGACGTACAAGAAAGGCAAGGTATTGCTGAAGAACTACAGAGCTTGGCTTCTTTGTTTAATGGCATATCAACCTTTGCAGGTTATTCAATGCCAAAGGTATTCGCTGAGGAGAACAGTAGTGGTACAATTTAACCCATAACTGGGAGGATAAGGGGTTCATATCTTTCTCAAGCGTATTTGCCTGAAAGTGAACGTAGTAGCGCGACTGGAGTACGAACTCGCTTACTACGATTCCGCAGTCAATCGTTTTAACCATTAAAACAAGAGGACACCCCACCCCTGAAGAACCAGAGATGACGAGTTCTCCTTTGGGTTCTAATATGTGGACAGACCATTACTGGCTGAGCAATAATGACTGCAAGGTACTCGCGGCGCAAGGGGTATTGTCTTAGGAAATGGACACAGAAAGCAAAGTACGGGTCCTGAACCAGCTAATTTGCCTTTAACACAGCGCTTATACCTGTGGGTAAAGGATGCATCTTAGCATTCTCCTTTTACCTATGAGTAAATAGTAGGCCAGACTGTAATCTTTTAACCTTGGTAAGGCAAGCAGTCTTGGAGAAGGAAAACATTGAATTCAAACCAGTCAAACTCTGCTCAGAAACTGACATTGTGTCACATCCTGTTCATGCAGAAAAGTTGGTATATGCATGCATTCATCAACTCAGTGTTGACACTGAATTTTATCTAGAGAACCTCTTAAAGGCAATGGGCACCTGCACTAACAAAACGGTTAGAAATTATTTTTTGATTGAAGCAAATGATTAGAAAGCTTGTGTTTTGAGTTTTACCCGTCAGATTTCTGGTATATTATAGAGCAGGTGGAGATATTGAGTGTTTAACGTTTTAAAAAGGGTATTCTAAATTTTTTCTCACAAGATGCAAGGAGTTTGGAAAGTTACGGCTTGCATTATAAACACTGTTAATCACACTTTGCTAACGTATTAGCTTGTTCTTTTGTCACCAGGATGCAGGGTTCAGTTCTTCGTCTCAACAATATTTATTTCGACTATTTTATTAAGAGAACCACAATGTACATATTTGCTAAACAACTTCGTCAAGGAACAAGATGAGGAAAAGTCAATTCTTAAGTGGAATATAGCTTGTTTGAATTCATATTTTCCTTTTCCTAAACTGGTTGCCTAACTAAGGCAATATAGAACCTATTCTACACAATGATTTACCCTTAGGTGAAGGTGTGATATATTCCAGCCTTTTTCAACGGAAATTCCCCTTCTGAGTTGAATGTTTGCCAATTGTCCAGGAAACCCGGGTTCAATCCTAGGTCGAGTCACACCAAAGACCAAAAAAATGGTATCTAATGCTGCCTTGTTTAACACTCATCATTATTGTTATGACCGGTTATTAAGGGTCCATAAATAAATAACTCAACACGGGGATATGAGTGCCACACAAATGTATCCAAAAGTCTCTGGGGAGGGCCTCCTTGGTTGAACGTACACGTAGACAGTCAAGGTGCTTACTACAGCTGCTACTGCTGCTCTCTGCTCAACCAGCTTAGTTCTTGATTTATATCCTCTTTGGATAAGACCATTATTCTGGTCATAGGTGTGTCACCTACAACAATTATAATGTAAGGATAAAGGGTAACATGTATCAATCCCGGTAATGGATTAGCCCCCTCTCCTACGTCTCGGTGTAGTAGCTATTGAAAAAAGAGCCTTCGGTTCACCCTCGATTAACGTCAATGTAGTGTAGTAGAGAAGGAAAACAACATTGATGTATAAGAATATAATCAGCTTCTTTTCTTTTCATTTTATAACCGGAAATATACGTATGGTTAAAGTAAGAGTGATAGTTGTAGACGGCTGAGACGCACACAAGCAGGAGTGACGGTGTGGTTATACTATGAAACATCTAGGCCTATCTGCTTCGTTCTCCCCTGGTCGAAATCTTTCTTTGTTTATATAATTTTCCGCAAATCCTCGTGGTCACACCTTCCACCGACACTTTGCACGTGGATACGCCTCCTTCTCGTATGCCACCAAATAATTTTACAAGACACACCGTTGGGGAACAACTTGCATCCTATTTACTTTAGGAAACAGGTCTATCCTGTTGCACCACCCATGTAACTTCTAGTCATTATCTTCTAGTCATTATCGAACAAGTAATGTGAACTGAAACGCACACGGCCCCGTATGGATTTATTCAAGCGTTCCAACACAAAAAGGACGTGACTCATGGTCAACTTTTGAGCAATGTACATCTAGTTTGAATGCAGACATTGATGCAGATTCCGCGTGGCATAATGGCTAAAACACCGGATGATAACCTGTTATATTCTAGCTTAGCTGGCGACTATGAACTTAGCAGATTCAATGTGGTCGCAAGGTAACATTAACAAAGTGGGTCACAGGAAAGATAATATAAAGGAGGATGGCGAAGAATATAATTCATTGCCTATGGACAGAATGAGAGATATTTTTGTTCGCAGATAAGATCAACAAATTACCGGAAAAAACGGAAGTTCCGATAACCAGCCATGAACCAAAAAATACGTGAGGTGAAGAGGATGTACATATTTCCACATGGGACTTGAGAGACAATATAAGGTCTGAAATTTTGGTCCACTAGTCGCTCAAGCGAAGGGGAGAGGTCCACTAGTCTCTCAAGCGAAGGGACATACCCACTGGTCACTCAAGCAGACCTGTCAGCTCCTCGTGTGTGTTCTCTGGCCGCTGCACTATTTCACAAAAAGGGTCCCCGCCACAGAAGATAGATATGTGCGAACTTTCTCTGACTGTATTCCTACTACGCACAATTATCGCCGTCGAAGAATAGAAATATGAATTATATCTTTAAATATCGACGAGTCCTTTGTTGTTTGTCCAGTGGCGCAATATCAGACAAACCTTAAGAACACTGTGAATCCCCTTATTCCTCCAGTTAAGAGTTAAAAAGTATCACTGTTGTTCTATAACAATGACTTTAGTGTAAATAACCCACGAAGGTTTATATGCCATTCAACAAACAAAGTAAATGCGTCATTGTTTTTCTTTCTCGTATGAATTCACGTGTCAATTGCCATGATTCAATTAATGAAGTGAAGCCATTACATCCATAATACTCAATATTACACAAAACCCAGAAAACATTTTCTCTTGATCACGAGGAATATTCCAGCTTTTCATTTTCGGTTGTGTTATTGTCTTCGAGAAGAGACCAGCCTGATTTTTCTCGGTACAGAATTAATGTCAGAACCAACTCACTGTGCTATCAGGTAATTCTTGGGCTATTCTGATGCCTTGAAGGCACTGATCGTTGAGATTGCAACATGTTTTTCCCTATCTCAATTTAGATAAACCACACGTCTTTCTAACCCGTAGAGAAATAATTGAATAACTAATTATGGAATATGTCCATTTAGAAAAGTATCTACTCCTTTCCCCCTAACTAAGGGTTAAATCGGATACTTTTACACGGATAGCTATGTCATTAAATTACTCACGAAGGCTGATATATCATTAAAAAATGAAACCAAATTTCCGTTCGCATTGTGAAAATATTCAAATAGACAGACACAGACAGATACACGTAAATGCATATATATATATATATATATATATATATATATATATATATATATATGTGTGTATGTGTGTGTGTGTGTGTATGTGTGTGTGTGTGTGTGTACATATATATATATATATATATATGTATACAACCAAATTGAAAAGTAAACGCTACAATAACACACTACTATAAAAATAAACGCATAACAACTTACAAAGTTGCAATGTACATGCAAAGGTCACATCGCTTTTGCAATATACACACCCTTGATGATGGTTAAAGATCAGGCAGAAAGTACTTGAAAACCATTTAATTCTGGGAGGTTAAACAACCAGTTCCCACCAGATACCAGAAAATCGATGATGTGACTCAAAAAATAAATACAAAAATTGGGATACAAAGGATGTCTTCATTGTTTAAACAAATATGTATTGACGAAGAAATGCCACCTAAATACACACACACACACACACACACACACACACACACACACACACATATATATATATATATATATATATATATATATATATAAGGTTCATTCAATGGATAAGGGGTTTTTCTTTAAAAAGAAAACAGTTGCTTTTTTTTACGAAATTAATTCCATATTTGTAAACCGGGCATTATTAGGAATTGGTTTGCTGCAAAAATATTTTGATCTCGCAAAAATATTTCTTTTGGCAAATTAAATATAGTTCTCCAGGTTGTACCAAATGCCTGTCATCGTGATTTTTGGTACCTGAAAAGAACCAATTATGCAAGAATCTAGGAAGAATGTGTGATATCTTTGGAAAAGAATGCATTTTGTCAAATATGTTAACAAATGTGTTAAACATGAGTTTGCCTCAAAGTCCTTGAACGAATAGGACAGTCCATGGAGTGGAAATACATCCCTGACTCTCCAGTAAAAAAAAACATTCCGGGCGCAGCAATCAGTAAAGATCATGTTGACAGACTTCTGAGACATGAAAAGATACATCACAATTGATTTCCTTGATTAAATTGCTACTGTAAACAGTGCTTCTTTCTGCTAAATTCGTCGGCAGAATGTACTTCATAGCAATGGTATCCTGTATTTTATATGTTTGTTTTCAACGCAGAATATTTTTTTATAAGTATATTTTTTTTAAATATTCCTCTTTTTCATATCTCTTCCACAGTAATTTTGAAGCCTAAGCTTTAATCAATTCTTCAATGTAGACACAATAGAAAAGCATTTATTTGTCACGCTGTATTGAAATCAATTTTTCTATAATGAATCCTGTAGACCCCCCACCACTGATCTAATTGAATCAACGCCAAAGGTCTTATCAAAATTGGCCAACACTTAATAATATCAACCCATTGAAAACTATTAGATTTTTGCTTGCTTATTTAACAACTCACTTTTTTTCAGTTTCAAAATTTTTTGACCATTCGTATGATATTACGGTAATATCGTGTTGGTTTCTTTGTTTAATGGCAAATAAACATTCATGGGTTATTTAATGCCAAAACTAAAAAAGAGGGATTGGGTGGTACTATTTAATCCATGTCCAGGATATGGAGGTTCGTACTTTTTCCTTGGCAATTAGTCCGAAAGTAAGTGTATTAGCGTGACTTGGGGTTTGAACCGTCTTACTACAATATTGCAGTTCAGCTCATTATTCCCAGTACTACGGGGAGTCATCTCTCGTCAAATTCTTGGTGTAATTGTTAGCTCGTCTGTCGAGTTATTAAATCGTATGTTCCAGTCTAATCCTATCTGGAATCTGATAACAGATTAATATGAACTTTTAAAATTAACAATATGTCCGCTATCGATGACGACGATTTAACTAATCCCAAGTCAAGATAAACCTCACGGGTGATTTGTTTGTAGATCGACATTTTCTATACATCAATTTTTAGATGAGTTGATTACAGAAGAATCGTGTTACAATTTGTCACAAAATCTTTGTGCAAATCTTTCTGGCTTTTGAATTTAGAGCTTTTCCATGACATTTACTAGTTTTCCTATCAGTGCCAAATAATCTGGTCTTTGCTGGGAGGTGATGGATTTATGACTATCCCAAAGGTATTACCGATAAGTGATATGTGAACCGCCTCATCCAAGATTTAAACTCGACCCTTCGTCTTTTCTCTAAGATGATAACTTACTCCACACGTACCTTCGGTATATAAAGTCGGTGAAACGAAATACAAATGCTCCGTGACTAAAACAAAAATATGAATGTGCCATCAGTTTTGTTTTGTTTGGTTTGGTTTAGATTTGTGGCATATCAACTCTTGTTGGTTATTTAATGTCAAATTCATTTTTATACATATAAACAGTTCTATTTCAATTAATTCAGTTTAACATAAGAATATTTTTTTACACACTGTTAAATTTGAAAACATATCTATTTCAAGCAAGTAACTTTAGCATAAATATACTGTTTAGTTCTATTTAACTCATAGATAGAACCATATCACAAGTTACCATTCCGGCCAAGGGTGAACCTGGAGGCAATGGCAATAAAGAGGTACGCCTCATTTCTCAAGCAGCAGCATTACTGGTTCCTCACCATAAGTCATATCAGGACACTCGATGTGGGAGTCTTCCCCTCTGCAGAGATTCAGTCGGTATATTCTACATTCCCAGCCGACATGGCCAGTTCGGTAAGTTTAAAATAAATAAGAACCCTCAAAGAGCATAAATAAGAATATTTCACGAATATAGCAGAAATAAACACACACAATGATGATAAGCGAAATAGAAATACTCTGAGTATAACAAAAATGCTCAACGAGTAAAACAGTACTAAGAATACCCAAGCAGTACAGTATAAGCAAAAATACTCTAAAAGCTTAACAGAAATAAGAAAGCTCCAAGAGTATCGCAAAAATACTCAACGAGTATAGCAAAAATAAGAATACTTCAAGACTATAAAAGAAATAATAATACTCCTAGAGTATATTAAAATAAGTACACTCCAAGAGTACTGAAGGAATAAAAACACTGAATGAGTATAACAGAAATAGAATAATCCATGAGAATAGCAAAAATACTCAACGAGTATAGGAAAAATAAGAATTCTCCGAGAGTATAGCAGAAAGAGAAATAAGACTGTTGCATCAGTAAAAATCAATTGAATCTTCCACGAGTATTACATATATATGAATGCTCCACGATCAACTCAAATGGAAGAAGGTCTCATGTGTAAGGCAGAGATGGGTTAGCTGGTTGGTTGGTTGGTGAGTTAACGCTTTGTTATTTAAAGTCAAGTATTGTCTATATACATACATACATACATTTACACACACATACACACACACACACACACACATATATATATATATATATATATATATAAGCATTATTCGGTCCAGTTAAACCGGAGTTGGGAGTAATTCTATCAGGACAAAAAAAATTCAACAGTGAACATTTAAATTTTCCTGGTAAAGAGCTCAATGTAACTGACATTACAGAGCAATAATTTCTTTAAGATAAAACAAAACCGGTCACATTAGGATTGTAAATTTATTTCCATCCTGTTATGGGTTTTTCATATAAATCAAAAACACCAGAAAAAAATTAACAGAACTTCTTCAGATCTTATGGATAAAATAATTCAGAATAGACACAGGAAAGAAGGGTGGGAGGGGAGAGAAGAGTGGTGAAGAGTTTTCTCCTCATTTAGCCCACTTACGTTTTTTTAATTTTATTGCCGGTTGGAATTATAGTAAATTGATTTTTTAAATCTTCTTTTCATTTTATTTTATTTTATTACTTTTATTTCTTTTATTTTTTTTTTATTTTTTTAAAAAAATAAAAAGAGAAAAGGAAACCTACAAATACTTGGGAATATTGAAAGCTGAGAACATCATACTAGTGGAAATGAAAGAAAAAAAATTTAAAAGTGTATCTAAGGAGAACCAGAAAGCTCCTTGAAAAAAACTATATTGCGGGAACCTTATCAAAGGAAAAATACCTTGTAAAATAGTCGGGACCATTCTTGAAGTGGACCAGAGAAGAACTTAATCAAATGGACCCGAGAACAAGAAAACTAACGACCATGCATAAGGCCTTGCATCCGAGGGATGACGTTGACAGATTATGTTTCAAGGAATAAGAGAAGAAGAGGACTTGCCAGCATTAAAACCAGCGTTGACGCATAGATACAACGACTCGGCGACTACATAGAAAAGAGCGGAGGAAGACTGATTACAGCCACCAGAAATGATACTGACAACACGAGAATTAGCAGAACGGAAACAACCAGAAAAGAAAAATGGGAGGAAAAACACCTCTATGGACATTTTAAGTGACTAATAAGTGATATCTCTCACAAGAAAAAGTGGACGTAGCTATGAAAGGGAAACCGTAAGAGAAAAACTGAATTTCTCTCAATAGCAAAAAGGGATAACCATATCAAAGCAAGAATAGACAAGACGCAATGAAACAGTAAATTATGACAAAACGATTAATCACATATAAATGAGTGCAGAAAATTAGCACAGAAAGAGTATAAGACTAGACATGACTGGGTAGGCAAGGTGATCCACTAGGAATTGTGCAGGAAATAGGAATTTGACCATAGAAACAAATGATATATACACAACCCATCATCATGTGTCCTTGAGAATGAGACGCACAAACTCATTTGGAATTTGGAAATACAAACGGATCACCTAGTCTCGGCTCGACGATCTGACCATATTATGATCAACAACAAAAAAGAGAACAAGCTGAATTGTGGACTTTGCTGTCCTGACTTTTTTTTAGAAGAGCAATATTTTTTTCAGAATTTTATTCCCTACATATAAAAATCTATATTGCTTGGCACTGATTTATATCAAAAAATAATATAATCTCATAAAAGTATTTATTTCGAAGTTATTCAAAATGACGATAAATCAAACCGATTGCTCCGGACTTGAAAAGTGCTTTGTCATCAAAGTTTTGGTGGTTAAGATGTGCCAAATATGAATTTTACTGAAGAATGCGCGATGATTACGGAGAAGCATGCTTACATATTGGCTAAACATATTTGGGTCGACCAACCTGAGTCAAAAAGACGGTAGATGGAGGTGAAACAATCTTACTCTCCCATAAAGAAAAAGTTCACGGAGCCACTGTGAATAAAGAAGGTCTTTCTGTCAGTCATCCAGATAATAAAAGAATCCATCACTACAAATTTAATTGAAAAGGTGCATAAAACTGAGCTTTTATTCGCCAATTTCATAGATAAAGTGTACCTTATTTATTGATTGACTTATATATATATATATATATATATATATATATACACCAAAAAACTAGAAATTATAGAATTAACTTAAAAAATAGCGCGAAGGTTTTTAAATACTTTTAATCCTTTTTCTCTCTTTTTAAAAAATATTCTATTTCTCTTCATAGATATTCTATTACCGTTGATAGCGTTCTGTTTTAAATTTGTTTGTTGTCATCAACATCTCAGTTTAACCCAAATATATGTTTACGTAATTTTTGTACTGTTATATAAGACCGTAAAAACCTTTTAAAAAATCTTTACCCTATGAAAGGTTCGAAAGCGCTCAGGAAAATTTCGGTAAATTCATCTACTATCCCCAACCTAAAACCAAAGCCCGGATCAAATAGAACAAAACTGTGTATTTATGTTAAACTGAATTGTTTGAAATAGAACAGTTTTCGACATTGAAACAGTGAACTAATGCCAAACAGAAATGGTTGAAATTGAATTGTTTTAACATTTAACTGTGTGTAAACTGAATTGTATTTGTACTAAATTAAATTGCTTGAAACATTTATCAAAATGACTTAATTCAGCTTTAAATGGGCCGAAAAGTGTTGATACGCCGTAAAACAAAACATCCAAACAACCAGAAAGTAAGATATGCCCCAAAATTTGTATTCTAATTTCAAATGCCGACTTTGCAAGGTTCACTATAATAACAGTCACGGGGATAAATTTGTCTATTGTCAAAAACCTGCAGCCCCGTTTATATTCCATAAGAAATTAGTCAACGAAATCAAATATTGATGCCTAACTTAATAAATTATGGTGTTCAGGCAACTTTTGGAAGTTTTACCATAAAAAAATAGATAAAACATTCATCACAGAGTTCTTGTCCAGTTTCATGAAGATCTGATATTGGATCCATTTTCAAATATTTGCTAAAGGATGACTTCGTCAATTGAACCTGACGCTGGAGGCCAACACGATCAGCAGAAAATTTAATAATTCTTTCGTCGATATTTTGCTGATTTACTTTTTTTCCTTTTTGCTTATTCTTTTTAGATGTATTACACTTCACTAGACATTCTTTGCTACCTCCTTTCAAGTTCCTCGTCATTCCAACTCATTATCATTAACTTTCGTTTCCCTCAGGCTTGTTTTGTTTACAATAATAAAACAACACTTTCACTTAAGTACAGTAAATGATAATGGCGAAAACTTTTCCCAAAGCTACTTTCGTTAAGTGCTAGCCAGGGCGTCAACTTGATGCCACTCTAAGAACAAAGGCTTTATTGCACAGATTTACCAGTGTTAAGCTACTCACAACAAATTATAGAATGGGGAAGGGGATTGCCTTGTTTGGTTTATTTGGATTTATTTGTTAAACAGCAAATAAATACCTCCTGGGTTATTTCAAGCAAAACACGGAATTTGATTGCCCTTTGTAAACTGAACACTTTTTATTTGTCTGTTCCCATTTGCTGACTCACAGTTATATTCTTACATAAATATTGCGTGTTTACGTTATTAACGTTTCTACTGTTGCCCTCTATGTTGGTTAGCGCCCATCTTCTCACCTTGCTCTTTTGTCGTCGTAATTTTTTATTCTTTTTCGTGTCTGTCGTGCTCCATCTGTATATGTTAGTTTGTACCATGGCTGTACTAAAACAACATACGTGGCGAATTCAATAAGTTTCCAGACTATTTTTAACAGGCTATTAAAATTGCCGTAGACTCTTGAAAATTCAATACGTTATTACTATACATCTTATGAGATGACAAACCAATTTTTATGATTTCAGGTTCAAATGAACAGCTACAGCAGCAATTAGAATACACCCTACTAAAGCCTGATTGTCACAGCTGGTGAATTTCAAAAATGCAATCTGACACTTTAGAAGAACGATATGCAATAAAATTCTGTTTTAAACTTGGAAAAAATGATGCCACAGAAACGTATGGAATGCTTCAGACTGCTTTTCGACCAGCTTGCATTAATCAAGCATCAGTTTTTGAGTGGCATAAGAGATTCAAGGAAGGCAAGGAGTCTGTGAGGGATGATGAGAAGTGTGGGAGGAGTAAGGAAGTCAATACACTAGAGTTGATTGGCCAAAGGGTTAGAGTTAGGTTTAGGGTTACTATGTTGAGGCTTTAAGGGAGTTCAGGAAGAGATTATATCGGAAGAGGCCAGCACTCTTCAAATCGGGTCAGTGGCATTTCCAGCGGGACAATCCACCAGTCCACAACTCCATCCTTGTCACAAACTATTTGACCAAGATGCGCATCAAGACAATTCCTCAGCCTCACTATAGTCCAGATCTTGCTCCCTGTGACTTTTGGTTATTCCCTAAGCTCAAAGGCTGTCGTTATGAGACAATTGAGAGATGAAAGAGGCTGTGACGAAGGTCATTGATACGCTCACACAAGAGGACTTCCATGGGGCCTTCCAGAAGTTGTTGGAACGGTAAAACAAGAGCATTGCAGCCGGAGGAGATTACTTCGCAGAGGACTAGAGTTTAATGTGTTTACTATTAATAAAAGTGCCCATACGAAAAAAGTCTGGAAACTTATTTGATGATCCTCGTATATACCGTTCTCTTGATCAAGTTTCTTTAAATCAACCAAGACCATCCACCCACGGGCACAAAGTAACATGTTGCTGTAACCCCAGCTCCTCTTAATTTTTTCAGTGTTAGGATGACAAACAACACGGGCACAATTTTCTTACGTTCACATTATTTTCTATGGCTCTTCTTCATGACAGGGAATTAATGTAGCCGAGCACAGTTGGAAATAAACTTTCTCGTTTGCGTTTCCTCACTGTCAAAACATTAAATTTATTTTCTTGTGTCATCGGATTACATGATTTCTTAATCTAATCACAGCTATGGAATTAGGCAAACCCAATGAGTCCCTTGTCACTCTAAAGAATTGACTCCAAAGTATTTTTCACACTAAGAAGTAAAGCATATTCAGAATAAACTAAACTTCATATAAATTAAAGATATCAACAAATTCCTATTTGTTCAGTCAGCTGGGGCTGCAGAATACATCGACTACATCTCTGCAGATGCCCGACGATGATTGCCCTGATTATGACACTAAACAATCTGATGGAGAGGTTCCAGTAAGGCTGTAACTTTCGGGAATGCAGATTACTCCTTCATTTCCATCGCTTTCACGACTACTGTGTCCCAGAGTCGTAGCCCCCGTTAGGGTCCTATCCATGGGTCGCACAGAACTAAACAGAATACTTATGCTAAAAGGAATTGATTGAAATAGAACAGTTATGAGATTTAAACTACGTACTAACGCTAAACTGAATAGTTTGAATATCTATTTTATATTTAACTGTGTGTAAACAAAAACTATACTCATACTGAACCTAATTGTTTGAATTAGAACTGTTTGACATTTAAACTGTGTCATCATCATCATCATGATGTCGTGCCACTAGCACGGATATCCCTGACCCTCTCTGGCCATTTTTCCCAATCGTTCATCGCCTCCGGCAGGTCTTCAGGGCTACCTCCCGTATCCACACAGGGCTGCTGAATGTATGTTCGAGCTGGTCATCCTGCTTTTGCCCGGCCATATGTGGGGGTGCATAGGAGTACATCACTTTTGAGCTCGTCCCTGCTTCTCCAGCAGTGTCCTGCATGTCTGGTTCGTCTAACTTGGACAGTTTTCATGATGGGAGGCAGTTGGCCTGTATAGTTGGTGCCTTGTGGGGTGTTGCCGCCAGGACTTGTTCAATATTGCTCGCAGCATTCTTTTGTAATTGCCGTCTGTCTTCTTCTCGAGAACGTTTTGTTAGCGTCCAAGTAGTGCATCCATACAGCAGTATCGATACGACCGCTGCCTGGAAGAAACTGCGTTTTATTTTATCGGTCAAGTCTGATTTCCATACAATCCATAGCCTATCGATAACTGTCCATGCCTTCGTTAGCGGCGTGTGGAAAATGCTAAACTGAATTGTTTGAAATAAAGCTGTTTATTTGTATTAAACTAGATTTGGCATTAAATAACTTACAAATGCCATAAAACCGAAACAAGCAAACAAAGAAAACAACCAAAATCTTATGTCAAAATATGATATGAAGTACTCCTTCCTTATGCAAATAATTAGCACACATTAGTATGGGTTCAATTATACTAATTTAATACTAATAATTATATGGTTTTAATTAATTACCTCTATCTTATAGTATCGCAAAATGAGTGTCCTTACTTTGGCGGTAAACTGCACCTTATGGCTAGGCTCTAGTTTTTGAAGTTTGCAGAGTCTGGAGCAGCCCTTTATTTTCATTACTCCCGTGCTCACTCTGTCCTGGAGTGGTTGTACTTGCTTTGGTCCCATCTAATTATTGAGTAGAAATGTTTAAGAACGAAAAATCCCTTTTAAGAAACAACTACATAAAAAATGTGAATATAAACGAACGTTGAATGCAATTCCCTAACATTAAGGCATTAAATAGGCATGGGGCGTTAATATACGCCAATAATCAATCAATCGTTTAATAAATCTATTTTATAATAAACATTTCTTTGTGTACGTTTATTTAGTTTCAAGTGAATAATAAAATAATACCTAATAAACCTTTTTAGCTTCAAGCAGTAGTAGTTTTCGGAGCTCTTTACTTCGAAGTGGAACAAGGCCGAATTAATGGGGCACCCAAATGAGCCTCGAACGCACTCGCTTATGTTTGCTTGTCTAGCTTGTTAACCATTACACCACCAGAGGTGTCCTTTTTAGATTCAAATAATCATTCTTAATACCAATAGAATTAAGTTATATGGTATCATGGATTGTTTGGGAATGCAGTTTTTAAATATCTATTTTATCTATAGATGGAACTCTTTTAGCTACTATAACGACTGCTCAGAGGGAGTGATAGTATTGAAGATGTAATCTTCCCTTTTCACAGATTTTTCATCTCTCGAGCAAGATCCAGGTTGGTCAATGTTTTTGCTTCATTCATTGTTCATCCTACGGTGTGCTGAAGTGGCAAAACCGACTAGATGGCATGTATTATTCTTCTTGTTAATTGTACGGTCTTCTGATGATTATTTTTTCACTCTATGCGGGTATGTATTTCAACAGTGCTGTGGTCTAAAGGGTTTCGATTCTATCACTTATCTCCAGTTTCTTCAGTCTCCTTTTAAGGCCTTTGTGGGCTATTCCAAAGGCATCAACTACAATCAGTATCACCGTTACCTTTATGCCCCCACAGCATTTCTTAACTTCTTCTCTTTCTGTTTGTTTTCATATTTCTGCTTTTGTGTGGTGTTGCCTTGCACAATCGATTTTTAGATTCTACTTTGTTTAGCAGTCAGTTCTTATTAGAACGATTTGCCTAAAATGTCATCAGCAGTGTCCGGTTCGCTTCTCATACTAACATTTGGATTAGGCGGCCTTTAACCTACTATGGACAACCGTACAAGCAAACGTCATATGTCTCATCATGAGAGAGAGAGAGAGAGAGAGAGAGAGAGAGAGAGAGAGAGAGAGACAAAGGATGTGTGTGTGCGTGTGCATGAGATAGATAGATAGATAGAGAGAGAGAGAGAGAGAAAGAGAGAGAGAGGGAGGCAGTACCAAAATCTTATGGTCACGATTTTGTAATCTTTGACAAGATGTCGGCTTCGATTTTGTTAACTGTGATTAAAGCGGGAAATATGATTGGCCAACCAACCCAAAAAGAATGTAATTAAAAAAATGAAGGAAATAAAGGTTTTGTTATGTTTATTTTGATGGCATATCAGCCATTGAAGGTTATTTAATGCCAAATCTTCTTTATTCATATATATTAAAGGTATATGATTTGTAAACACATTTTGTTGGCAACATTTTTAAGCGAGCCAAAGCTCATTCTTTTGCACTAGTAAAAATATTTGTATGTATCACTAACAATTTAATTAAACATTAGACATTTGTTAGCATACAGTTAAATAATCAAGCATTTTTATTTCTAGCAAGTCAATTTATGACAAATCATTTGTTTTCACACAGTTTAAATGTCGAATGTATTTCTATTTGACCCAAAGATAGGACCCTTTCAGTTGTTACCACTCCGGGTTAGGGTGGAACAGGGAACAATGACAATGATGGATACTTCACATTCCCCAAAACTCTAGAATCAATGGAGCCTCACCATCAGATTCAGTTGGCTAAAAGATATAAAGAGAAAATTAGTCGATAAAGAAAGAAGGAACAGGAATAGAATTATTCTTAATCATGGATGTACTTATCTTGTTAAAAAAATAGAATTAGTTAACTAATAGATTTATTCACAAAGCAGTAAATAAACTGATATCAAATAAGACGCAATATGTGTCTTTATTTAAGAGCTGGACATTCAAGCTTAATAAAATATACCTACAAATGTAAAATATAAATTGATTAAATTATTTAGATTAATAGCATAACATTTTTGCATCCTACCTGCTATTAGTTTATTTACTGCTAAACAATTAAAAAAAAGCAGTTACAAACAAGGTTAGCATCCCCTATGTATACAAATTCCATCATTTCTACAATCGGTGCCAATTAGTTAAGTGTTGACTTTGTTGATCCAGGACACACAATATCAAAAGTAAGAAAAACAACTAAAGAAAACCTGAGAAAACGACAACTAAAGCTTTATAATTACAATCAAATTGAGGATAGGGCAAGGGGTTGCTGAAAAGATCTCGGCCAGACATAAAGGGAATATCCAACAGCTAGGAAACGAACGATGGTGTTCCACATTATAATCCCTGTTTTTAATCACTCAACGTTCTGGAAGCCTCCAAAGATTCAACAAAATTCACAAAAAAAAAAAAAAAAATGTAATTCCCTTCTTGAACAGATAGAATTTAAGAATACATTAACTTTCTCTCCTTCTCTGTCTATCTAACTGTCTCTATATACGTGGTGCCTTCAATAAGATTTCCAGACTTTTTTGTACAGGCATTTAAAATTGAGGTAGACTCTTGAAAATTCAGTATGTCATTGCTATACATCTTATAAGATGACAGACCAATTTTTATGATTTCAGGTTCAAAGGAACAGCTACAGAAGCAATTGGAATACACCCTACTAAAGACTGATTGTCACAGCTGGTGAATTTCAAAAATGCAATCTGGACGTCAGGACACTTTAGAAGAACGATACGCAATAAAATTCTGCTTTAAACTTGGAAAAAATGCCACAGGAAAGTGTGGAATGCTTCAGACTGATTTTGGACCAACCTGCATGAATCGAGCATCAGTTTTTGAGTGGCATAAGATATTTAAGAAAGACAGGGAGTCTGTGAGGGATGACGAGGAGTAAGGAAGTAAATACCCCAGAGTTGATTGGCCAAATGGTTAGGTTTAGGGTTACTATGTTGAGGTTTTAAGGGAATTCAGCAAGAGATTCCGTAGGAAGAGGCCATGCACTCTTCAGATCGGCTCAGTGGCATTTCCACCAGGATAATGCACTAGTCCACAACGCCATTCTTGTCACATACTATTTGACCAAGATGGGCATCAAGACAGTTCCTCAGCCTCCCTATAGTCTAGACCTTGCTCCCAGTGACTTTTGGTTATTCCCTAAGCTCAGAGGCTATCGTTATGAGACAATTGAGGAGCTGAAAGGGGCTGCGACGAAGGTCATTGTCATGCTCACACAAGAGGACTTCCACGGGGCCTCCCAGAAGTTGTTAAAACGGTACAACAAGTGCATTGTAGCCGGAGGAGATTACTTCGAAGTGGAATAAAGTTTAATGTGTGTACTATCAATAAAAGGGCCCATACGAAAAAAGTCTTGAAACTTATTTAATGATCCTCGTATAAAATGCCCTGCCCAAACAATTACGGACGAGGAAAACGCCGATGACATAGCCCTTCTAACAAATACACCCACCCAAACCAAAACCCTGCTACATAGTCTGAAATGAGCACCTGCAGGCGTATGCCTCCATATCAATGCACACAAGACGGAATATATGTGCTTTAATCAAAGAGGCAGTATCTCCACACTAAACGGTAGACATATATCAACACGCGAATAGTAAAGGCATGGTCAGCTAACGACCGATAAAATAAAACGCAATTTTTTCCAGGGAGCAGTCGTGTTGGTACTGCTGTATGTATGTACTCCATGGACGCTAACTAGACGGATGGAAAAAAAGCTTGACGGCAACTACACAAGAATGCTGCGAGCAATATTGTAAAAATCCTGGAGGCAACACCCTACAAAGCAGCAGCTGTACAGCCACTCATCACGAAATCTATCAAAATTAGACGAACCAAACATGTGGGACGCTGCTGGAGATGTTGGGACCAACTCATAAGCAACGTACTCTTGTAGACCCCTTCACATGGGCGAACAAAAGTAGGACGACCGGCTAGAACATGGAACAGCTCTATGCCGATACAGGATGTAACCTTGAAGACCTACCTACCTGAAGCAATAGACGATAGAAAAGGGTGGTGGGAGAGGGTCAGGGATATCTGTGCAGAAGGTGCTACATGATGATGATGACATTCATTACTTAAGTTTTATGTATTTTATACAATCTTCCGACGGAAGTTGGATAAAAGTGGCCAGTTAATAGTCTATATAGAATGAGGAGTACTCACTTGATAAGATCTTAGTTCGAAAGAAATACGTGATCAGATATTTGAACATTCAATATTTTTTTCTCTTGCAGTCTAAAAAAGAAGATTATAAATAATGACTTTAATTGGGGTCAGTGAGTAGATGATATAGAAGAAATTGATTGTGAATTCTCAGATTTTAGTTCTCGTTTGAAGATTGCGTAAAACACATAAAACTTGAGTTACTGACGTAAAATGTCCAGAAATTTGATAACTATGTTTTATTTTTGCCCTGTTCAAATAGTATTGAGCATTCTTTTTAAGCAAAAACTTTTCTAATTTGCAGTTCTATCTTCTTTATCCAACACATTCACACACACACACACACACACACATAGGGAGAGAGAGAGCGAAAGAGAAAGATTGAGAGTGAGAGAGAGAGAGAGAGAGAGAAAGACACAGACAGACTGAAAGACAGAAAGATAGAGAGAGAAAGAGAAAGAAAGAGACAGAGACAGAGACAGAGAGAGACAGAGAGAGACGCACACAGACACAGAGAGACATAGAGAGAGAAAGACACAGAGAGAAAAACAGCGACAGACAGACAGACAGACAGACATAGAGAGTGGGAGAGTGAGAGTGAGATAGAGACGCAGTTTGACATAGTGATAGAAATCCAGAAAGAGAGAGAGAGAGAATGATATTGGCAGAAAGACAGCCAGAGAGAGAGAGAGAGAGATACAGAGAGAGAGAGAGAGAGAGAGAATAAAAGAGAAAGAGAGAGACAGGGGGGTTTCACTTAGTATAATCGTGAAACTAAATGTAATCGTTCAAATTCTTACTGAGGTGGTTTGTGTTTCAACTTTACGCTAACAACCACGGAAAAAGCATGAATCCATGTATTTTGACCCAAGTAGAAGTGAATGGGTTATTTAGCCTGAGTAAGGCAACTATTCAAGGAGTAGGAAAACCTCTGAATTCAAACCAGATGTACTCCGCTTAAAACACTGGCCTTGTGCCACACACTGCTTATATGTGTGTCTGTGCATGTGAGCAACATATTCATCAAGGGGGCAAAAACAAACGCATTCCTTTGACTCCCTTTCGCCATCTAATCCAATAGGCCATCGCTCATGATAAGTCGTCTTAATGGCACCCAGTTTCCGCACTGGGATGATGAATTGAAGTTTTTTTTTAATTCTGATCGGATAACAATGTTGCGTCCGTAGGAGAGGGTAACTCATATGTTTGTCCTTACTTTCAACAGCAGGAACCAGCATGACATGCTCGTCTTACTTGAATGGTTTGTGAGATGGAAGGTAAGTGGCTGTACAGCTGCTCTTTTCAGAGTACTGTTTACAGCGTTTGTTTGGAACAGCAGCATCCTTTTGTAGTTCCCATTTAGCGGTTCATCAAACTTCAAGTGGTGCACCCATACAGTAGTACTATCACGGCTACAGCTTGGATAAATGTTCGTTATATTTTATCATAGAGATCGGTTATCCCTCCATATATATGTATATATGTTTGTTTAAAAACCACGGATCTTCCATTTTGATTATATGATGGTCTTATGCTTTTCTCTTGCTTTCTTGCAAGTACCTTTGTATTGAGGTCGAATTGATAGAGAAGTTGCCATAATTTTTCTCCCAATTATAAAAACACAGATAAATTCACATCAGCTCAAATACGAAAAACCTCAATAATAGCACCAAGATCATCAATGAAAATTACAACAAAATGCCAACAAATCCTTGAAGCCATTATTATTTAAAAATGCAGAAAACAGCTAAACGCAAATTAAATGGCATTAAACACTGGGACACATATACTAAACATCTTCAACTACAAACATACTAACCAAAGAAAACTTCCGACAAAATATTTTTTGATTAGTAGTTTGGGTTTTATGGCATATCACCCTTTGTAGGTTTTTTAACGGCAAATTACTTTTTATGCAAATAGTTCTAATTCAGCTAATTCAGGTTAGCATAAGTACAGATTTTCTTTACACACAGTTAAATGTCAAAACAGTTCTATATAAAACAATTCAGTTTAGTGAAAGTACAGTTTCAATGTTAAAAACAGTTCCGTTTTAAGCAAATCAGGTTTGCGTAACCACGCAGTTTAAATGTAAGTACAGTTTAATTGTCAACAACATTTCTATTTCAAGCTGTTCAGTTTAGTCAAACAGTTCTAATTCAAACAATTCAGTGTAGCATAAGTTTGCAGTTCTATTTAACCCATAGATAGGGCCCTAGCAGGTGCTACCATCCCGGGCCAGAGTGGACCTGAGAGCGATGGCAATGAAGGGGTGCTCCTCATTCCCCAAAATTCCAGTATCACTGGAACCTCACCATCAGATTGTTTAGTGCCATATCCAGGACACTTGTTGGGGGTCTTACCCCTCTGTAGAGATAGAGTCGGTGTATTCTACAACCCCAGCCGACTAGGCAACCAACAAAATAAATAATACTCTCTAAACCATGCAAAAGCAATCAATACCTACATAACATTCCCTTGAAGACGATCAATTAATATGATCGAAAACACTGATGAATAGAACTTGAGTTAACTTCTTTTTGTTTCATTGTATCAGGGTCCAAAAAATGAGCTCTCACTCATTTAAAATAGTTACCTACAAACTATTAAATTAGAAAGCATATATATAAAGGGTCTAAAGACAAGAGATTGATAAAGGAAAGAAAAAGGAGAGATATAGATATAGGTTTGACTGATGGTGGGAGGAATTAATTGGTTTTTTTTAGACCCTTTTCCCTCCCTTTATACCTTTTCTCATTCCTCATTAATCTATTTTTTCCTCAATTTGCTATAATGTAGAAAAATTCAAAAATGTTTAGTTTGATAAAATTTTTCCGTAAATAAAGAACGATATATTACCATTAAACTCGTTGTGTTTGATTTATCCACCATTCTACTTACTTTTGTAACCTTATTGTTATATTTTGACCTTCGCCCCGGCCCAAAAATGCTATTCCAAGGTGATACACCGGAAGGAAGTGACACATTCCAATGGCCAGCAATCGAAAGAGATCGCGTGGGCGGAAAAAGGCTTATGATATGGGACAAGGTGAAGGTCCCATTGTGCCATTAACAGTGATGCACCGGAAGAGAGTAACCTCTGAACTGCATGACAGTTATTTCCGCTTGATGACGATTAAACATTCGATTTCAAAGATCCAGTGGGCGATCGTGTGGGCGTTGAATTATTATATAATTGAGTTGAGTTGGGTACCAAACCACTTGCCAGCAGACTTCCAGAGATTAGGGAAGAGATGTGGTAAGGAAAGCCACACCAGGCCGATGGGGCTTGAAGGCCTGATGAGCTGGGGTCCAGAGAAGATGCTAAGATGCAGTAAAGAAAGCCAGCATCCAGCAGTGGACCCTAAAGACCTCTGGTTGAGCATCTAAGAGAACAAGAAAGACACAACGTGACGGTCATAAGTAGTGGGGTCAAAATATGAAGTTTATATTCGGTCACTAGCACCCTCTCACATGCAAACCTTGAACAACCCTTTCGAACCCTTGCATAAAGTGAGAGGTGAATATTTGTAAAGAAGTCTTCCTGCGTCTTTATCATGCGTCGTTTATTCTTGCGTCTGTTATCATTGCGTCGGTATGTATCCAGTAAATATATGTATTTCTGCATGAATCAGAAGATGACTATATATTATATTCACCATAATCTACCATTTCTTCATATATATATATATACATATATATGCTTTCTAATTTAATAGTTTGTAGGTAACTATTTTAAATGAGTGAGAGCTCATTTTTTGCACATAGTTAAATGGGTTCAATTATTGCTAAAACGCATAATTCTATTTCATATTAATCCTTTGTTAGTACAGAATTATCTTGATTCAAGTATTGCTATTTACCAAGTATTGGTATTTACCAAGTATTGCTATTTACCTAGTATTCCGATCTAATTTGAACAACCCAAACACTGAAGTATTGTTTAAAAAAAGAATGATAATATTAATGCTGAGAAAATATTGAACTCTTCTATTGACCTCTACAAGAGTTCATAAGAAGAAATACCACCCAGTATCAGATTGGTTCTGAAGTCAATGATAATGAAGGGGTTACCTCATTCTCCAATAATCCTAGCCTGGATCCTCATTATCACATGAAGTTTGATTTGTTTTTTGTTTTTTTTTTTGTTTTTTTATTTAGTTTGGTTTAATGGCATATCAACCAGTTTAAGTTATTTAATACCAAATCCTTTTTATTCAAATAAACAGTTCTATTTCTAACAATTCAGTTTAGCATAAGTACAGTTTTTTGGTTTACAGTTAAAGCTCAAGACAGTTCTATTTTAAACAATTCAGTTTAGCGAGGAAAAGTGCAATTAAATGTCCAACAGTTCTTTTTGACCCCTATCAAATGCTACTACTCCGGGCCTGAGAAGACTGTGGAGCGATGGCAATAAAGGGGTTCACCACATTCCCTAAATATTCAGCATTACTGGAGCCTCACCATCGGAGTGTTTAGAGTCATAAATAGGACACTTGTATATGGGGGTGTTAACCTTCTGCAGAGATACAGTCGGTGTAATCTGCCACACCAGCCGACTGTGCCAATGAAGTTTAATGTCAGACTCAAGACGCCAAAAGATTTCAAGTATTGCTTACACTAATAATTCTATTTGATATCATTGATTCGTTTTCCCACAGAACTAAAAATCTATTTAGTATTAATCATTTGTTTTCCCATAGTTTAAATAGTTTCTAGTATTTTTTTTTATCTAAATGCAAATGAGACTCGGCAACCACCTTCTGATATCTCTAAGATGAAATAGGGCTGGGTACTTGTTTGCTAAAAGAGCAATTAAATGAATATGGTCAGAACAATCAAAGATCCTTGGGCTAGACATGACTAACCGATTGATCGGATCGGGTCCCTCCGACCGCCTGTCTGGCCTAATAAGGACCGAAGTAGGGTATTAAATGTCAGATTACGGTCACGGTTTGCGCAGACACCAGAATCCTTTTTTCCAACCTGTAGCGCCTCGGTCGGGTTTTTTTTTTTACTCCTCTGCCGGGGTGTTGTCGAGGTATTCTATAATCCACGCTGACTGGATGGTTTGTTATTTTATTTGGGAGATACGATGATATTCACTTTGCATCTTTGCGCTTATACTGCGGCTATAAATTTGGGGGATTTTTAGACTATTTTAGATCTTATCAAACATTTTAGATTTTGTTTCTCGATGATATATATATATATATATATATATATATATATATATGTATGTATGTGTGTGTGTGTGTGTGTGCCAAATGTGATGATTCGTTTTTTTTTTAGAAATCCCACTAGCACCAGTGTAAAGTATTGAAACATGATTAAATGTTCAGTTTATAGATTGAAATTCTCTGTTATCATTGGTCTCTTTGGATAAGTGTTTTCTATTGTAGAGTTTTCCATCACAATGTCGGTTAAAAGGAAAAAGAAAAAAAAACAATTACCACTTATGTGATTGGCCCCAGCGCATTAAATATTGTAATAATTCTATGCTGTTTTCATCTTTTCAGAGAAAGCTAGAGATATTTAGCCTATAAGTCCGAAATTAAAAACATCTCTTAAAGTTCCAAACAGTGACTGGAAAAGAACTCACCCAAAATGTACAGGAATAAGGTTTTCGTTTTTAACTACCGGTGGAAGTGCAAATAATTTCTCTGATACTGGTTGGCGGGGTAGCCTTGTAGGATTCCTAATCCTTTCTTTACAGATAATCAATAGCATGTAAAAAAAACAAACGACAACAAAATAAACATAGTGAAAATAGGGATGAAGTGTACTTTTAGTAAATTATTATATTTTGTTTTAGATCTTTTAGGTTTTTTGTCATGAGTTTGTCTTCTCATATTCAATGGTACCGAAAAGGTTAAAATTGAATACCTGGAATGTACATTTATTTGAATAAATCTCCGTCATGGATATTTTGGCTATATACGATCAGCTATATATTTCTGAAGTAGTTTGGTTTCTTTGTTTAATGGCATATCAACCTTTGTATGTTATCTAATGCCAAAGTGATTCTCCTAGAAGAACAGTAGTGGTACTATTTAACCCATAGCTGGGAGCATAAGGGGGTTCATACCTTTCCCAAGGGTATTTAACCGAAAGTGAGCATAATAGTGCAACTGGAGTACGAACTCGCTTACTACGATTCAGCAGTCCATCAGTAATATATATATATTGGTCCTAGAATACGACCAAGATATTCACATACATATAATGTTCATACGCATATAGGAATCCGAAAAGCACGAAATTGGTTCAGGTATGAAACTTTTATTTACCTTTTTGAGTTTAAGTTTTTTCGACATGAGGAGAGAGAGACACAATTTCTTTCTATCCTGACTTTTCCATCTGACCCCACTACGTGCAGCACCCCACCGCTAACTACTGGTCTGGCTTCTGTGAGCTCCGGAAAATCTACTACCTTCGTCTAAGTCCAAATCTCGATTCACTGTTTTCTTCAAATTTCAAAATCCTCAGCCCATCAATTCTATGCATGACGTCATTCACGTCCCTGGTCCATTTCCTATCTGGGGATTTTATTTGGACATCTGTGATTGTCACATCCGTCCCGCGCGCGCGTGAACACATGCACTCAAAGTGTGCACCAACTAACCTATGCACTAAGCCAAAAGGTTCTCAGGCTAACTAAACCGAAATGTAAGATATACAAAACGAAAAATGATAATATAAAAAAAAATCCTTCCGCAATTATATAATACATCGCTTTAACCATTACACCACGCTGAAAACCCCCCATTCCTGAAGTAAAGTATATGAATTGTAATTGTTTTGGTATTTTCTACTGCGTACAAGAGAATATAGGCTGACTCATAGATCTGCATTTTCTTGCTTGAGTTTTTTCCTTCCTGCCGTTCACTTCACTCTCTCAAGCAAAGCTTCTCAAGAATTTTTACTTGATGCGCTCATTTTAAACAAATTTAATTACCATTTTCCTCCAAATAAATTAAATAAATATTACCGACATTTTTTTTAGGTTCACTACATGTCAAGATGAGAATTGCTGAATTTTTCAAATGTTTTCGATTTCAAGTTTAACTTTTTACAAAATACAGAAAAATAATAAATTAAATATTGAATCTTACCAATAAATATCTGTCTTAACAAGTGAAGATCCTCAATCAGAACAGGTTATTTCGTTAATAATAATTTAATTTTAATTTGACTCATTAAAAGTTTGTTCCCATCGATAAGAATTAAAATTTCAGGCACTGTATTTTAATTTTACATTTTCATTATTTTCCATTTTTTTTATATCATTATTCTTTTTATCAAAAAAATCTTCCTGTTCTTATGACATCACATAACCGATCATACCATAGATATTTCAATATTTTTATAATATAATTCGCGTCAAATATGATTGTTTTTCAATGATTTCCTTTGTGAAGGTAGTGTTAAAAGTCTCATAAAAAATCTAGATCTTTTCAGTTAGAGTGAGATCGATCGTCTATTTAAATGAACCGTGTGTTTTGAATGGGTCATACGTAAATGACGCATTACTAGTGGATATCATTGCCAATAAAACATTTTGCCAGTTGTATAATATCTAGCAACGAGTCAACTCGAATCAGAGATTTTTTTGTTCTTTGAAAAAGTGATTTTTAAATGCTGCCGAGTAAATTCCTTTCTTGTAGACCCGTATATTTTTATTATCTTCGTCAAAATCTTCTTCATTCTCATATTTTTTTTTTTTATTATGGATCAATTTAAGAAGCCCTACTTTAAAGTTAACGTAAAACACAACCGTCACATTCTTTCCTTGAAGAGAAATAGCAAGTCTATTTTCATGTCTGTTTTAGTCACCGGTTTTCAAAATATAAATGAAGTTAGAGAGTTCCGATTGCAAGGAGAGGTAATCAAATATTTACTTCATCTTTTATATTTATTTTGAGTTTTAGTATTTTCAACTCAATCTTCATCACATTGGATGGTTGGTTTGTTGGTTGTTTGGTTTTACAGCGTATCAAAAAGTTTCAGGTCATTTAACACCGAATTAAATTTCAAACAATTCAGTTTAGTATAAGTATATTTTTTGTTTACAAACGGTTAAATGTCAAAATAGTTCTATTACAAACAATTCAGTCTAGCATACGTATACAGTTTCAATGTCAAAATGTATTATTTCCAACAATTCAGTAAAGCAATAGTCTATAAAGTTCTATTTCAAACAATTCAGTTTAGCATCAATTCACAGTTTAGATGTATTTGACCCATAGATAGGACTCTATCAGGTGCTACCACTCCGAGTCAGAGTGGACTTGGGAGTGATGGCAATGAACGGGTACTTTGCATTCCCCGAAGCTGCAGCATTACTGGAACTGTACGATCAAATTGTTTAGTGAGATATCCAATGCACTCTTTTGGGGTGTTTTAACCCTCTGCAGAGAAAAGAAGTCGGTGTATTCAACAGCTTCAGCCAACTGGGCCACAAGACGCTCGTTGGGGCAGTCTTATTCCTCTGCAGAGAAACAGTCGGTGTATTCTACTGCTCCAGGCAACTGAGCCACAGGACACTCGTTGGGGGAAGTCTTACCGGTCTTCAGAGAAGCAGTCGGTGTATTCTACAGCCCCAGCCGACTGAGCAATACATCGCATTGGAGTCTGTTTTGTTCTTTACAGGAGCTTGGACATCTAAAGTTTAGTGCTTGAATACTAAGCATTTCTGCAAAAAAGGTTTTAATAATAGATTCATATAAGATTATGAGAGGAAATTGATGGCGATTCGAATAAATGTGCTTCTAGTTGGTCCGTAAGGATTACCAGCTGAGGATTATAGCGTAAAGAAAGAAGAATTATTTTGTCTCCAAAGTTGGTCACTTAGGTAATGGGACTGAAAATGTAAAGGTCTCCATAATCAATTTAATCATAAATCAAATCATATCTGTTTTAAAATACTTCTGTTGGAATGATATACTCTGACGATAGTATTTCCACATTAGGAAACAGTGTCGGACGTCTTCAACTGACACTGCCTTCAGTCGGTTGAACATGACCTTATATAGTCTCCACAGTTCTCAAATGGCAACCACGGAGCTAAGTTTAGATTTTTAAAAATCAGGAAATTGTCAGAGGTATTAAGATTCAAAAAGAATGGTGGAAATGTTACCACATGAATCCTCATTGGGGCCCCAAAATTCTCAACAGAGAATATGTATAGAGGGTAAGGAGATGGACATTCTTTGCTGAAAAAATCAATAAAACAAGTCAATTTTAATTCATTCGAAATTATTCTCCCTGGCAAAGCACAATCGTATCCTGAGTTGTTCTTTTTTTGTGATGTGCCCCGTCAACCAGAAGTGAGCACAATTTTCGGCTACCTACAATGTTTTTTTCACCAAAATATTAGTCTGAAATAGAACTCAATCTCTATAAACTTTTATCAACAAATTAAATGTTTTTGTTGCATTATCCTTAAATTCGTATTTGATCCAGTTTTCTATTTTTGTATCACCCTTAACAAAAGGCATTTTAAATCATCAAATATACTTATTTACCAACCCCTTTGCTCGGGCAGGATATGACACAGGGTCAATTTTTTAAGCGGAATTTAACAGGTTTGAATTCAGAGTTTTCCTTCTCCTAGACAAGTTGCCTCACCAAGGCTGAAGAACCTAGTCTGCCCTACTATTTACCCATAGCTAGAGGGAGAATAATTGGATTCATACCTTCCCCAAGAGTATTAGTGCTATGTGAAATGCAATCAGTCACGTCCAGGATTTGAACTCGTGTCGCCGTGTCCATTTCCTACGACGATAACAATTACACCCTGGTACCTCATCCAATATACCTCAGTTGAACATGATCCTTACAGACGAATACTAACTGAATGTTTAAAAGATATTAAATGTCAACATTGATCAGTTAGTTTTCAATCAGCGTTGCTAAACTGAAGTATTTGCTCTCATTCTCTTGACTTTTTAAGTTTCAGGGCATTGCAAAAAGACCAAACAGAATACACACAAAATCAGATTGATAAGATTAGAGACTTGGTTCAAGATAGACAATCTAGGATAGCATGGCAAACAGTAAACGAAATGGGCAGAAGGAAGAGCACTGCGAATGATAAACTGAAAGCTACCAACCAACGAGAACGAATACACCTGTGGAAACAGCATTTCGAAAATTTACTCGAAAACCCAACGAAAGTTACTCATGAAACGGTCACGAGAATTATAAGTAAGCAATTAAGCATCAAACTGGGATCTTTTACACAAGAACTCGAATCGGTACTGAGAAAAATAAAAAAATAGAAAAGCAGCAGGGTTCGATGAAATATGCCAAGAAGCATAGAAGGCCAGGGAATTTGACGACATACTGCTCCGTCACAGTAATGCCATATATAATCAAAACCCTATAAAGATGGACGAAGGGATGCATCCTCCCCTTCCCTAAAAAGAATGACCTTGGATAAGCCAAGAATTAGCGTGGTATAACCCTTACTTCCATAGCAGCCAAGATCTTCAATGCCCTACTGCGTAACTGCAAAGAACCCAAAATTGATAACAGTGTAAAAACCAAAATGGTTTCTGGAGGAATAGATCCACGACGTCACCAATTTTGACTATCCTTCGAATTTTTTAAAGTGTACTTGCAAAAAACCTAGAGGCAACCATATTATTTGTCGACTTTACCAAGGTCTTTGACTCCATTCACAGAGGTAAGATGGAGCAAATTCTATTCGCCTACCGCCTATCCAAAGAAAACGTCACAGCCATAATGATGCTATATAGAAACACAAAAGTATAAGTCCGTTCCCCGGATGGAGACATAGACTATTTTGACATTGTAGGAAGTGTACTGCAAAGCGATGTATTAGTCCCATACCACTTTATCATCTGTCTAGACCACGTGCTTAGAACAAACTAATAAAGGAAAGAAGCAGAAGTTCCCCCGCACAAACAATTACCGACGCTGACTACGCCGATGATATAGCACTTTTGGCAAATGCATCCGTCCAAGCTAAAACTCTGCTATATAGTCTGGAACGAGCAGCTACAGATATAGGCCTCCATGTCAATGCACACAAAACGGAATATATGTGCTTTAATCAAACTGGCAACATCTCCACACTAAGCAGTAGCTCTCTGAAACTAGTAGAAAAGTTAACCTACCAAGTAAGCAATGCCTCATCAACCGGGACAGACATATAAACACGAATAGCAAAGGTATGGACAGCTATCGATGGGCTATCGGTCATGTGGAAGTCAGACCTGACCGATGAAATAAAACACAGTTTCTTCCAAGCAGCGTTCCTGTTGATACTACTATATGGATGCACTACATGGATGCTAACTAAACATATGCAGAAAACTGCTCAAGAATGCTACGAGCAATATTAAACAAGTCATGGAAGCAGCACCCAATAAAGCAGCAGCTGAACTATCCAAGTTAGACGAACCAGACATGCAGGACACTGCTGGAGAAGTAGGGCCGAACTCATAAGTAATATACTCCTGTGAAACCGTTCACGTGGACGAGCAAAAACAGGACGACCCGCTAGAACCTACATACAACAGCTTTGTGCCGATACGAGATATATCCCTGAAGACCTGCTTGAAGCAATGGACGAAAGAGAAGGGTGGTGGGAGAGGGTCAGGGATATCCGTGCTGATGGCGCGATGTGATGGTGATGATAACAATGATTCTCTTGACCAACTTTGCCTGTTTTTTCTTTGCCGAGATGTTTGTAATTTACTAACCTTTGCTCACCGGCTCGAGGTTCTTGCAGTACCTGTTTTAGCTGAAATAGTTACCCATCTACGTACTGAACAAAATTGTCGCTGCTTAACAATACCCTCAGTGTGACTTGACCTTAAGTCAAAGATTGTCTATATAATCTCTGGGAGTTTTTTTTTTTTCAAACACACATTGTTTATCTTTTTGTGAGAAGAATTTTAAAGAACTTTCCATTTGCTTTGAGTTGGCAATATAACACAGAAACCTTGCACGTCAAAAGAATAGGTTTGGTTTCTTTGTTTAATGGCATATCAACCTTTGTAGGTTATTTTATGCCAAAGCCATTCTCCTAGAAGAAAAATAGTGGTACTATTTAACCGATAGCTGGGAGGATAAGGGGGTTCATACCTTTCCCAAGAGTATTTGCCCGAAAGTGAACGTAATAGCGCGACTGGAGTACGAACTCGCTTACTACGACTTCGCAGTCCATCGCTTTAACCATTTCGCCACGAGGACACCCCCGTCAAAAGAATAGACCACATTCCTCTTACTTAAAATCAGGCAGTAACTACATCCCAACACACCTTCGAATCTAGCACCTTGACAACCATCACTCTCCCGAAACTCTTCCAATTTCTCAGGTGGGATAGTTCTTGCCAGCAACTTCACCGGAAAAATTGAAATTACTTCTCGATCGGTTCCAGCTTCATTTCCGTTTTACAGCCTACGCAAACAGTGTTGAACGTCCCTCGCAAGAGTCCGTGGTTGGAGGTCCACAGACGCCTGAGCAAAAGGAGGAGGGAAGAAATTGATTTGATTTGGATTAAATTCTCCGACATCGAAAACCAACAAAATAATGTTAAAGTGACAATTCGTTTTAGAAAACAAACATTTGTTGAGGATAATTCTGGGGATAAAAAAACATGTTTCTTATTGATTTTAGTTGACAGCACGTTTTATTACTGAACGCTTTTTTGTAACTGACCCAAATACTAAGTTGTCTGTTGTGATATATGCCGACTTACTTTAGACATCAATTTCAAGCATATTATATATATATACACACACGAGGATCATTAAATAAGTTTCTTGACTATTTTCGTATGGGCACTTTTATTGATAGGACACACATGAAAATCTAGTCCCCTTCGAAGTAATATCCTTCGGATGCAATGCAATGCACTTGTACTGTTCCAACAACTTCTGGAAGGCCCCATAGAAATCCTCTTGTGTAAGCATGTCAATGACATTTGTCATAGCCTCTTTCATCTCCATTGTCTCATAACAACAGCCTGTGAGCTTTACAAAAAAGTCTGGAAACTTATTTAATGCACCACGTATATATATATATATATATATATGTGCACGCACAGGTTGGACAAAAAAAAAAAATGAAAGCTCCAGGAATCTTAGAATCATAATTTTGAAACTCCTATACAACCATCAAACGTATGTTATTTTTATGTTTTTTATTTATTTAAAATTTTTCTCGTCTAATTTTAATAAAACTATTGTCTTTTTAGAAAGATCATCGGAAGAATTTAATCAAAATTCATTAAAATAGGAAACCTATAAGATTAGTTGTCAGAATTCCTGAGACGAATCTTGGTGATTTTATATCATTAAGGGTTTTCGGACCATTGTCTTCATCTTTATTGTTATTTCCAAAACGTTTCGGCCGATATGTCCTCCGGCCTTCTTCAAGTGTTTATCGAACTCGGGAACCTACACAGAACTTCGAACTACGTCCTTCATTGAATCCATGGGGTCGCCTGTTCTGATTCCGTTAGCCATAACCAAGTACAAGTGTTAAGTATTCCTATATTGTTACTCACCCGCAGACAGGATTGAACCATATAGTTTCCCGGGTTCGACAAATACATGAATAAGGCTGGAGGACATATCGGCCGAAACGTTGTGGAAATAGCAATAAAGAAGAAGAAAATATTCCGTTAAACCCATAAGTGTAAAAGATCTATCAGACTTTAAAAGACGTCAAATTGTTGGTGTTCGTATGGCAGGCGGTAGTGTAACAAAAACTGCTTTTGGTGTCGTAAAGAGTACTGTCACGAAAGTAATGATAGCATTTGAGAAAGAAGCAAAAGCCTCCTCACTGAAGCAAAACACTGGAAGAAAACGAAAACTGTCAGAGAGAGAAAATCGGACTCTTACGCAGATTGGTTTGAAGGATCACAAGAATACAGCACGGAAAATTATAGGAGAGCTTAATGACCATCTCGAGAATCCAGTTTCCTCAAAAACTGTTAGAAAGGAGCTGCACAAAGCCGGATTTAATGAGAGGGCTGTGATCAGAAAACCATTATAAATAAATTTGTTTGAAATTCCAGGTGTTTCCACTATTTTCTTATATATATATATATATATATATATATATATATATATATATATATATATAAGGTGCTCGTGGTATAATGGTTATCGTCGTAAGAAATGGACACGGCGACAGGAGTTCAAATCCTGGACGAGGCTGATTGCATTTTACACAGCACTGATACTCTTGGGAAGGGTATGAATCCAATTATTCTCCCTCCCGCTATGGGTAAATAGTAGGACAGATTGGGTTCTTCAGCCTTGCTGAGACAACTAGTCTAGGAAAAGGAAAACTCTATTAACTCCGCTTATAAATTTATCATGTGTCATATCCTCCCCGAGCAGAGGAGTTGGTTAATTATATACATATATAAGATGAATAAAAGTTATAAGATAAATGTATATATATATATTTTACTTTTAACTTTATTTTGGTTCAGTGGTAGTTTTACCCAAGGTAATCATCAGAAAGAAACATTTTTTTAAGATTTAAAATATTTTTCAAAAGGAGTTGACATGCTATACGAAAAGCAATGTAAAATTTAATATTGGAATTCTATAAATATTTGTCAAATGTAGAATTTTTTCTGTCAGAAAACTTTCTTCATTTGACCAATCGATATGCTACTCCAACATTGTCCCCACCAGTGGGTTGAGCATACAAGTGAGCAATTTACCGACTACCACAATATCTATTATCAATAACTGAGTTCTCTCGGTAGCCGACAACGTATATGTAAAAAGTTATCCATAAAAATGTCTTCATTAACGCAGGGAATGACGATCGCTCTGGAGTAAGATATCCAATTGACGTAATGTCTGCCGGGTCTCAATCCCAGTTTGCAACATCTCGGATGTCTAGCCACACTAAAGAGTTGAACAATGAAACAGTCTGTTAATGGATGAGGATATATATCTATATACATACTGACTCTCCGCTATTAGAAAATAAAATGGACGCAGCGGTCAGCAAAGAACTAACTGAGTCATGACATGAAATGACCTATCACTATTGATTTCCTTGAAAAAAGGTTTAAGCATAAACAGAGCTTTTTATTGCCAACCCCTTTCGCCATAGTTTTACTGTATAGAATTTCTCTCTTACACTTTTTTTTTCAATTCATTTCAGTAGCACGATTTATATCCTTTGATCATTGTTATTATCTCATAGAAACGGTTGACTAGAAAGTTATTCCCTTCTTTCCATCTGACGATGGTAGATTCCGCAGGAAACCTTACATAACGGTTGTGACGAGAAGATAATTTGCATAATTTAGACGTTAAGCCTACATTGTTTGAGGAACTTTTCTCTCTATCTCGGTATATATATAAGTACTGCCTAACATATTACGTAAATGGGTATCAATAAATGTTCACAGTGTCAAATTTCTTCAGTCTTTTTCGAAGTATTCCGCTTGTTCAGCAGCATTCTGACAACTTATTAGTAGTACACACACACACACACATGATGAAACGTTAAAAAAACAAAATAATCCAAAATTTGAAGATTTGTTATAAAAGTCGACGTTGGGTATTTTGGTTGTAATAACCTTTTTCAGAACTTTAAATTCATGAAAGATCTTAAAATAGCGATGGATGCTTGATTAAATAATAGCAAAAAAGATAAAGACACACACATAGATAGATAGATAGATACATGTTTTTATGTGTGTGTATTTCTATAATTTCCTGGTTAAAAGTATGGTTTTACGTTTAAAGCATTATTCCTGGCACGATGTCACAATCACCGTATTTTTTTTAGCTTCAGAACATTGCGTAATTCCCAGATGAAAATGCAACTCGGAAATAATTATTTGATCTTATCCACAGCTTTCAAGAGAGAGAGAAGATAAACACATAAATAAAATATTTGTTCATTTATGCAAAATTTAGATTAACTGACGTGATGACTATGTATTTATATTGACGTGGAATATCGAGACAAAAGTGCATACAGTTCACCCCAAAACAATCATATTTTTAAGCTGGTAGCTCGTGCCGAGAAACAAAGGACCCTATTATCGAGTGTTAAAATCGTCACCGTCTTTCGCTTCTACTGATTAATTATCTCGGTCCGAAATTTACGCTGTTATCGATAGAGGTGATCAATTTTAATGAAGTGGTTCTGTAGTGTTTTATAGTTATCGCATTGCTAATTTACTGTTTGAGAGTTTTTCACACAAGCGTTAGCAATTGATCTTTCACTGGAGTCTGAGTGACAGCAAGTCTCCTTAGTTCTCGAGGACTCTTCTGAGTATATAAGCCGATCTTTACAATGCTGTAGATGGGATAGTCACGCTTCTTCTTTTATTTTTCGAACTCTTCCTGTCTTCTTTTCAAGCGTTTGGGGACCGTTCCAATCATATTTGGTTTCGACTTCCCTCTCACGTTCCACAGCTTTGTTGTCTGGCAAGGTCTAAGTACTTGTCTCTGTTGTCGCTTTCTTTGATTTTCTCTCTATGGTCGATATTGATATTATTTTCACTGTAGCATTAGTTGATAAATTTTCAATGGATTTTGAGTAGCACCATGTCTCAAGTATCCAGGACTCTTCTCAGTATTCTTGTTGACCTCAACAATGCTGTAGTTTGGATGGTCTCAACTTGTCCTCTAGTTTCCAAGTCTTTCGGTCTCTTTACCGATCCACTAGAAATTGTTCTGTACACAATTGGCATCACCGTCACCTTCATGTTTCATCGTTGTTTTTATTCATTTTCATTTTTTTGTTCTCTTGCAAGGTCAATTTACTTGCCCCTCTTTTTGATTTCTTTCAATTTTACTCTGTGATCTGCCCGGACAGCAAAGTCCACAATTCGGCAGGTTCTCTTTATTTGTGAACTATCATTAGGTCTTGTCATCTGTCAGAGATTTGGTGATTCGTTTGTATCTGAAAATCCCTGAGAACTTTGTGCGTTTCATTCTCCTGGCATGGATATTGAGTTGTACATACACCTCTTGTTCATATGGTCAAATTTCAATTTCTTGTACGATTCCATGTGGAGCAACTTCCCCATCCAGTCATATCAAGATAAATACTGTGCCTGGGCATCATTGAACGAAAGTGTATTCTGCCTGCCTTGAAAGCTTGCATGCGAGATCTTTTCTTTTTACTTTAATTTGTCTTTTACTTTAAATTGACATGTTTGCAAAACTTAGAATACCCTGGATGTATCTTATTCTATAGCAACGGATTCACTAGTTGACTAGAGCTGTAGAATACACTGGCTGCATCTCTGCAGAGGGGTAAGATTCCTCCTGACAAGTGATCTGATATGACGCTAAACAATTTAATGGTGAGGTTCTAGTAATGCCACTTTGGGGAATGTGTAGTACTGCTTCATTACCATTGTTCCCTGGCCTACTCAGACCCGAAGTGGTAGCACCTGATATAGTCCTATCTATGGGTCAAATAAAATGTTTGACATTTCATCTGTGTGCAAACAAATAACTTATATGTTAAATTGAATTGTTTGAAATAGAACTGGTTGATCATTCAACTGAGTAAACAAATGGCAGATGTTTTAATGAATTGTTAGTGCTAACGATAAACATTTAACTCTATGCAAATAGATTATTAATAGTAAATATTTATTCCTATGAAACAGAAATAAGTGAAACCATTTATCTGTGTGCGCAAAAAAATGAGCTCAGGTTCTTTTGAAAATGTTTTCTACCAAATGCGTTAAGAAACATATATTTAATACAGTGGCGACTCTAGCCTATTTTTGCTACTCGCCCCCCCCGCCCTCTGTCAACTTCAGTTCCCAACCCGTGGTTCGTGGACCCAAAGTAAATCATCATAGTTGCTATTGCGTGATTCTCCATTGTATAGCACAGATTGACAAACGTACCTTGCATGGTGTTTTTTTTGTAAACAATCAAGATACTATATAATTTGTAGTCTTTTTAATACAGTAGATAAGATATTTTTTTTCCTTTCAAAAGTATAGAAGAAAAGAGAAGATGTTCATTACTATGACGAGAAAAATATGTTTATTAGAATAAAGAAACTGATGACAATATACACAGACACAGCTAGTAGTTTCAATTTCGCTAAAAATAAAGATTATTTGTTGAAAATGTATTCAAATAAACGGATTTTAGTTACAGAATGTAATATATGCAACATTCATTAAAGAAATAGACATCTGTTAGTGAAAAAACGAATTAAAACACGCCGTTTAACCAACATTTACCATAGCGATGATGATGACGTCGGGACGGCTATAATCTGCTACCCCCCTCTCTCTCTCTTCAGTTTAGCATAAGTATGTCAGCAGTCAGCATATGCTAAGATTTTTGAGCACGATGTTTGGCTTGCTCTTGCTATTGCCTACTGCCAAAAGCGGATTTCTCTAACATTACTGTTATTATAAGGGTCTAGTGCTCGGCACGGATTGGCGCGTGTTCAACATTATAGCCGATTTTATGGGATGTTCAATGAATCTGACGGTGGCCGGACAAAGACCATTCGTTCAAAACAGCATCGTTGTATTATTCCCAGATATATTTATAAACTTTTGGCTACTTAGTTATCGAAACTTGAATAGATACGTAATTTAAATGAGATCAGACCAAGTATGTTTGCTTGAAATTAATGGATGATTTTTAATCCATTTAATAACATTGCCAGAGTTATTGGTCGTGCCGGGCACGAGTAGCACTAGTCCCGTCTCCGCCCCTGATTTGATTATATATATATAGATAGATAGATAGAGAGAGAGAGGGGGGGGATTTGGCATTAAATAACCTACAATGGTTGATATATAATAAAACCAGACCAAATCAAATCTTATACATTTAATGTATTAGTATAAGCAAGATTTGGCATTAAATAACCTACAAAGGTTCCATATGTCATAAAAATAAACCAAAGCAATTCTTATATATTTGATATATATGTATCATCATCATGTCGTGCCGCTAGCACGGATATCCCTGACAATCTCTCGCTACTTCTCCCAATCATTCATCGCTTCTGGCAGGTCTTCAGGGCTACATCCCGTATCCTCACATAGCTGCTGTATGTATGTTCGAGTTGGTCGTCCTGCTTTTGCTTGGCCATATGCGGGGGTCCATAGGAGTACATCACTGATGAGCTCGTTTTTGCTTCTCCAGCAGTGTCCTTTGTGTCTGCCTCTTCTAACTTGTATAGTTTTCGTGACGGGAGGCAGGTGGCCGTATAGTTGGTTCCTTGTGGGGTGTTGCCGCCAGGACTTGTTCAATATTGCTAGCAGCATTCTTGTGTAATTGTCGTCTAGCTTATTCTTCAGCCGTTTAGTTAGCATCCAAGTAGTGCATCCATATAGCAGTATCGATATGACCGCTGCCTGGAAGAAACTGTGTTTCATTTTATCGGTCAGGTCTGATTTCCATATGATCGAGAGCCTATCGATAGCTGTCCATGCTTTCGTTAGCCGTGTGTCGATGTCTTTTTTTATTCTATAGCTCTAGTCAACTAGGTTGTAAAAATGAATAGATAACCCAAAAGAAATATTCCTGTTTGTTGTATAACTTTCGTTCAGTTTTTATTTATATCGACACCATTAAGTCCCGGTGACAGCACGGAGTTTACTAATTCTCTCTCGCCAACCCTTCCCTATTGCTGCTGGCGGGTCCTCAAGGTTTCGCCTTGCATCCGCACAGAGCTAGTGTATATAAGTTCCTTGCTTAACACTCAGCATGATAAGGTTCGTATCAAGGGTAAAGTGGAGGTGCCCGTGGTGTAATGGTTATCGTCGTAGGGAATGGATACGGCGACACGAGTTCAAATCCTCGACGAGACTGATTGCATTTCACATAGCATTAGTACTCATGGGAAAGGTATGAATCCAATTTATCTCCCTCCAGCTATGGGTAAATAGTAGGTCAGAGTGATTTCTTCAGCCTTGGTTAGGCAACTTGTCTAGGAGAAGGAAAGCTCTGATCTCAAACCTGTAAACGCTGCTTAAAAATTGACCTTGTGTCATATCCTGCCAGAGCGGAGGGGTTGGGTAAATAGGATCAAGGGTAAAGTGGAACGATCCAGTGAAAGGAGTAGCGCCCTTCCCTCCACCTTGGTGTAGTAGCTATTTAAAAGGGAGCCTTCGGGTCACCGTCGACTATGGTCGCCAACTTTACTTTTACTATATGCTGGAAGAATCATAGTGCTGGCTCGAGAATCTTTGCTCTTAGTCCTTCAATGAGACGACAGATTGTCAGACTCTGTGAGACTTTGGAGCGAATTTTCGAAAGGTATTCAGATTTTTTCTAATGATTGTTTTCGATTTCGGATGGGAAATGCTTGTTCCTTGTATATTAGACCACAAACTTAAGATTCGTTTCTCGTATTTTTGTTTTGCTCTAGTATACTACGTACACTGGAGACTTTTCTTAAACTAATGCTTGACAACTTCTGCTTGTTCTTCATTTATGTAACCATTCGTCAAAACTATTTATATGTTCAGTTCAAGATTGGATTTAATTAAATCCTGTTCAATGATTACCTTCGACAAATTGGACAGATCTTTGATTATAACACCCAGTCACACAGACATTATATATATATGACTCTTAACTATTTTATTTTTATTATACTTAGTTCATAATTTTATCGAGACTCGAACGAAAGGAAATGTTTGTTCACCAAAACATTACACACAGTTTTATGAGACCAAAACTTAAATGATTTTTTTAGATATAAAGCCAGCCAGTTCCTTCTGTTGGCACGAGAGTAGTTTCCTATGTAGCAATGATAACCTTACTGTCCAACATATCTTATTATTTAATGACCATTTTAATACAAGTACCCATTAGAAAAAGTCTACCTCCAATATGAATCCGTGTGAACATTTCTGATACATCGTATAATCCGACCCACGCCCTTAATAAGGATAATTGACAGTTTTTTGATAGATATGAACAGACTGAAATGGATACATATATGAATACATGCATAACAGAAAAGATCTATACAGAGATGTATAATGACTTGAAATGAATAGCATAAAAAATGAAAGAGAAAGACACTCATGTATATATACAAAGAGAGAGGGGGGTAAAGTAGGAGAGAGCATGAGAGAGAAAGAAAGAGTGATGGGGAGAGACACACATGTTTGCGTGTGTGTGTGTGTGTATGTGAGTATATATATATATATATATATATGAAAGAGAGCGAGAGAACGAAAGAGAGAGAGAGAGAAACGAACTGAAATGAATACATATATAAATACCTGAAAAATAGCAAAAATGATTTCCCAGATGCAAAATATCTTAAAAGGAAAGACATTGGAAAAGCACATTGGAAGAAACAGACAGATAGTGAAAAGCACAGACACATATATACGCAGAGAGAGAGAGAGAGAGAGAGAGAGAGAGAGAGAGAAGTGAGCAGACTGAAATGAATTCATATATAAATACTTACATACAAGCAAATATGAATACATAGAGGCTAAATATCTTGAAATGAACAGCATAAGTAAAGCACACACAATATATATATATATATATATATATATATATATATATATATATATATATATATATGAGAGAGAGAGAGAAGCAGAGTTGGTGGGAAGGAGAGGGGAAGGCAGATACAGAGGCAGAGTTAAGATGCAATCGTTAAACTTTTTTCTCCTCCAAAACACAAGTGGCTTGCCCAACTACAGACCTTTTTTCTTCGTTTCTGCATAAACACGATCTATAATTTAATATCTACATCTCAAAGTATTGATTTTTTTAGTTACTTCCTTTGGTTTTCTCCTTTGGAATCCGCGGTGCCTGATGACATCGACCTATTACGCAGTTAAAAGCCAAAGACTAAGCTACTTGTTATGTGATGTAATTCTGAGAATCATCTAAAATATTCAAGAAACGGACATTTAAGGATTTATAGGGTGAGTCAAAAAAGTTTGCAGTATTTTGGTACATGCTACTTTCCAGCGGGTATATCATGTGTCCGAAGCAGTTGGTTGTATTGGTACCCTAGCACCTTATGTATTGTTTCACTCCGTAAGTGATTTGAAAACCGCACAGAAGAACGTTTAGCGTAATCACTCATCTTAGATTTATTAGCTCTTGAGTCCCCGAGAGCGCATATTGAGATGCAATAATGTATATGGGTGAAGGTGCGAGCAAGTCACTAAGGTTATGTATGCGTATAGGCCTAACATGTATGTGTGTATATGTATATGTGTATGGGATTAAGCGTGTCTCTATGTGTGTGTGTGTGTTGGTATAGGTAGATATTTCTATGATTGTACGTAGATGTGTGTAAGTAGTTAAGGAATGTTGGGCGAAGTTTGATAGATGATTGGTTAGTTGGTTGGTTTTTAGTCAAATCAACCTTGGTAGGTTATTTTATGCTAAATCCATTTTTATACAAATAAACAGTTCTACTTCAAACAATTAAGTTTAGCATAAGTACACAGTTTAATAGTCAAAAATATTTCTTTTTCAAGCTATTCAGTAAATTCAAACAGTAGTATCTCAAACAATTCTTTTTAGTTTGAGTAAAGTATTTTTTACACGTAGATAAATATCAGAATTGTTCTGTTCCAAGCAATCCAGTTTTGCATTTGTACACAGTTTAGTTCTATTTGACCCATGCATAGAGACCTATCAGGTGCTATCATACGGGGCCAGAGTGGACCTGGAAGCGATAGTAATGAAGGGGTTCTCCGCATTCCTCAAAACTTCAACATTACCTGAAACCTCACCATCAGATTATTTAGTGTCAAATCCAGGACACAAATTGTGGGTCTTACCCCTCTGTAGGGATGCAGTCGGTGTATTTTACAGCCCCATCCGACTGGGCAATTGGATGGATGAGAAAATATATGCATGAAAAGATTAGTGTGTTTATTTTTTTCATGTCTGTTATGAACAAAAGATTTCGGCGTTTGTAGAGTTTCAGGTCAGTAAACACAGCAATATTGGAAAAAGTATTTTAGTTTTTGGAAAATCACGCAAGAGTTAAGTGGTGTAACATATTGACCCCAGCCAAGCTGTCAAAATAGGAAATACACCTGTGTAAATAACATGTGCATCCGGTCGAGGAATATCAGGATATAAACTTGACCGTGGACGGGTTGAATGAGTGCGATTTGTGACGCCCATAAGAAGGAGGTGGATGTCGAACAATTATATAACCCGGGTGAAGACAGGAAGTCAGATCAGTTGGAGATAAGATGCGGTAGAGAAAACCAGCATCCAGCAGAGGGGGCCCTCAGGACCCCAGATTGAGTAGAAGTTCAGATCAGTTGGAGAGAAGATGCTGGAATGAGGAACATGTCCCAGAGTGGCTCGGGCCCCAGGCCCCGGTTGAGCAGCCCAGGAGAACGGGAAAGGAGCACTGTTATTTCCATAATAGTGGGGGTCAATATATTGAAGATCTGTTCGGTCTCCAACTCCCTCTCACTGTAAAACCTTGAGAACCCCTTTCGAACCCTTTCAAATAAAGTGAGAGGTATATTTTTCTAAAGAACTGTGTCGCTCGACTTTATTTATGCGCATGTAACGGTGGGGCAGTCTGGCACTTGACCCTCCACAAAATAAGTCCTAGTCAAGACTCCTATTTCGAGCATATGGTAACTGGCAAATAATATGGGGGTTAATTTGGGGGCCGAACTGATCTCTGCCGCTGGCAAAGGGGGGTTCCAGTTCCACAAGCCCTTCGTTTTCCTACCCCCTTTGATAATGGAAAGCATGAACTTCTTGGTTAAAATAAAATACTATTCACTGTAGTTAAATTTCCGAAATTTCCTTAAAACGTTTTAAAAGGTGAATAAGACATTTAGCGAGAATTAATGAAAGCGACACGAAGCTGAAAAATATATGTGCGACTCAATAGATAAATAACATAACCTATACATTTCAACACAAGAGATCATTTGAAAATGTAACAAAGCTTTAATAAGCGACGACCAAACAAGGAATTATAAGATTTAGAAAAAAAAAGTTCCTTTTTCTTTTTTCCTTTCCTTTTTAACTATCGGTCAGAGTCAAACACAAGTGTCTCTCTCAACAGTCTTTTTCTTCTTTCTCCTTTTTTTCTTTTCTTACTTTTACTTGAGAAAGTATCTAAGTCCACTCACTAATTCACGGTTTTTGAAACAGAATCCTTTCTGTTTCTCGCTTTCTTTTTCTGAGTACATAAAATTCAATATTTGGGAAGGTTAGGAGGAAAAAACAGTTTAAGTTATACTTATCTTTGATAAGGCTTACTTCTCAGGTTCCTTTCTCTTACGGACGAGTGACCTCCCCCAAGAATCGGCAAGGTCAGCCTTTCTGCTGACTACTGTTCAAAGATTCTGTTCCATGATTTTTCCGTGAAATTCTTTCCCGGAGCGGGCTGTAAACCGACGTCTTTATCCATCGACTTCTGTCCTCAAACTCAAGATCTCTTTTCCAAATTTCCTCTGACGAAAAGGTATCATTTTGGCTCTTTCTTCTTCCTCTCTTTCCTCCAGTCATGCTACTACAATGACATACATTCTCTTCTCTGTCCAACCGATTATAGGTCATGGAGTGCTGGTAGCTTTTGACCTTCATTCTGACTGCTTTAGCGGTCAGTCCTAGGGGCTTGTTAGTTCAAAGACAGAAAGGTAGAGGAAATTGATCTTACTTTTCCTTTTTTGGTGGCATATCAAGTCACACTGGGGCTGAAGAATATACCGATTGCGCCTCGGCATAGGGGTAAGACCCACCCCAACGAGTGTTTCAGATATGACACTAAACAATTAGATGGAGAGATTTCAGTAATGCTGAAGCTTTGGGGAATGTAGAATATCCCTTCATTGCTATCGCTCCCAGGTCAACTCTGGCCCGGAGTAGTTGAACCGGATAGGGTCTTATCTATGGGTAAAATAGAACAAAACTGTGTACTTATTCTAAACTGAATTATTTGAAATAGAACTCTTTTTAACATTTAACTGTGTGCTAACAACCACCATACTTATATTAAACTGAATTGTTTGAATTAGAACTGTTTAACTAAACTGAATCGCTTGAAACAGAAATATTTTGAAAATCAAACGGTCTACTTACATTTAAACTGCTTACTTATGTTAAATTGAATTGTTTGAAATGGGATTGTTTTTGCATGCTAAACTGAATTGTTTGAAATGGAACTGTTTTTAACATTGAAACTGTACTTACGCTAAACTGAAATGCTTGAAATAGAACTGATTATTTGAATAAAAATGGAGTTGGTATTAAATAACCTACAAAGGTTGCTATGCCATTAACCCAAACAAATAAACCAACCAATCAGGAAATAGACAAGTTGGAGGCCAGAACAATGGTAGTTTATGCTATCGAGCCGTCCTCTCTACTGAAGCTGAACAGAACATTGTAAGAAGATTTAGATACTGAACGTTGGACAGAATCGTGTAAGAACTCGGGGCAGAGAAATGAGTGATCAAGTCCATACAAGAGGTATCAAGTTCGAACTCGGCCTAAATTACCATGAAAAAAAAGTCATACGAGGGAATTCTCAGAATTTTTAAAGCTTCTTCATTTCCTTTTGGATCGGGAAGTTCTAGTGACGTGGAGTTAATGAGTAGGACAGCAATATCGTTGTAAGTGAGTTCGAAACTCTGTCCCGCTATTAAGTTCACTTTCAGACTGATCCCCTAGGGTAAGGTATGAACCACCAAATCCCCTTAACTGTAGGTTTAGTACCACTGCTGTTCTCCTACAAGGATGACCTTTGCATTAAATAACCGATACAGGTTGAAACGACATTAAACAAAGAAACCAAACCAAACCTAATCGAGCTGACTCTTGGCTTGCCTTGTTTCAACAAAAAAACTGAGACTGACTGATCTTGTCTTCAAGAATCTTCACAACAACGGGTTGAATCGTTAATCAAGCGAATCTGTACAGGGCGCGACCAAAGATTGCCACACGTCGATAGACAGCTATTAACCGGCGTCTGAAGCCTTTTGCAAAGAAAGATTTTTATCGGTTACAGATTGTTTCTTTCAATTTTTCTATGGATAACTTTTTAAAGGGATTTTTGATCTGCCACAAGTATATAAGAATGTAGCAACTACTGTGGACTGAACTCACTACTATAAAAATATTCTACAAAAGAAAGAAAGAAAGAAAGAAAGAGAAATGAATAAAAATTCAACTTCCTAACACATACTGTTCATCATCAAAATCCTTTTTACGTATTTATCCATCCATACATTTTTTTATTCAATTATATATCTAAACTTTTGCTAATTTAAGTAATAAAACTTTCACCCATATTTTCCTCCATATATTCAATCGAAACTATTTTCTCTGATAATTCAATCTATCTAAGATTACATGTATCTTTAAAGACATCTCTTTGTTGTATAGCCATGAACAACTATACATACACATATGCATGCAGAATTATAACGACGACACAATAAAGACGAGCGACACAGTTCTTTAGAAAGATTTACCTCTCACTTTATTTGAAAGGGTTCGAAAGGGTTACTAAAGGTTTTACAGTGTGAGAGGTGAGTTGAAGGCTGAACAGAACTGCAATATATTGATCCCCACTCTCATGGCCATAACAGCGCTCCTTTCCCGTTCTCCTGGGCTGCTTTCTGGGACATGTTCCTCATTCCAGCATCTTCTCTCCAACTGAGCTGAACTTCAACTGCTCAATCGGGAGCCTGAGGGCCCCCTCTGCTGGGTGCTGGTTTTTTCTAACGCATCTTATCTCCAACTGATCTGATTTCCTGTCTTCACTCGGGTTATATAATTGTTCGACACCCACCTTGTTCTTGTGGGCGTCACAAATCGCACTCATTCAACCCGTCCACGGTCAAGTTTATATCCTGATATTCCTCGACCGGATGCACCTGTTATTTACACAGGTGCATTTTCTATTTTGAC
>OY757907.1:119235609-119238109 GCA_963585895.1 Sepioteuthis lessoniana
ACACAGTTCTTTAGAAAGATTTACCTCTCACTTTATTTGAAAGGGTTCGAAAGGGTTACTAAAGGTTTTACAGTGTGAGAGGTGAGTTGAAGGCTGAACAGAACTGCAATATATTGATCCCCACTCTCATGGCCATAACAGCGCTCCTTTCCCGTTCTCCTGGGCTGCTTTCTGGGACATGTTCCTCATTCCAGCATCTTCTCTCCAACTGAGCTGAACTTCAACTGCTCAATCGGGAGCCTGAGGGCCCCCTCTGCTGGGTGCTGGTTTTTTCTAACGCATCTTATCTCCAACTGATCTGATTTCCTGTCTTCACTCGGGTTATATAATTGTTCGACACCCACCTTGTTCTTGTGGGCGTCACAAATCGCACTCATTCAACCCGTCCACGGTCAAGTTTATATCCTGATATTCCTCGACCGGATGCACCTGTTATTTACACAGGTGCATTTTCTATTTTGACAGCTTGGCCGGGGTCAGTGTGTTACATCTTTATCAATCTTTCTCAAATCCACCCACTGGCTAAAACATCATTGTTATTGACATTTTGTTGGTATGTTGGCTGATTTTAACGTCATATCAACCGTCTGGGGTTATTTCATGTCTAGAGGTATAACGTACCCTGTACATTTTATATATACTTTTGTAGATAACGGTTTTAACTATGTGCTAACATCATGGGTTGGTTGGTTGGTTATTTAATGTCAAATATGATTTGTAAACGAATTGTTTGCAGGTAACATTTTAACGAACCAAATATCATTTGTCTGCACACAGTTAAATGCTTTCAACAATTGCTATTTATTGTTTTCACATAGTTAAATGGTTTCGAGCATTGCTATGTAATATTATTCAAATTAATATTATCATTTGATAACATACAGGTAAATATTATTGTTATTTATTGTTTGTTCCCAATCATTTGGTTTCAATTATTGCTAACACTAATAGTTTTCTTTGCGCACAGTTATATGATTTTAAGCATTGATGTTTAATACTATTTAGATTAATATCATAATTCGGTTGCACTCAGTTAAGAATAAAAGTTGGACCCTGTCGGTTGAGGCTGTACAATAAAGAGAGGCAAGAATCCCCCCCAAAATGTCCTGGATATTACACTAAACAATCTGATGGTGAAGGTCCAGTAATGCTGAGTATCTCTTCATTGCCATCGGTCCCAGGTCAACCCTGGCCCGGAGTGGTAGCCCTTGATAGGGTCCTATCTATGGGTCAAATAGAACCAAACAGTGTACTTATGCTAAAAAGCTATATGGATGCACTACTTGGACGCTAACTAAACGGCTGAAGAAGCTAGACGGCAATTACACAAGAATGTTGCGTGCAATATTGAACAAGTCCTGGCAGCAGCACCCCACAAGGCACCAACTATACGGCCAACTACCTCCCGTCACGAAAACTATACAAGTTAGACGTGCCAGACACGCAGGACACTGCTGGAGAAGCAAGAACGAGCTCATCAGTGATGTACTCCTATGGACCCCCGCATATGGCCAAGCAAAAGCAGGTCGACCAGCTCGAACATACATACAACAGCTCTGTGAGGATACGGGATGTAGCCCTGAAGACCTGCCAGAAGCGAGGAATGAAGATAGGAAGAAATGGAGAGAGAGGGTCAGGAATATCCGTGCTAGCGGATGATGATATGTATAAAAATGAATTTGGTATTATATAACCAACAAGGTTTGACATGCCATAAACCAAACGAGATAGACTGTTAAATGTTTTAGTGTACAGAAAATGATTAAATAGTTCTAATTGGTCGCTAGAGGGGATAATGACGGATACTACCAATCCAGGTCAGAGTGAACCAGAGAGAAATGGCAATGAAAGTGAATTGTAAATTCTACAAAGCTTCAGGACCAACAGATTCAGTTAAGTGTCATACGCGGGATATTTTGAGGGATGTATTATCCCTCTGTTGAGATATAGTTTCTAATCCAGATCCATGACAACTGTTCAAGATAAGGTTTGTTTTCTCCAATGAGGTTTGCAATGTCTCGATCTTATGGACATCTCGCTTTATATATATATATGATTTGGGCGGCCGTAATCGACGGTGACCTAAAAGCTGCCTTTTCAATTGCTACCACAATTAATTTTAGGGGAGGGCGCATCTCCTTTGCCTAGATTAGTTTACTTACCCTTGATCAGTACCGGATAACGATGAGTATTAAGCCAGAAGGCATTAAGTACCATCTTTGCATCTTTTGTATTTCTTAACCTGGGATTAAATCCCGATTTTCCGGATCATTGGCGAACATTAACAATTTATATATATATATATATATATATATATATATATATATAAGGATCATTAAATAAGTTTCCAGACTTTTTTTTCGTATGGGCACATTTATTGATAGTACAAACATGATACTCTAGTCCTCTCCGAAGTAATCTACCCCGGCGGCAATGCACTTGTTGTACCGTTCAAACAACTTCTTGAAGAAACCATGGAAGTCCTCTTGGGTGACCTTGT
>OY757907.1:119245609-119453109 GCA_963585895.1 Sepioteuthis lessoniana
CGATGTCCTTTTCGGTTGATTCGACGCTGCTTCCTAGGTACGTGAATTTGTCTACTAGTTTAAGTGGGGTTCTTTCTAGAGTGGAGATGTCCCCAGTTTGGTTATAGCACATATATTCCGTTTTGTGTGCATTAACATGGAGGCCTATGCTTGCTGCTGCTCGTTCCAAACTATGCAAAAGTGTTTCGGCTTGGTCAGGTGTATTTGCCAGTATCGCTATGTCATCGGCGTAGTCGGCGTCGGTAATTGTTCTTGCGGGGTATCTTCTGCTTCTTTTCTTCGTCAGTTCGAAGCCATTCTCTTTGATTTTGTCAATCGATGTTCTAAGTACGTAGTCTAGACAAATGATAAAGAGGTACGGGGCCAGTGTGTCCCCTTGTAGTACTCCTGCTACAATGTCAAAGTATTCTGTGTCTCCATCCGGTGATCGTACTTTTACTTTAGTGTTTCTATAGAGAATCGTTATTGCCGCTACGGTTTCTTTAGGTATGCCGTACGCTAGTAGGATTTGTTCGATCTTTCCTCTGTGAATGGAGTCGAAAGCCTTGGTAAATCGACAAATATTAATGTCGCTTGTAGGTTCTTTGCCCGTACACCTTCAAGGATTCTGCGGATGGTTAATATTTGTGAGGTCGTGGATCTATTTCTTCGGAAGCCATTTTGGTTTTTTCTAAGTATGTTGTCGATTTTGGGTTCTATTCGGTTTCGTAGTACGGCATTGTAGATTTTGGCAGCTATGGATGTAAGTGTTATGCCTCGGTAGTTTTTGGCTAATCCGAGGTCCCCCTTTTTAGGGAAGGGGAGTATGCATCCCTTCATCCATCTATCTATCGGATTTTGATTGTATACTGCGTTGCAGTGTCGGAGCAGTATGTCGTCGAATTGTCTGGTCTTCCATACTTCCGGTGGAATTTCGTCCAGCCCTGCAGCTTTCCTATTTTTAGTTTTTCTGAGAACCGAGTCGAGTTCTTTTTGTGTGAACGGTCTTAGTTTAATGTCTAATTGTTTGCTAATTATTCTGGTGATTGGTTCATGCGTTATTTTCGGTAGGTTTCCAAGTAAGTTTTCGAAGTGCTGTTTCCACAGTTTTATTCTTTCTTGTTGGATTGCTGCTTTAAGTTTTGCTTTGGCTGTGTGCTTTCTTCTGCTCACTTCGTTTAATGTTTGCCAGGCTATTCTAGATTGTCTATCTTCCACCGAGTCTCTAATCTTATCTATCTGATTTTGAATGTATTCTGTCTGTTCCTTTGTATATATGCCTGCTAATTGATATTGTGCTGTTTTTAGTTTTAAGGCATTTGTGTTTGTTGGGTTTTTTCGATAGTTTTTGGAGGCCGTTTTCACTAGTGCACGTTTTTCTCTCACCGCTAAAGTTTCCCATGGGACTCTATATTTAGTTTTGATTTTTGTTGGAATGTATTTTGCTGCTGCCTCGAGGTGTGCACTGACGAAATTTTCGTATTCGTCGTTTGGTGTACTTTTTTCCGTCTTTTCTTGTAGTGTTTCGAATCTGTTTCTTAATTCTAATACGTATTTATCTCTTACATCTTTGTTGTTTAGTAGGGCCCAGTCATAGTGTTTGGTGCTCGCTGTTCGTTTGGCGTTTTTTCGTAGGCTTAACCGTATTTTCGCCGTGACTATTCGGTGATCGGTGGACACACCCTCAAAAGAGGAGTATGCCTCGCAATTCAATGCAGTATCCTTCCATTTCTTGTTTATAAGGACGTAGTCTATCTGTGCTTTAGTATTGTTTGCGTACGTGTATGTCCATAGTTTGCCCTCTCTTTTTTGGTAGTTTGTATTGAGGCATGCTAATCTATTTTCTATCATGAAATCTGTTAGATGTTGCCCATTCCTATTTGACGTGTTGTGGAGGCTGTATTTTTTGTTTCCGTTTTTCCCGATTTGGGCATTCATGTCTCCGCCAATGACTAACATGTTGTGTTTCGGGATGCTACGCACTAATGAGGATAACTCATCGTAGAAGGTGACTAGTTCATTTTCTTCACTAACATTGGTGGGGCTGTAGCATGAGATGATTGTTGCTCTGGGGTTTCCGTTAAATGTAGCTGCCATCATTCTAGGTTGTATTTTCTCAACGCTATTAAGCGTTTTTAGTGCTCTAGGTCCTATAAGTAATCCTACCCCTCCTACTGCGGCGTTGACAGAGTTTATACTTGCGGATACAGTGGCGAGCGACCAGCCATTGCCAGTTTCGTGATATTTGATATCTTCTGTGTGCGTGTATCTGTGTTCTTGTATGCATATTATGTCTATCTTATGTTCTTCGGCCGATGCGATTAGCTCTGGGAAACACACACATATATATATATATATATATATATATAAACACACACACACACACACACACACACATATATATATATATATATATATATATATAAACACACACACATATATATAAACACACACACACACACATATATATAAACACACACACACATATATATATATATATATATATATATAAACACACACATATGTATATAAACACACACACCCATATATATATGAACACACACACACACACACACACACATATATATAAACACACACACACACATATATAAACACACACACACACATATATAAACACACACAAACTTCAGATGGACCAAGGAAAAGGTGGTGTATATATATATATATATATATATATATATACCATGCTTTAGCGAGCATTATTTAAGAATATAAAGTCAATGCCAATTATTTTCGAAGTCAACCCACTCGTTTTGGAAGCAATGTATTCTAAAAATATATTTTCCCGAATTTCATGGAAGCTCTTATTTATTCAAGTCAGTTTTGTGAATTTTGCAAGTAGGAAAAGATGAGAAGAATGTTTTGCATGACCACGTGGTTTTTAACAGCTTGGTCTGTTGAAGAGCCAACGCCTTTAACAGATTAAACACAGTCCCCATCCCGTGTGATCAGAACGTAATTGTGTGTCTTTCTACTTGATCGATAGGGTTCGAAGTTTTTGCTGTTGAGCGATGAGCTGAGCCGTTGTAATATTTTCTGACCAATAGCGATGCGAATACAAACCTAACTCATTCTTCCATCAGATTTTTTTTTTATCTCTTCCCTTGTCAGTTTACAATACTTTACTTTTCCCTTTTCATTTCCATTATTTCTTTAAGCTGCTTTATCTTCTTGACACGATGTAATAAATGTATGTTCTGACTAGAGGTGTGTCGATATATATTCACATCTATCTATTTATCTAATCTCTGCTTTTCCATCCTGATATCAGTTCGAATGTATCGATTCTGATCATTTTGTTAGTCTTTCATCTTGGTATCTTTTAAAGTAGTTGAATATTTCTTTTAATGTGAAATGACGACCAAAAGTAAACTCAATATCAATCATAATAATATTTTTTCACTAGCTCTAACTGACATTTTTTCATTGGAGTGAGTGACAGCAAGTCTCCTCAGGTCTACAGGACTCTTCCTAAGTATTCTGGGTGATTTGCTAGTATTGCGGTGTGGTTGGTTTCGATTCTTTCTCTAATCACTAGATCACCGAGTTTTTTTTTTTAGAGAGGTTCATAGAGATTGTTCCATAGGCTCCGACTATGATTGGGATCCCTGTCACTTACATTATTTACAGCTTTTTGAGTTCTCCAGCATGTTCGAGTTATTTTTCGAGCTTTTCGGCTTTTTTAAAAATTTTAACTCTATAGTCTGCCGGCACAGAAAAATCCACCTTTTTTTCTTTCAATTAAAAGAGTGCCAGATCTCCTGGATTGGATTGGGTGATCCGTTTAGATCTCAAAGTTCCAGTGAATTTTATGCGTTTCATTTTCAAGGGCAGATTCTGGTTTTTACACAAACCATTTTTTAGTCGGAAAAAAAAATTTCAGTTCCTTTGATATTTCTCAATCATGCCTGTCCAAGTACCCCTTTGTTTTGTTTGCTGCAATCATTTACAAATTGATTAATTGTTTCATCGCTATCACCGTATAGCTTTCACTTAATAGTATTACCACCATAGATTCACTTTCTCCCGTATAAAGTCCCGTCTTTATAACCACGACTAAGTCATCAGATATGCAATGTTCTTAGTTTGTATCTTAAATAATCCAAATTGTCGTTTTTCTGTCTGTTTTTTTTTAATTTAAAAATGTTCTTTTGTTGTTTCTGTTTCTAACTTTTGTAATCAGTCTCGATTAGCTCTTGTGTATATACGTTTCGGGTCTTTGTATTGCACTATCAACACAGTTCACCATTCTTGAGAATCCTTTTGCTCCTATTTCTTGTTGCATAGAGTCTATCAGTGACTGCTCTGAAATGAAAGGTCTTGTGCATTGTTTTGAACTTCCTTGTTAGTTGGTTCGTCCGTCGTACATTAGTCCTTGTTCAGTTTACGAAGAGTCGACAGTATCTTACACAGGAGATGACCCAAGTATTTATTCTTCTACAAACTGAAGCCTAGAAAGGTGAACTGGAAGAGTTGGATATCAGAGGAAGAATCGAGTACATTCTAACTACAACAGTGTTAACATCGGTCAGAATACTAAGAAAAGTCCTGGAGATCTGTTACTCGAAATCTATTAAAAGACCACTAGTTGGCGCTGGTATGAGAAATTCATAATAATAATAATAATAATAATAATAATAATTATTATTATTAATCGTTTTTAATCAACTCTTGTCCTGTATCAGGAAGCTAGTTGATCCCCCTAAGTATAATTCAGCCGGTTTTGAGTTCAAGGAGATTTCCACAAACTTTTTCAGGATGATCTTTTTGAAGAACTTTTTTGTTATTCAGGGAATTTTGTAAGGAAATAAAGATGGAAATTACTTGGTACAAAATCTGGTGAATATGACGGATGTATGCAACAGAGCAGCCTAAATTCAATGTTTATTTCTGCGTGATTCTTGTTGAATGTGTCCTAGCATTATCAAGGATCAGCATAGCCTCTTATTGACGAGAACGGAGTGTTCCCTTAGAAGATTTTTGTGCTCACTTTTTCTATCTTTTTCAAGTGAGGGCAGATTGTAGATTGAGATGTGTGGAGGTCAAGTACTAAATTTCGTGAACTTTCGACTGATAGCATTGCAAATTCTCTGAAAGCATCTAGATCGAGGTCTAATGAGCGTCCTCGTCTGGGTTCATCTTTCCATATTGTGTAACGTGATTGAATGATGGGAGGTAAATTTCTGGGGAAGGAGAGAGAGAAGATAAAATAAGAAAAAGCAAAGAGAGTGTCCATTGAAGGTTGAGCTAAACTTTAGTGTGTCAGGCCAAAGCACTTGTTGTAGATCAGCCAGTCACGGATGAATGACTACTGTGATAAAAAATAACTAGAAAAACCGGCGGTTCCAAGTCTTCTGCGTAGGTGTGGAACCCCGGAAACGGATATGTTCCTCTCTTAGACATGATGTGGAAGTAAGGGGACGACTCGGGTTTGAAAGTTAGTTGGCTCAGAGACGTGATGAGGTAAAGACGATAGTAAACATTCACCAGGACAATGTCAATTTTGAAGGGAGCTCTGAAAATGGGTCTCACACCAGATGCATAGCTGTGAAAAGGAAATCACCGATTAAGCACAGTAGAGCTACGACAGTAAACCATAATTAAAATCCAAGGTCTGTGTCTACTGTCCGTCTGTCTGTGTGTCTCTCATGACATGGTGTTTCTCTTTGTCCAGCTTACATGGGCGACTCAGTTGCCATACTCTGTTTCTTTCTCTCGACAACTAATGTAAAAGTTAACTAGAGAATGAACTTTCGTGTCAGTGAACTAAGACCGAGTTTTTTGTCTTCGTCACCTTTTCCAACGGCAAGTTTACAACAGAGTCCGACTACCACTTAAGACCTAGCGATATACGCATGAACCTGCTTGCCACGTGTTGGTACAAACGTCTACTTGGTACCGTTATGGTACAGGCGTATCTCCAGAACGAAATTTTGAAACCCAGTTTCGGACTTGGCAGTCAGTAATGACAGCTTGCCCATAAATTTCTTTGCTGTTTCTGTGGCGTTTTTATTATTCCTAAATGCTCACATAATTATATGTAGAAAACGCAGTTTAATTTTTTTCGCTTTAGGAGTGTCATATTAATGAGTTTATTTTCATGTACAGTTTTCACTACTGAAAAAAGAATGACCGATGCAGGCACTCTTTAATCAGATAATGTTTAGTGGCGTTTATAAAATTGGAAGTTTGAAATGCGTAGTTACAGCAAATTATTTATGATTCAAACTTATATATCATACACTTTATCATGTCTATTAATCCAAGTGTCATAGAATTTGTAATGTTTATGACTCAACCTTATAGATCATACACTTTATCAGGTCTATTAATCCAAGTGTCATAGAATTTGTAATGTTCGATCTGACTTTATTGTATTTTCCAGCTGAACGGCAAAAACAGATTTTTGTTCGAGTGATAGTTGAAAGGTTCTTTGAGAAGAAAGAAAATTCCAGTCTAATTTCCGAGTTAATAATGATAGTTTGAAATATTCGTTCGTACTCATCCACATCGTTTTAATTTCCCGATGGAATAACTATTAAATATGAATTTTACTTTACTTTACTGTCACTTGTTTATAAATTATCTAATTTGCAATAAATTACCATTAAAAAATGCTATGAACAAGCTGTGACTTGACATCGAGTCTAAAAGATATATATTTTGGTCTATTGGTGATCATCATCATCATGTTTTACCATCAGCACAGATATCCCTGACCCTCTCTCGCCACCCATCCCTATCGTTCATCGCTTCCGACAGGTCCTCAGGTCTACACCCCGTATCCTGAAAGAGCTGCTGTGTGTAAGTGCGAGATGGTCTCCCTGACTTTGCTCGGCCATGTGAAGAGGTCCTTAGGAGTACATCATTTCTCCAGCAGTGTCCTGCATGTCTGGTCTGTCTAACTTGGATAGTTTTCGTGATGGGTGGTAGTGGCCGTACAGCTGCTACTTTGTGGGATGTTGCCTCCAGGACTTGTTCAATATTGCTTACAGCATTCTTATGTAGTTGCCGTCAAGTTTTTCTCCATCCGTTTCGTTAGCGTCCATGTAGTGCATTCATACAGCCGTATCGACACGACCGCTGCTTGAAAAACTATTGATAATGAGAACTAAAATAAATACATATCTTCGTTGAAATGCAGGAAAAATGACCAAAATAGAAAATAGTAAACTAATCAAAAATTCGTTCAATAAGTGAACCTATCCAAAATACATCATTGAGAAAACAGATTATTGATAATAATGATTAATTCCTGAGGACTTGATGTCACTTGATCTCTTGTGTAAGCACTAATGAAAACTTTGCTGTATACAAATGATAATAAAAGAGGACATCTAAGTAAAGTTGGCGACCGTAGTCTAGGGCGACCAGAAGGCTCCCTTTTCAATAGCTACTACACTGAGGTGTAGAGGAGTGCGTAACTCTTTCCCCTGGATTGCTCCACTTTACCCTTGATAGTACCTTATATTGCTGAGTGTTAAGCAAGGAGGTATCAAGTGCCATTTTAAAAGTCTTTGGTATGACGTGACCTTAGATTGAACCCAGGTCTTCCGGATTATTGGCGAACACTCTACCCACTAGAACAATGAGCCGGTGATACTAGCAAACCCACACTTATATATATCGAAACTCTAAATGAAATAAAATTTCGTCAATGAAAACACGACTTCTTTCTTTCTTTCTTTCCTCGATTGATATATAACCTAACCGCAGATCTCGTCTTAAACAAGGAGCACCTGAGATTGAACCCAGGTCTCCCGAATTATTGGTGAACACTCTACCCACCAGTAATAAGCCAGTTACCCAACTTCTCTACAATATTTAATATTTAAAACAAAAGATCGAATATTCCATTTCCAACGACGGTAACCGTTACGCCAAGCTTAACCTTAGCCTTGTGACGGATTTAATTATTTGGTACTGCTCAGTTGACTGGAGCTGTAAAATACTACAAGTGCATCTCTGCAGTGTGGTAAAACCTACATAGTGAGTGTCCTGTATATGAAACTTGATATAAATTGCGGAGTACCCCATACTGCCATCGCTCTCAGGTCCGGAGTGGTAGCACCTGATATGGTCTTACCAATGGTTTGAATAGAATCGTTTGACATTTAAACTGTGTGAAAAAATGATTTATACTAAATTGAATTATTTCAATGTGAGTCAATAAATGACGGATGTCTAGTTGCAATGTTAGTGATACATTTTAATACTTAGAACCATTTTACAGTGTGCAAACAAATGAATAATGTTTAATAGAATAATTAGTGCCAGATAGCAATACTTGAAACTCTTTAGCTACTTGCCAAATTTGAATTGTTGTTATTTAGCAATACTTAAAAGCATTTGACTGTGTGTAAATGAATGAATGATGTTGAATAGAATTTAGTGTTAAATAGTAATAATTGTAACTACTTCATTTTGTTTAAGCAAATAATTAATATCGAATTGAAATATAAGTATTAGATATCAATACTTAAAAACATTTAACTGTGAAGAAACAATATCAATACTAGTGTGTAAACCAATTAGTTATTTAAATTTGAAATTACCTACAGATTATGAGTGCAAACAAACGAGCAATATATGAAACCATTTCACATTGTACTAACGAATGATTGATAATTTAATAGAAATACTTGAAACAATTCAACTGTGTGCAAAAAATGGCTCAGAATCATTTAAAAATAATATTAACAAAACGTGTTTACAAACCATTATATATATATTTTCATCATACAACGTGTGAAAGCACGTGCGATACCCTAACCTCATCAGCCGCCAACGAGGGTGATAACACAGTTTCGGTAGCTCAAGGCTCAGGATCATTTAAAAATAATATTAACAAAACGTGTTTACAAACCATTATATATATATATATATATATATATATATAAAAAGAAGTCATGTAAAAAGTTTTTTCTTCGTGTTTTTGGTTCCCACCAGAAACTGAAAAACAGGATGGAAATAAATTTATAATCCTGAATTGACCGGTCTTTGGTTTTATTCTTAAAGATATATATTTATACGTACAGGATTTGACATTGAATCTCCAACAATTGTTGATATGCCGTAAAAAACTAATCAGCCATGAGTTATGTGCATAAAATACCTCACCACGAAGTTCCAACTGGCCAGCTGATCTAACAGACCTTTTTTATTGCAGTGACTTCTGTGCGCGATGTTATATTTTGACTAGATTCAATTTAGTTTGACAAATATATATTCAATTGAGATAAGTAAGATTTCGCAGAATAAGTGTAGTATTCTGGTAAGTAGTAAGAATGTGAGCCAAAAGTGAATTATTGCGTTGAATGAAATATACTGTATGATTTGGTCCCAAAAGTGTCTGGCTAAAATAGTTACTGCTTGCTCACATCTATCCACTCTTCGACATATTGCCGCATTTAATATCTACTTATTTTTTTTCTTTTGCTTACATATGAATGTATAATAAATTCAAGTTTGTTAACAAGATTTTTTGTTAGCTGAAGGCCAGGAAGTTGCGGGAGACTGTTTGTGTAAATATTATGGTCGTTTTGGACCGTCTACTGTATTGTGGTGTAATGGTTAGCGAGCTAGGTTCGTAGACAATTGTTAGTGGGTTCGATTCTTTCTGGTTGCTTCATACGTCTAGCCTTTGCCAAAACAAGTTTGAGATTAATTAATTCATTAAGCTGATCAATTTTTAAATGCTGTGTATTGAATCTAATTAAAAGCTTTTATTTTTCTGGCCTTCTATCGAACTATGTTAAGCTTAGTAAGAAATAATGCATAGTTATTTAGGAAGCACTCTAAAAAGTAAATTTCATCGTCATAGGAAATGAAGTAAGCGACCAGAGTTCAAATCGTGGATGAATCTATTTACGTTTCCTATCACGCTATGGACCTGTTAAAAAGCTCTTCTATTCTACGAAGATCCATGGGGAAATAGTTGGTCAATTTTTTTCTTTCGCCTTCGTACGACAACTAGACACGGACAAAGAAGTTTTTAACTTCAAATCACTTGAAAATTGACATTGTGTCACATCCTATTTGTAACTGGGAGGGTGGGTTCATACAAACCATTTACCTTGAAATTTGACTCTCTCTCTTACATATAAATACAGTCAATAAAGATATTCAAAATATTCTCTTTAGACCGTATTCTTTTTTGGTATTTCAATATTTCTAAACAAAAATTAAAGGGAATTTTGGCTTGGCAAAAGGATTAGCAAACAAAAATTAAAGGGACTTTTCGCTTGGCAAAAGGATTAGCAGTCTAAACTAGCGGGTTCGAGTCTCATTGGCATTGTACATTCATGCAGCTTTGGGCAAGATCTAAAAAAATAAAAATAGATAAAAATAAAAAAAGCTTTGTAAATTACTAAACAGTTTAAAGCCACCGTTATTTTATGAGGAAAATAAGTTTAATAAGCACCAAAATACTACTGGTTTCATTCGTGGCTTTTGTTCTGTTAAATAAATGCAAATGTATCTTTCTTAATGCATAAGTATAACTTTAAATACACATTTCATAAAAGCAAATAATATATTATTTGTGCTTTGTTGTCACTTATCGAGCGCTGACTATCATGAAGACAGTTGGATTATTGGGTGTACACAGAGGAGCCTCTTCAAATCCACTGGGTTTAGAATATAATGATTCTATCCCAGTACAAATACGAAATACCACAATAAAAAGAAGGGATGCCTAGAGTGTGATATTGAACTGAATACCTATTCATTACTATAACTATCAATCTGCTTTGATCTGAAGTGGTAATACCTCTGAGGAACCCATCAATTAGTCAAATTGATATGTTTAGAATTATTTTATTCGATAGATATTTATTACAAATTGTTACATTTCGCAATTGAGCACAAGGCGCAAATATTTTTATGCAGGAGTGTGAAGGAGACTGGTCTTCTGTGCAAATGATGTTATTCTATGCTAAAAACACTCATTGGCCAATTCATTCTGAATAATATTAACAATCATCCGTCCCGATCATACCACAACCAGCAAAATACCTCAGTTATTCTCTACAAGAAAAAAAAAACTATTTGTATTCAGTAAGACAGAGAACAAATATCTTAAGAAACAACACAAAAATATTAATATGAATGTAGTTCCCAAACATCTTGACATAAAATAACCTTATATGGGCTGACATTCCTGTAAAATAAATTAAAAGAGCTTATAAAGCAAAGTAATTTATGAAGGTGCCCGTGGTGTAATGGTTAACGTCGTAGGAAATGGACACGGCGACACGAGTTCAAATCCTGGACGAAACTGATTGCATTTCACATAGCACTAATAACCTTGGGAAAGGTATGAATCCAACTATTCTCCCTCCAGACGGAGGCAACTAGTCTAGGAGAAGGAAAACTCAGAATTCAAACCTGTTAAACTCTGCTTAAATATTGACCTTGTGTCATCCTGGACGAGACTGATTGCATTTCACATAGCACTAATACCCTTGAGAAAGGTAGGAATCCAATTATTCTCCCTCCAGCTATGGGTAAATACTAGGACAGACGGTTCTTCAGCCTTGGTGAGGCAACTAGTCTAGGTGAAGGAAAACTCTGAATTCAAACCTGTTAAACTCCGCTTAAAAATTGACCTCGTGTCATATCCTACCCGAGGGTTTTGTGAATAAATATAAAGCAAAGTAATTTAGTCACATTTTCTCGTAAACATATCAATTAATCAATTTAGTTTGGTTTTATGGCGTATCAACCTTTATAGGTTATTCAACGCCAAATCCATTTTTGTGAAAATAATCAATTCTATTTCAAACAATTCAGTTTAGCATGAGTACACAGTTTGTCAAAAACATTTCTATTTCAAACTATTCAGTTTATTCAAGCAGTTATATACGAAAATTCAGTTTATTGTAAGTACAGTTTCGATGTCAAAAAACAGTTCAATTTCAAATAATTCAGTTTGCATAAGCTCACAGTTAAAATGCACAGTAGCGTCCAAAACTAAGGGAAAAAATTTTAAAACCTAATATTTGTTAGAAATAACAACTGTGAAAAGCTGAAATTTTGACAACTGGTAGTCGTTATCGTCGATAATAACATACTGAATCATTTGCAAAGGATAGAAAAAGAATTATAACAATTATTTATTTATTTTCAAATTTGGTATGTCCAAAAGTAAGGGACAAAATTGAGAAAAACAATGTAAACAGCCAAAAGACAATAAAAATACATGTACAATCAATATTTAGTAAATGAGCCCTTGCTCTCAATGACAGCTGCACATCTTCGACTACAAGAACGAATCAGTTCTTGACAATCCTCGATATTAATTTTAGACCATTCTTCTTGAAGCTTCACCCACAAATCCTCCATGTTAGTGGGATTTCTTTCCATAACTTTCACTCCTAAGGTCTTGCAAAGATTTTCTATTGGATTTAGGTCAGGACTTTGCGGTAGCCAATCCATAATTTCGAAATCTTACTCGCTAAGGTAACTCATTACCACCTTTGCCTTGTGACTTGGGGCATTATCTTGCATAAAGGTAGCCCTATCGAAACCTGAATTCTGTATGATTGGCACAACATGATCTTGAGCAATGTTTTTATAGATCTGCGCGTTTACACGAGTTTGTAACCGGACTAGAGGCGTTGTACCTTGGCTAGAAATCATTCCAAATACCATGACGCCCGCGCCCCAAACTTGACAGTTTTCTTAGTACACTTTGCACTTAATATTTCACCAATACGTCTCTTTACATTGTTTTTTCATTCATTTCCAAATAAATTAAACTTGCTTTCATCCCTGAAAAATACTTTTGCCCAATTTTCATAGGTCCAAATTACATACCTGTTTGCAAACTCTAATCTCTTCTTCTTATTCTTCGAACTTACAAGTGGTTTATTCCTTGGGATTCGATTAAACAGCCCTATTTCTTGGAGTTGTCTAGAAACAGTCTGTCTTGACACAGTAACACACGAGGTACTATTCATAACCCTTTTAATTTCTGTGTAAGACTTAAAACGGTCCTTTAATGACATACGCTGCATTATTCGATCTTCTCTTACTGAAGTTTTGCGGAGCCTGCCGGTTTTAAAAGCACTAACTATTTTGCCAGTATCATTGTAGGATTTAACAACCCTGTCTACAACACTCTTGGAACGTTTCACTTTCTCTGAAATCTCTCTAATGGTGTGCTTTTCATTGTGTAGTTTCACAATAGCTTGTCTCATAGAGTAATCAAGTTTTTGGCGTTTCGTCATGGTGCCGGCTGATGCAACGTTTACAAATGACTAAGTAAGACTTATTCTTTAGAGGAAATCCAAAAATTTGAATATAGCATACTGTTTACATTGTTTTTCTCAATTTTGTCCCTTACTTTTGGACGATCCTATTTTGAAAATAGATAAATAATTATCATAATTCTTTTTCTATCCTTTGCAAATGATTCAAATTTTAGTATGTTATTATGGATGATAACGACTACCACTTGTCAAAATTTCAGCTTTTCATAGTTGTTATTTCTAACAAATATTAGGTTTTAAAATTTTGTCCCTTAGTTTTGGACGCTACTGTAAGTACGGTTTAATTGTCAAAAACATTTCTATTTCAAGCAATTCATTTTAATCAAACAATTCAGTTTAGCATAAGTATGCCGTTAGTTCTATTTAACCCAGAGATAGGGCCCTATGAGGTGCTACCACTCCGGGCAAGAGTGGACCTGGGAGCAATGGCAATGAAGGGGTGCTCCGTATTCCCCAAGGCCTCAGCATTACTTGGACCTCGCCATCAGTCTGTTTGGTGTCATATCCAGGACACTCGTTGGGAATTAATAAGTCAAAGAGATTAAAATCGGAAATGATAAAATATAAAAAATAAGATGTATGTATTAAAATAACTTGGAGTTTATTTTATGTGAATGCCTGGAAATGTTGTTCCTGAATTTTAGAACTGGCTCAAGATATGGGCAATAAATGCTACTCTTGTTAATAATAGGAACGGTCAGACAGGGTTCTGTAAATAGTTGCCAAACTTCACCAAGCTTATCACATATAGGCTTTAAAATTTCATAAAATGGTAAGATACATTTTGACAAATAAACATTTGGATACTTGAAGACTAATTCTAATGCTAAACATTGTTAGAATTAAGAAAAATAGAGAAAAATTACTTTGAAATTATTTAAAAATGTGATATGTTTTTTCGGTATAAACAGAACAATTAAAAGAGAAATAAAAACGAGTTTCCTTTCTATCTAATAGCGCGTTTTAATTTATACTGCTTTAGAAAGACAGATAATAGTAAGTTTTTGAAATATGTCATATTTTTTATTGATTGAAAAAAAAAATGACTAAAATATTGGTGCCATTACAGTGGAAGGAAAAAGCAGTCGTAAAAAAACGAGTTTCTAGAGAAGATATTTTTTTTCGACGATTTGATATTGTATTAAAACAAATTGGTTTGATCTATATATTGATTAGCGACTTGTAAGAATGTTTGAAAGTCTGTCAGAATAGGTGAATTTTTCCAATTCCTGAAGAAATAAAAATTAAAATGCAAAAATAATGATAATAGATAAGTCTTCTTTCTGAAATAAGAGTACTTAAACTTTATCAAAAAATAAATACATAAAATTAATTAGATTTATTTGCAGAATTCGAGATCATGTTTTTGATCAGTACCAATAAAATGGAGAAATAATATTATGTTGTGAAATTAGATAAGAAATATAAAAAAAAAAAAGCTCAATGGATTGGTTCAGTTTGGTTTCTTTTCACTAATGGCATTTTAGCCTTCGTGGCTTATTTAATGCCAAAGCCATCATTCTATTAGAACCGCAGCGATACAATTTATCCATTGTTGGGTAGTTCAACATATAATAAATTTAAAATGGATTTTCTAAACAGACATAAATTTGTTATGGTTTCAGATATGGTTTCTATAACCTTGCAACGGCAAAAAATTAGGAGAAGGGAAACCTAAACCAGCGTTATTCCGCTTGAAAAGGATCTGGTGTCATATTCTGCTCGATGCTGAAATACTGATTTCCTTCTGTTTGTTTTAAAAGCATATCTACCTTTATGGGTAATTTAATGCCTAAATCCTCCTTCAAAAAGAACAGTATAGGTATAAATTAACACATACATTTCCTAAGGGTATTGAACATAATAATGAGACAGGAGTTTAAATGTCACAGTCCAGTACACTAGCCACCGCGCCACGGGGACTGTTTCAGCTATGGTGTAGTCTATTGTCAATAACAATTTGTATTTCAACAATAACAATACGTTCTTTCATTTTGCCCTTAAATGAAGTACTCAACGCTGGTTAACTTGCACATTTACCTTTGAACGAAACAGTTGCTGCATTCTTACCACATATTGCTGGCTCTAGTGCGACTAGAGTTGTAACTTGTTTACTACGTTGCCCAGTCAGCTGGGGGGAGGGGCCATAGAATACACCGACTGCAACTCTACAAAGGGGTACGAACTCCCCCCCCCTCAACGAGTGCCCTAAATATGACACTAAACAATCTGATGGTGAGTTTCCAGTGATGCTTTGGCTTTTGGGAATGCGGAGCGACCCTTCATTGCCATCGCTCCCAGATCCACTCTGGCCTGGATGGTAGCACCTGATAGGGCCCTATCTATGGGTTAAATAGAAGTAAACTACATACTCATGCTAGACTGAATTATTTGAATAAGAAATGTTTGACTAAACAGAATAGCTTGAAATAGAAATGGTTTTGACACTTAAACTGTGTATTGGATTTAACCTGTGTACTTATGCTAAACTGAATTTTTTGTAATTGAACTGTTTTCGACATTGAAACTGTACTTACGCTAAACTGGATTGTTTTATATAGAACTGTTTTGACACTAAACAGTATGTAAACAAAATCTATACTTATGCTAAACTGAGTTAGAACTGTTTGCATAAGCTGAATCGCTTGAAATAGAAACATTTTGACAATTAAACTGTGTACTCATGATAAACTTAATTGTTTCAAATAGGACTGATTAGTTGTATAAAAATGGATTTGGCATTAGATAACCTACAACGGTTGATATACCATAAAACCAACCAAACAACCAATTGTTTACAACGATGTCACAGTCGAATATGTTAGCTGCGAAGACCATATATATGAAGACAGAGACCTAACATCCCTCGTCGAGTGGCTTACACCTCTGCAGAGGATACAGTCATCGTATTGTAAGCTCCACAGAAGGGGCCTTCTCCACTGAAGTAATTTTTAATAATTTTTTTTAAGGTGGTCGACTAGTAATTCTTATATCTATCCTTCTATCTCCGAAGTGGAAATAAAAATAAAATAGGTGTTGCATGGTGACTCCTTATTCTAATCTCACACAGTATCTCCTATATCACACGATAAAAGGGTTAGACCAATGGTAACGCCTTGGCACCAGCCTTCGTCATAAAGTATCACGTGTCATACCATGTATCTGTGGCACTCGTATACGTTATTCTTTGCAACTCCTTTCATTACCCATCTCTCTTCACCTTATACCTGAATAAATATATTTTAGTGTCTGCCCTGCCCTCCGCCCCCAAAATTCCGGACTCGATCGATTAAACACCTCCTTTCCGTTTTATATTTACAGGTCCTGCAGCTGCAACTACCTGACCACCACCCAAGATGAGTCAAAACAGGCTCCGTTTGTGGAAGAAATGAAAAATGGTCCCACGCTGAACGTAGCGAGAGAGCACAGAGCAGCATGGACATTTACAATTTGATATATTGCTGCTTCTCGCTAATGCTAACGTACCGACGAGACTGGTTGTAAACAAAAGCTTATCTTGAACCATTCTAGATTTATCGTTATGTTTCGACCGATGGGATTTCTGGTCATCATCATCTACTTTATTTTCGTATTATATATTATCTTTGCACCTTTGTGCTAGAACTTAGACGTCCATTTAAAACCACGTGTGGTTTAAGTATAGAGTAGCAGAGTACCCGTAAAAAGGACAGGATTATTTACGTGTCTTCTCTATTTGGGGAAAGAGTATAAAAAATAATTGGACGATACCTTTTGATCTGATTAAGATGAAAAAGGTATCTTCCCAGTTCTCTGCATAGAGTCAGTATTCACTTTGCTTTACTTTTTATTTTAAAGTTGATTTCATCGTGTTGCTTAAGGGTACAAGACATATCACTTCACCCCTACAATATATATATATAATTAATGTTGGCGACCGTCGTTGAGGGTGACCTAAAGGCTCCCTTTTCAACACCTACTACTTGAAGGTTTAGGGGGGGCGTTACTTATAACCCCAGATTGCTCCACTTTACTCTTAATACTTACCTTATAATGGTGGGTGTTAAGCAAGAAGGGATCAAGTAACACTTTTTAAGTTTTTGATATGACTCGACCTGGGATTAAACCGTGGTCTTCCGGACCATTTGACTAACACTATACCCACTAAGCTATATATATATATATATATATAATTTCTGAAGTTTTAAGTAGATTAACGGAATATATATATATATTATCGCCGATTTAAAAAGTGAGGAAGGTTCGAATTTTTTAGAAAGTTGGTTATTTATCTATAATTCTAATTAGTTTAAAATGTATTTTAAACATTCGGGATAGGAAAAGATTTAAATTATTCTGGGTTTTGATCCTTGATATTTTGTGTGCGTGGTCAAACACTGTCCTCTACTAAATCTCAAAGAAATTTTGAAACGGAGTCAAATGCATAGATTGGTCATTAAATAGGGATACAAAAAAACTAACTATTTTTGCACGAAAAATTAATGCTTCCTTTTAGTATGGAAATCAGATAATTTCATGCGCACACACACACACACACACACACACACACACACACACACACACATATATATATATCTATGGGGGGTAGAGTGTTTGCCAATAGCCTGGGAAACCGGGGTTCCATCCTAGGTTAAGTCAAAACAAAAACTGAAAAAAAATGGTACTTGATGCCTCCTTGCCTAACACTCAGCTTTATATAGTAATGATCAATGGTAAAGTGAAGCAATCCAGGGAAAGGATTTGTACCCTCCCCTATCCCTCGATGTAGTAGCTAATAAAAAGGGAGCCTTTGAGTCACTCTCGATTACGATTACCAACTTATATTTCTAGCAATAGGTAAAATAGTAGGGTTGACTTTGCTTTCTAACTCAGGAGGGCCGACCGGTCTATTACAAGGAAAAACTGTGTCAAATTTCGAGGACTGTTTTTCCTAATGGCGGGCCATTTTTCTATTTTCAACTTATCCATGAAGTAAGAACAGTTGTACACAAATCATCCCCACAATGAACAAATCACCTGTAAAGGTTGTCTAAGTGTTCATATCTTTAATTATACTGTTGGGTTGGGTTTGGTGGGTTTCATGGCACATTAACCTTTTTGGGTTATTTAAGCCAAATCCATTATGATACACATAAACAGTTCTATTTCAATCTATTCAGATTAGTATAAGTATAGTTTTTTCTTTACACACAGTTAACTTTCAAAACAGTTCTATTTCAAACAATTCAGTTATCATAAATATAGTTTCAAGGCCAAAAACCTTCCATTTTAAACATTTCAGTTTAACATTGTAGACATTTTCAATGTCAAAACAATTCTATATGAAATAATTCTGTTTAGCATAAGTACACAGTTTAGTATTATTTGACCCATAGATAGGACCCTATTAGGTGCTACCAATCAAGGCTAGAGTGGACCTGGGAACGATAACCATAAAGGGGTACTCCGCATTCCTCAAAGATTACTGGAGCCTAACCATCAGATTGTTTAGTCTCATATCCAAGGCACCTGTTGATGGGGCTCTTACTCTCTGCAGGGATGCAGTTGGTGTTTTCTGCAGCTCAAGTTGACTGGGCCACCTCCATTAGGTGAGGGTGACAAATTATAGACGAACAAAGAAGACCACTATACCTTTTTTTTAATATCCTTCTTACCTGTTTGTAGAACTCATAACACGTGTAATAAGTATCGATTGGATTTTTCTTTTGTATTCACGTGTCTGTCGGTGCTTTTCCTGATATAGAGAACGTCTTTATTATGTTTATCTTTTAAAACCCCCGAAACGCCAGGGTAACGTATATAACCAATTCTTCAAGATATCTAACTTAACAATAACAATGAAGAAAAACTGGACACTTGTGGGGAAGTTCTCTTCTACAGAGAAGCAGTCTACTGTCCAAGCCGCCAGAGCCATGGACTATTGGGCTCATATACGTAGATATCTACGGGAGAAAAAATATATAAGCAATGGTTATGGTCTAAGGAAAATGACACAGCATTTCCGCTAGACGGTAAGTTTTTTGTCTGTGTCTCCCTTCAATTATCCCTAAGTCATCTCTTCCGGCTGAATTAATGATCTTTTTACATTATAAAATTCAAGCGAATTTTATACGTCTCATTTCTAAGAAGGCTTCTAATTTGTGCGTGTACCACTTGGTATTATGGTCAAATTTCAGGTTTTTTTTTTTTACATTTCCCAGTGGATCCCCGTTTCCTACCCCGTCGAGTCTAGTTTACTACTTCTTTCTCGCTAGTTACCTTAGTGTGTGGTTAATCGTTTTGTCTGAGGGTTTGAGTAAACACACACATGTACATATATTTGTTCAGGTGTCTTGGTTGAAATCCAAGATTGTATGAGATCAGTAGGAGTACTTTTTAACCCACAATTGGGAGCATTTGGAGGTTCATTACCTATTCCATCGGTATTAGTCAGAAAGTGAATTTAATAGATTTTTATTCCGGTAAACTTAACAAAATTAGACTTGTTGAATACTTGAGGATCGACAAATTGAAACTCTTAGGTTTGACTCTTTTCTTATTTAGGATTTGAAATAAATAAATATACGAGGGCGAGTTTGTGTGTATTTTCTAAAAAGTTGCAAATATAAATAAAGACACACGACAGAAAAGGCCACAATGATGAAAAGAGACAGACAGAACAACGGATCAATCAATAACATATTATAAACAGTATAACTGTATAATTATAAAGCAATAGCGATTCGACTAAATTCTATTTAGTTTTGTTTTTATATTATGAATCTACAGATAAAAATAGGGGGGGTCCTCGTGGCGTAATGGTTAAAGCGATGGACTGCGGAATTGTAGTAAGCGAGTTCGTATTCCAATCGCGCTATTACGTTGAATTTCGGGCAAATACCCTTGAGAAAGGTATGAAACCCCTTATCCTCCAAGCTATGGGTTAAACAGTACTACTACTGTTTTTCTCGGAGAATTGCTTTGACATTAAATAACCTACAAAGATTGATATGCCATTAAACAAAGAAACCAACCAACCAAACCAGATTAAAATAATAGATTTTAAAATGAAAAAAAAAAAAAAATCAGTTACTTCATTCATCCTGAATCTTCACAATTTGTTTAAATGCAATTAACGACTTAGAAAAAAAACATATATAATGAAAATTCTTAGCTAACCAAAGCTAAGATTTAGATGAAATATTATCCAATTTACCATCCCATATTTTTTTTTGTTGCTCTTATGTATATTATTCACTCCTCTGTAACATCTCTTCCACCAAATATAATATCAACTTAGTTTTCTTTCGTTTACCATGAAGCCACAGGGGAGTCAAAAAAAGATTATTCGTTTTTCTTTTTTCAAAATCTAACTTTTGCCTCAACTCTAATACCGGCCGTGGAAATTACGAAATTAGAGTAAAAATAAGAAATATGGTGACGGGAGAATTAAAATATAAAAAATAAAGGATGGGTTTAAAAGGTTAGAATTGAGCTTCTTTCACCGATTTTGTTCTTGTTGCTCGGGTTTTTGAGAGCTGATTTAATGTATTGGCTTCCTAAACAATAATAACCTCCGCTTTTGGTTATGTTGGATGTGAGCGGTATCGCCAAGTCAAAAAAATCAAACTCATCAACACTCGTATAAGAGTTGATAGGCCTTCAGAATAAAATATCTTTCAATGGTCCATTGAAAGATATTTTTTTAGAATCGTCAGTTGGTACCAGGACAGAAAATAAAACATTATGGAGCTAAGTAAAACCACATCCTTCATTAGGTTTGGTTTTCTGCCATATCAACTCTTGTGGGTTTTTAATACTAAATTCATTTTATACATATAAACAGTTCAGTTTAGCTTAAATACAGTTTAGTTCTATTTGACCAATAGATAGGACCCAATCAGGTGCAAATATTTCGGGCCAGAGTGGACCTTGGAGCGATAGCAATAAAGGTGAACTCCGCATTTCCCAAAGATTCAGGATTACTGGAGCATCAACATCAGGTTGTTTAGTGTCATTTCCAGGATACTCGTTGGGGGAGATTTACCTTCTTCTGTGACGCAGTCGGTGTATTCTTCAGCCCCAACAGACTGGGCCACCTCCATTAGGTGAAGGTGACAAATTATAGACGAACCAAAAAGACCACTTCACGTCTTTTAATATCCTTCTTACCGATTTGAAAAACTTGTAACTCCTGTAATAACAATCGATGAGAATTTGCTTTTGCGATCACGTGTCTGTCTGTGCTTTTCCTTATATGGAGAGGCTCTTTATTTTGTTAATCCTAACGTAATTAATCCAACGTAATTAATCCAATTCTTCAGAATATCTAACTTGTTAGAAACAATGAAAACAGTAAACGTCCAATTAATTTTTCTACTGAATAAATCCCCGAGGCTAGTTTAGTAACCGGTATTTAAGATAATCTAATCTGCCACAAGGCCAATTCCGAAGAGTTAAATAGAAATAAAACACGAATCAACGATGTTACGAATATAGCGTAATTGTTATGTATGACATCATGTTGAGATGCCTCAGATTAGTAAATGTCAGACACTTACGACTCTAAGGCGTCTTCTAATAAATGAATTACTAAGATGTTGGTTCTATTCTTACTAGGTGCCTCTTGCTTGCAGCTTTGAGCGTAGTTTTCAGGGCACTAACGGTTTCGTATTGGTTTGCTTGTTAGGCTAGCACACCATTACTAGATAGTTCACTTACTGAATAACTCGTGTCACTGACCTTGAGATAAAGTCAAACGGTATGAAAGTAGATCTTTGGTGGTCGCCAAACAATCTACGAGATGAGCAGTGTCACCTTCGCCGATTCTGGAAAACCTTTCTTGTAAGGACTTATAAGTGAACGTCTTCGAAAGTCTTATGCTTATTTTTCCTATATAGCCGTTGCTCATACGATACCTAAACGTGTTTATGACCAGTTGGCTTAGGCTGGAGAATACGCCAACGCTATCTTTGCAAAGGGGTAAGACATCCTCCCAAGTGTCCTGGATATAACATTAAACCCTCTGATGGTGAGCTTTCAGTTGTATTCATTAAGACTTATGCATTCGGCTAATTGACAAACTAACACAGAATATTTCGGTAAGGAAAAACAAAGTTAATTTAGACAAACAGAACGTATATTTATACACACACATACATTACACATAATTACAAAGAATGACAAAGTGTCCGAAATTATAAAAAGTACAAAAGCTATTCCTCAGAGCAAGTGCTGACCGCAGCGGTTAAAAAAAAAATTACGTTTCTTCTGGTGTAGTTAGATAGTTCACATCGGATAATTTGCACGTACGTTCTGCTCGAAAAGCGAAGACAAAAGCCAGAGATCCTCTTCGAATGGTGTCGGCTTCCAAAAAGATCGGAATCTGTTTGTTTTTTTTTTGTTTTTTTTAATGATACGTGACCGTTGGTCACGTGATTCTCAGAAACTGCACCTAAAAACCCCCCAAAAAGGAGAACACTATGTTTAGTTCTGCCCAGGCTCCAGTATCACAGCCTTGGGGACTGCCGTCACTCACAGGTTCACTCGGGGCGGAAGCAGTAGTACATGACTTATATTTAATGGCATTACTTGGAACCATTTTGTTGACTTATGCTAAACTGAAATGTTTGAAATTTAACTGTTTGGTCATTTAACTGTATTTAAAAATGTGGTGACAAATCATATATATAATGTTTATACAAAACACGATTTTTTTGCCTGAGGAATTCATGAAATTTTACGGTGAAGAAAGTCAGATGTCTATTGCAACTGATTTGGCAAGAGTGTTTTACTTACGTTTCCTCTTTCAATAGCAAGTTTATTGAAAATTTCTATTGTTGCTCTGGTTAAAGAAAAAAAAAACGCACAATTAGAGACTTAAAAAAAGAGTTTTCTTATTCATTAAGCTTTCCTCGTTTTAAAATTAAAAGAAAATACATTAAGACCGCATAAGGTCTTCAGTCCAAGGATCAGCCACTTAATGTAAGACTTAAACTTTTAGTCTTTCATATAGATATTGAACTGGCTTACTGCTGTTTAATGCGAGGGGCACCTCTGGTGGTGTAATGGTTAGCAAGTAAGACTAGTAAACCTACACGAGTGAGTTCGAGTCTCATTGGGTGCCCCATTCATTTGGCCTTGTGCTAAATCGAAGTAAAGACCTTCGTAAATTACTACTGCTGTTTAATGCGAGTGATTTTACTAAACAAACTTCGCTTAGTCTAACAGGGTTAGATATTATTGAAGCAAGTCTGGGGATTACGCAAAAAAAAAAAAAAACATTACGAGACAAAAGGATTTGTTTTAGCTAACCTGTTGGATATTAAGTCTCTTTTAGCATTATACTAAATGTAATGTGAACGCAACGCTGAAATATTAAGTTTATTAAAATCTTATGTTCCATTAGTTATCAGGATTTTTCCTGGCCAATACAGTAACTATTCAATTTTTGGAGTCAACGTAAAAAATGTATAAAAATAAAAACCATGCGTTAATGAAATAAAGATTAAGCGAACATTTACATACGAGTACATAAATAATCTGTTTCCTTATAATCAATATTCATTCATCCTGAATTGTTGAAGTCAGTAGGCTAAATTTTATTGGAAACCAATTTAGGATTGTCACCGGCATTGAAATGCCGGTGAAAATTCAGATAATTATCAGTTTTTTTATGCAATTTTTTAAACTGGATGACACAGGGCACCTCTCCAAGAATATATGGTTGGAAAGATGGATTAGCAAGTCATAGTTAGCGAGTTCGATTCTTGCTAAGAGCCCTATAATTCCGACCTCGTGCAACAACGATGCAATGCTTGTTGCAGAACTAAACCGGGTGTCAGACTGCTTAAAGAAATGAACTTGGAGAACAAAAAAAAAAAAAAAAAAAAAAAATTATACTAAGACAAAAAAAATATAAAGATACATTCTTTGAACTATTCTGTGCAACTTTGGGGAGAAGCCTTCTTTATTCTAATTAAATAAGGATATAATTTTCTCCAGTTTCATTCAGGAAAAAAAAAAAATGAAGGTTGAATTTAAAGTAACTAACGACGCCACTAACAGAAAAAAAAAAAAAAAATCAAAGGAACTACCAAAAAAAAAAAAAAAAAAAAAAAAGTAAGTAACTACAAGTTATAACAACGAGTCATAAGCGGTATTTTTATGAGATCCACAGTGACAAAAACACGTTCCCTCCAGATAGAAGGAATCAATATTTCTAAAGTTGGTATGAGATGGGGGAAAAAGACAAACCCCTTCGTTTCAATTGAAGGCTTCTAAAAGGAGACTTCCCAGTCATTTAATGTGAGCACAAAATGTTTGCATATTAAATATTTTTCACTTAAGAATTTGTCTAAATTTTTGCTTTTTAATATTTTCAACCGCAAATCTGTTGCTGTACCTATGTACGATTTAACAAATAAAATTGCGTCAAATATAATCAATTCATTTACTCATACACAAGAAATTCAATAACAAAATCTTCCCGAAGTGATTCAGTAAAATAGTCGAGAACACAAAAGCAATGACTTTATTTTCGAGAAAAGCCATAAATCGAGAGCAATATATCTATTAAGGAAATGGCAAATATATTTTCAGAATATAAATACTATTGTCTAAAAATACTTTCATAATGGAGCAACCGGTAATACTAACTTCAATAAATAAAAACTTGTTGAATAAATAAAATTACAATACCACACAATCCTTGTCTGCTTCGACTATCTTTGGCTATCTGCTAAAAATTGGATGTGTTAAACGCAGATTTGTCGGATTTCTGATTAAAGTATGGAAATCATCATCATGTCGTGCCATCAGCACGGATATCTCTGACCCTCTCTCGCAACCCTTCCCTATCGTCCATCGCTTCCGGCAGGTCCTCAGGGTTGCTTCCCGTATCTACACAGAGCTGCTGTATGCATGTTCGAGCTGGTTGCCCTGCCTTTGATCGGTCATGTGAAGGGGTCCACGAAAGTACATCACTTATGAGCTCGACCCAAATTCTCCAGTGTCCCGTATGTCTGGTTCGTCTAATTTTCACTAAAATAAAGATAAAAAATTCAGATGCTTAAAATATAACTTTCTCGTTAATTTCTGGGTTTGAGAAAAATCAAACGCTTAAATGTTTTCTTAAAAATATTAAAAAAAAAAAAAAAAAAAATGCTTTAAGATAGTGACTCTAAGTTAGTCGGCTAGTGACAGATTTGAAAGGCTTTGTTCTATGTCAAAAGTTCTTGATAATTTTTTTAGAAAGAAAGCCACATGAGGGCACTCGACTTCATAGATCTTTAAAAGCTCTTGAATAAATTGATCGAGAACAGTCTCATCTGTTGAATCACTGATTTTATTGTACAAAAATGCGTTATTTGTTAATGAAGCAAGTAAATTCCAGTCGGCGTTTTTTTTCAAAAAATGTATCTGAATCAGAAAGAGAGTCGGGTGGTCCATAGTCAAGTACCAAGTTGTGTGAATAGCACAAAAGATACACATTACTATACAAGACTCGAAAAATATCGAGGTTTTGTCGTTCTGAAAATCGGGTTCAAATGGAATATCGACCTTTGCACCATTTCCTAGCAAATCTACCAGAGATTCATAATTTGAATTCGTTTCATCTTCTCTAATGAACTTCCGATTAAGGCCTTTGATTAATTTATTAATAACATCAACAATTTTTGTTAATTGGATTTCAGGGTTTTCTTTGCAGGCCTCAATTAAACAGATGATGGCTACTTTTCTTATGTCATATTCCTGGAAAGGCTTAACCATGTAAAAACGATGCATTAGTATGATAGACCGATATATTTCTTTCAATTTTAATGGTAATCCATCCCGGACGAGTATGATAAGCTGGGCACACCTTTTACGGAGATTTCGTTCTTCAGAGAGAGTTAAGGGGTTTATCGGATGCACTACACTGGGTGGTTTGTTAATCTCATCACATGTAAAATTCCAATTTAGACGTCCTACCATGCGAAAGTAATTCTCCTCTGAGAATCTAGTAGCCATGTTTATAAAACTAAATCTGAAAGATGGCAGCTATTTTTGTAAAAGACTGAAACGTTTTCTTTAGATTTTCAGAGTGTTTTTACGGTAGCCGTTCAATGAGAATGGAGTCGATTTATTTTCTTTTTTTTTCTGGTGGATTTGTGTAGCCGTATATATGAATAAAACTAATATATTATTGGGAACGGGATTCAGGTTTTCTTTTAGTTTGTTGCATTCATTAACACTCACAAGAAAATGGAATCTTCCGCAAAAATATACCTTTCTTATCCGGCCATCTTGATTGTATTTTTCTAATTGCGTAACTTTGTACAGAGCTTAGCTCGGTTCGGCAATAGCTTGTGAGATAGTATAGCATAACAATTCTACCGTATAGTGAGGTCGATCCTTACTGGTGTAAAAGATGTATAAGTTTGAGTACATCTAAGTTAGACGAATATTCTACTTACACTAAATCCTAAACACTATGCCATGTGCTATTGTAATCAACTTCCTGGCGTTGCACCGTGTACAAGAATAATCGAATTTCAAACTAGGTTCTATTTTCTGGTTTTAAAACTAGTTTATGAAATTTTGAAGAAAAGTTTGGCCCTGGATGGAAACTAAAATAAGAAAATAAGATACCAAAAGGGTTGAAGTGTACATGAAACATGGTGCAAAGTGGTGATAATGAATAACTTTTATGGTTTTTAAGGTGGGGGTTCTATGAATATTACCGAAAAAAAACCACACCAGAACTAGATGAAACGTTTCACTGATTTATTTAATAAGTTACATTTAGAGATGATAATGAATGAACCACTGTATGTGCGATGATAAGTCTCCCGTTCTACCATTCCGTGATCTTCATCAAATGTGTGATGGCCGACCTTCTGAACCCAAGGGCGATCACTCCCTAGTCAGTCAAAAGGGAAGTAATTATTTGCTTAGGATTGATCCTTACAGTAACGTAGGAGATTTAATCAAGAGAATAATTTGCATATAGTGAAAAAGTTTATATTCTTCCTACATAATATTATTGATTAGATTTAATAAGCATTTTTTTCACATACATTTATATGATTCAACGCGTTACAATCGAATACTAATAACCTTTGGGGGTGACCTCGTGGTGTAATGGTTAAAGCGATTGACTGCGGAATCGTAGTACGCGAGTTCGTACTCCAGTCGCGCTATTACGTTCACTTTCGGGCAAATACCCTTGGGAAAGGTATGAACACCCTTATCCTCCCAGCTATGGGTTAAATAGTACCAATACTGTTCTTCTAGGAGAATGGCTTTGGCATTAAATAACCTAAAAAGAGTTGATATGCCATTAAACAAAAGAAACCAAACCAAACTAATAACCTTTAAAGATATTTATTTGACTCAAAGTTAGAACCCTAAAATATACTACCAGTCTGGGTTCGAGTGGACCAAGGAGTAATGACAACAAAAGTGTCATCGGCACTACCAAAAGCTCCAGAACTGGAGCATCCCTAACAGATAAAATTTAGAGTCATTACCAAGAGATCTCTTTCAGTAGAACACTCTTCTCACTCTATAGCTGATACATTTGGCCTATTCTAAGCCTCGCCTAGAGGCTGGAGTTTTTATCATGAAAATACATTTAAGTTACTAGATGGTTTGGTTTGGCTAGGTTTTATGGCATATCAACCGTCGTAGGCTATTTAATGCCAAATTCTTATATATAATTTGTTTTTATAGCATATCAGCCATTGTCGGTTATATAAAGTCAAATTATCTTTAAACATATATATTAACTGTATAAGATGTCGTTTGGTTGGATTTTATCGCATGCACACCATTGTAAGTTATACATACGCTCTTTATACATATATATTCATTAGAAATATTTTGGTTTAGTTGGTTTTATGGCATTTCAACCATTGTAAGCTATTAATTTCAGATCCTCTTTATACATATATATTAAATATACAAGATTTTGTTTGGTTGGGTTTTAGGGCATATAAACCTTTGTAGGTTATTTAATGCCACACCACCTTTATATATATATATATATATATATATATATATATATGATAACATTTTTAAACCAGCAATATCTCATTTGTTTCCATACAGTTAAATGGTATAGTACATATAATTTCTAAATTAATTGTTTGTATGTAGTCTTGTTATTTTTTAATGAGACAGAGTATTACTGTTGTTTTCACACTGTAAAATAATTCCAAATATTCTTACACGAATATCGCTCAGTCGGCTGCTTCTTTACAGAGAGGTAAGTCTGGTAGTTGTTATACGCCCCACCACAGAGGCGTTAGACTTCCCGAACGAGTTTCCTGTATATGGCACTAAACAATCTGACGGTGAGGTTCCCGGAATGCTGGAGCTTTAAGGGTTGCAGATTATTGCCATCGCTCCCAAGTCTACTCTGGCCTGGTGTGGTAGCACCTGACAGACTCCTGTCTAGGATCAAATAGAACTAAACTGTGTGCTTATTCTCAACTGAATTTTTTGAAATAGCACTGTTGTTTCATTTAACTTCGTGTAAATAAACGACAGTTTAATTGACTTGTTAGAAATACTTGGAACCATTTAACTTTGTTGAATAGCTTGAAAGAAAACCCTTTTTTCTGATATTGATACTGTACTTTTGCTGACCTAAATTGATTGAAATAGAACTGTTTTGTGTATAAAAATGGATTTGGCATTAAATAACCTACAGTGCCATAAAACCAAACCAAACCAAATTTAATACGATTCGTTCTATTTTGAATTAAGAATTTGTTTGTACACACTTAATCTTTTCAAATCTTACTATTCAAAATCTTACTATTTAACAGATTTATTTATACACATAAATGTTTTCAAACATTGCTATGTAACAATAATGATTCAATTTAGGCATATGGTTTAAGAGTTTCCAATATTGCTAATCAACACTTATAATTCTATTTAACATTACTCATTCGTTGGCACACAGTGAAATCGTTGCAAGTACTCGTATGTATCACGAACAATTCAATTAAACATAAGCCATTTGTTTACACACCGTGAAAAGATCAAACAGTTCTGTTTCTAACAATTTGATTTAATGTAAGTCATTTGTTTTATCAGTTTAAATGTTAAATTTCTCTTTGAACCAATGATAGGATCCTATCAGGTGCTATCACTCTGGCTTAGTATGAAACTGGAAGCAATGGCAAAGAAAGGGTATTCCACATCCCCAAAGCCCCAAAGCTGGAGCCTCCCCATTAGATGTTTTTATGTACTATACTTGATGGTGGGGATCCTTACAGAGATGCAGTCGGTATATACTTCAGCTCCGGTCGACTGAGCTGAAAGTTACAAAAGAAATTAGCTATGAGAATAATAGTTAATGAAAGGTCAACAGTATTTTCACCTCATTCTCAAGCGTAATGTTGTACTTAGGAGTTGTGTGTGGCAGTTATTATCATAGAGTAGATAAGTAGATATACTATTCGGAAACTAGTACTCTGTTATTAGTATTACTCAAAGTTTTCTTCAGGGATTTGTCTAAAATGAAATCTACAAATCCAATCATCAGTATATCATATTTTTATTTTAATATTTTGTTATGATTCAATGTAATTATATAAAAGGAGGTTGACTGGTCTCGAATATTTCTAAATTTGTTTTTCAAAAATAGCTTTAAAAATAAATTCAACGAATTTAGACATAGTTAAATGAAAAAAAGATCATATCGCCAGTTAAATAACTAGGCAGTAGGAACAAGAGAAACCTTCCCATGATGTCCCCAAATTAAATCAATCTTCACACTATGCACCATGCAAAGATGTATAAAGAAATAAACAACTCATGGGAACCTTCTGGTTGAATGATTTCATTGGCGACAAAATAACAGTTACAAGACGGTGTTAACTCTACGTTATACTTCTATCTATCTATCTATCTATCTTATATAAGGGGCCGTTGATTTATCTTTGCTTTACTTAGATCTCTCTCTCACCCTCCTCTCTCTCTCTCTCTCTCTCTCTCTCTATATATATATATATATATATATATATATAATGCGTTTCATTTTGATACCTCCAGTAAGTTCAATTCAATTTTCCTTTCGGCACAAAATCTTTAATCTCAACAGAAATCGAATGTCTGCCAGAATCCAATTCCAATATTCCAAGGTAGTGAGAATATCGAAACTTTCACGATCTTTACATAGACCGTCAAATCACTTGGATGTTAGACTCTTTCTATTGACCATTTATTGGCAGGCTCATATTACGAAATATCGATCCGATGTTAGCAGCAACTCCGACGAATACACAAAATGTAAATGCAAACCAGAGGTCGAGATTCTACTTATCTCAGCTTAGAGTTAAATAATCTTATTAATAATTTTAGCTCGACTGTTTTTAACGTGATGTTTTTTAAATTTTTAACCTTTCCCTATTTTTTCTCACACTCTTCTAAAGCAAATAACTCGTGATCATGAAAGTAAATTACATGAATTAGATATGAAAATAAGCAATTTTTCCAGGACATTTGCATCTTATATACCGGGTCTTTCCTGGATATAGCCTTAAGCGAAACTTTGGTTTGATAGAATATGAATCTACATTCGAATTACCACTTCAGAAGATTATATCTTCACGATAAATAGTCAATTTTTATAATCTACAAATAGTCTTAAATTATTGAAAACTGAGAGAATTATTTCAAGGTTGTGAAAGAATATCAAACAGATATATTTATAGATGATCTAAATTTTGAAATATGCAGATAGATAGATGTATGGTTCTATACACAGATGCATAGCAATAAATCTACTGGGGAAAACCTCTATCCCGATAAGAATAAGACTATATATATATATATATATATATATATATATATATACTATATTTTACCCGAAAAAAATGTTTTTCATCCGTAGAAACTTTGTAATGCTCTATGCAATGGAATATGGGCAAGGCTTTTAACAGAACTACGCTTTCATCGCTGTGGGAGAAATAAGAGGCAGGTCCGCGGGTGCTGGTTTTTTGCAAATGTGGTTCTTGTTCATCACTGGTAGAAACGTATAACCAATGCTAATGACTCTATCACAAAATAATGTTTTATACTTGAAAACAATGGAATGGTACTAATTTTTTCTCTCATTGCTTCTGAATCCCTTCCACGAACATTCATTTGTAAGTTATTAGAAAGGATTGAAAGTTTGTTCTCTGATGTATTTAATGCTTGTGCTGACTTCTTTAATTAAAAGGATATATATATATATATATATATATATATATATATATATATATATATATATATATATATATATATTTGACAATGAAACTGTACTCATACTAAACTGAATTGTTTGAAATGGTTATTCACATAAAAATGGATTAGGCGTTAAATAGCCTACAAGGTTGATATGCCATAAAACCCAACAAACCAAACCAAACCAAACTTTAAAATAAATTGTGGGAAATCTATTAACGTTATTGAATAAAAATAATATTTTGAAAACTTATTATACGTGATATCATGTAACTTTGTGGAAAATTTTTAAGGAACAACACAAATCTGCAAATACAAATGTAAAATTGTGGGAAGTTGCCGTGGCAAAGTAGGTAACGTGTTGGATATTGACATAGAAGGTGAGTTCGAAATCTATTAACGTTATTACGTTGAATTTTGTTCTATTGCCCGTAGGAAAAATATGAACCAACTTACGCTAAAGGTGATAGGTTAATAGTACCACGACCATATTTTACAAGGAATGCCTTTGGTATTAAATAACTCATGAATGTCGATATGACATTAAACAAAGAAGCCAAACGTAACTAGAAAAAATAAAAATAAAATTCCCTACGTGAATGGCTTGTATGGAATTCTCTTTTATCTATTAAAACGTAAACGTATTAAATTCATTTTTTATTCATTAGAACATTGGACAAGAAGCTGCGTAGATCTTCCTCACGAAGCAGTGATGTTTGTAAAGAAATGTTAAAGACGAATTTCCGACTGAGAAGTCTTGTTCTTGAACAGCGCTCCGTTTATCCTAAAGATACTAGGGTAATACGAAAGGAAAAACAACACACATCACAGGAAACTCACATGAATTATATATATATATATATATATATATAACTTTAGGCTCAGTTTTAAACATTATCTTTCATTTTTTGTACAATTCATACGGGGTAGATCCGTATAAAGAAAAGTTTTCAGAATATATTTATAACCAGGCTTACAGTTTTCAAATATCTCTACGATATAAAAAATACTCTCGGCCTTGAGATCAACTATATAAATTTAAATCTTCTCTGCAGCTTTCTCTCTTTGACTTTCTTTAATTCTCTTTATACACACACACGCATATATATATATATATATATATATATATATATATATATATATATATATATATATATATAGTAGGTTGCTACATTATAACGTTTGCATCCTAGAAAAAAAGCGATTATGTTACAAATGTAATCTTATTTTTTATTATACAGAATACCGTGGTGAATATTAATACCAGCAGTTAAACATTATACAATGAATTTCAGGCTCGATTTCCGTTTTTTTTTTGTTTCATGTTTATCAACATTCGTGGGTTATTTAAGGCCCAAGTTGTTCTAATAGAACAATAGTAGTACACTTTAATCCACAGCATAAGTTTCTTGCCTTTCCCAGATCCAATGTTGAATGCAATTTTGAACTTTATAACTATGATGTCACAGTCCAACACGTTAACCGTTATGCCATGGCGACTCTTCTACCTTCTTCTTCTGTTTGTTGTGATAGAATACCAAGTGATACAGAAAATACAACTCGTATCAAGTTGAAAATAGAAAATGAGAGTGAAATGGAAGTGTTTGTACTACTCTATGGATTCACCTCCTGGACTCTAACGACATCCAAAGAAAATGAAAAAAAAACTATATGGAAACTACACATGAATATTACATGCTGTTCTGAAAGAAGCAACCTACAAAACAATGGCTGTACGGACACTTTCCTCCCATCTGTCAAATGACCCACGTAGGATAAATAAGGCAGACGGTACACTGCTAGAGAAATAAAGATGAAGACAAAAGCGGCGTTTAATTTTGGACTCCTACATGTAGACATACCAGTGTTGTTCGAACTACAAGCATATGGATCATCTCTGTGCAGACACTGAATACAGTCAAGAGGACATGAAAGAAGCGATGGTTGATAGGGATGATTGTCGAGAGAATCAATTAGTACGAGTTGATCATGATCATTCTCTAAAAGAGCCCGATGGAATGAAAAAGAAAGAAAGAGGGTCTTTTACATTTTTGCAATGACAAAAAAAGAAGCCAGGTTTTGGTTTGGTTTGGTTTGGTTTGGTTTTATTACGTATAAAACGTTAAAGGTTAATTAAACCAACTCCTGCTTATACATCTACATTAAATATTCATGTTTTGGTTTTGGTTTGGTTTTTGGCATATCAAACATTGTAGGTTATTTAATAATAAATCCTCTTTATTTATATATATTAAGTGTATAATATTTGGTTTGGTTTGGTTTTATGGTATATCAACCGATGTAAGTTATTTAAAACAAATAATGTTAATACATATATATTGAATATATATGATTTGTAAACATATTTTGTTGATAACATTTTTACCCGAGCCTTATGTAATTCTTGACACACAGTTGAATGGTTTCAAGTATTTTAACACGAATAATTTCCTTTACTATTATTCAGTTTTGTGCACACAGTTAAATGGATAAGGAATGAGATTTTTAAATTAATACTTTGTCGGTAATTTCACTTTTAAATTAATTAGAACTATTTTGTTTGCAGACATGGATTGCTATTGTTTATGCACAGTTACATGGTTCCGATTATTACAATCTAGCACTACCTATGTTAACTGATGATCTTTCCCTGCAGTTCGAGTGACAGCAAATTTCTTTAGGTCTCCAGGGCTCTTCAAAGAATGCAAGCCGATTTTAGCAGCATTGTGATCTCGATGGTTTTAATTTTTCCTCTAATCTCTAGTTCTTCGAGTCTCTTTTCAACGTTTTTGTGTACCGTTCCTAGCATCTCGAATATAATTCGTGTCACTATTCATGTTTCTTAGATTTTCAGACTGTTGGTAAAGTCCAGATATTTTCCTGCTTTTTGTTTTCTTTAACTTTTCTCCCAGTTCTGCATATACTGACAAAATCCAAAATATGACAGGTTATTTTTTTTCTTGCAAATTATTAGGTCTGATCTTTTGGCATTAGTTAGGTGATCATTTTTCATCTCAAAGTTTCTCTTCACATTAAATGTACGTGATAAAAATTGTTGATATTCTTAAGACATCAATTCTCTTGAAATGCTTTATCGTATTCACGCTATTTACATCACCCTTACATGTGCCAGACTCAGTAACGTCCAGGTTCTTCATTGTCACTTAAGCACTTTCGTTTCCAATTTCTTCATAAAAAAAACTTTAGCTCTATTTCCAGGAATTTGTTGCTTATTGGAAGGATTTTTGTACTTAATATTCCCAATTTCTGCTGCTCACGGACGATCATGACATTACTCTATTTTTTTTGTCTATTATTCTCAGAGTCATCTAGGTGGCAACATCCACTGTGGGAAAGATCTTGTCTTTCCTAATCAATAACGACTAGATTGGGCTTCTTTTTTTTTGATAGCGAGATTTGTCTGCAATTTCAAAATCGCGAAGTATTTGACTGTACTTAAGCCCTAGGGAAGAGCCTTGATTTGTTTTCATGGCAGTTTTTTTGCTTATTTTGAATATCTTGTTGCCCTTTGAGTCATTCACTCTCGTTATTATTACCGTTATATATATTGTATTATTTTGAGAATTTATTTTTAACGTTGATATCATTTCTGGCATTGTGACTGTGACTGACAAAATCTTAAAGTACAAGAATAAATCAACGTTACTGGCAAGAACTGAAGTTAAGGCGAAAAAATTCGGCAATTTTCCAAAAATGCGTCCTCCTTAAAAAAATGAAATGTGACAAAACAGTTTTTCTTACAAAGCTAAAAATATGCCTCAATAAATACATAGATATTAGACAAATATACACACACTCTTTAAAATAATCTACTATGATAAAATATAAGTTATTATTTCTGCAAAGGATTTTATTGAGCATCGCGTAAATTTATATCAGCTGTTGTTTTTGTATTGATTCAAGTTTCTCTGAGGTCAAATATGACAGAGGGTCGGGTTTAATATGGAACCCTATACGCTGATGTCTAGAAAGAATATGTCAGCTCTTGTTGTTGTCAAACATTACAGTTGTGTTTGATATTCTTCAGCTTCCTTGTCAGAATTTTCAATTGTCATGAAACTAATTAAATTAGATTGAATATATAAGTTTTCATACACAATTTTCCTAGCAAACGATAAAGAAATTAGAAAAGTTAATTCACTTAAAAATATTTAAATCTTAAACCAGTATGTACATTTGGTGTTGGTAAAGTCGCACCAGTAGATGTGGAGCCTCACAGTTTAATGGTATATCCTGGAAACATATTTCTTGTGGTGATATTAAACTCCTGTGGATGATACTGTTAGGGTAATCTAAGCACCGGTGACAGAACGAACTCTTTAGAAGTAATAGCTGAAAGTCTAAAACTATTTTTGCAGTTCAGTTCTTCTATTTGATTAGGTTATAACTTTTTAAAAGATTTTGACAAGTCTTCTGTTATGATTCTGTAGTTTCTCTTTAGGATTGTTCTGATCTCGTAACTTCACGCTTGTTCTTTCACAGCAGCACTGCATTTGAATGCTTATACGAGTGACTCATTGTATTAGATCCAAAAAGCATGAACATATCATATCTAGCCGTGTATGCTACACATTTTTTCCATATCTTAAACCTAAAAGTATTGAGTATGTATAAACACAAGAATTAAATATTAATTTTTTTATCCAGCTATGTGCATCACCATGTTCAGGGCAGTATGATTAAATCTAAGTTATATCTATGATCAAACTGTTCTTTTTTCCATCTATGGGAAAATAGGAGAGTAGACTAGGCTGTTTAATTTAGGATGACCTCTAGTCTAAGAGAAGGACAATTCTGAATTCAAATCTAGTAAATACATGTATTTATGAGCTAAACTTAAGGATGTGAATCAATCATTTTTCTGTTTTGTGCAGTTATAAAGAAATAGCCCCTGAAATGTGTTTATATTTATGATATTGTTTCTTGTGGAGTGAACGTTTTATTGCTAAAAGTTTGTTGCATTTTAGTGTTAATATGCATGTTTGCTAGTGTTAATATGCATGTTTGCTGTAAATACTGCGTGAAGTTTTTATTTCAATGCACAAGTAAATCGCATAATTTTTTAATTTTAGTCAAAATGAAATGCGTTAAAAAGTTGAAGAAATGTCAAATTGAGTAGCTACAAATTCAAAAAATATCAGTGCGTATTATATAAAAGATACTTTTTTATTCCTCATTGCTGGAGAAGCAGAGATGAACTCATAAGAGATGTACTCTTATGGATCCCCACACACGGCCGCGCAAAAGCAGGACGACCAGCACGTACGTACATTCAGCAGCTATGTGAGGATACAGGTTGTTGTCCTGAAGACCTACCTAGGGCGATGAACGATAGGGAGGAGTGGCGAGAGAGGCTCAGGGATATCCGTGCTGCCAGCACGATATGATGATGATGATGTTATACAAGAGTGCGTATTGTACACGATCTCGCATTACACACAAATAGTTACGGCGTTCCATCACTAACCTGTCATTCTTTTTCTGGTTTGTTGGCGTTTAAGAATACATAACATTCGAAATTGTTGTGTTTTAATTTCACTGGTGAATATTAAGGTTAAGCCAAGAACTTAGCAAAATTTCTCCAGGATCTCTCTTTTTTCGGTTCTACCATTGTATATTTTTACCTTTTTTGCTGATACTACACCTATCTAATTAGTTAGTAGATGTTCAATTATATCAACTATCACCAAATGACATCAAATAACCCCAGAAAAGTTGGCATGCCGTAAAACCAACTTAGAAACTAATTGACCTAAAACCAATCAAACAACCAAACAAACACATGAAATCGAAGACGAAACAATTTTTTTTATTTCTAGTAAAATACGATTCAATAAAACAGGATGCATCATGCCTAATATATTTCCCAATAGATAGCGCATATTATCATTATCATATGATGCCGCTAGCAAGGTTTTTTTCTGATCCTCTCTCGCCACTCGTCTCTATCGTCCATTGCTCCCGAAAGGTCTTCCGAGCTATATCCTGTATCAGTCAGAAAGGTTGTTGATAGGTTCAAGCTGGTCGTCCTACACTTGAGTCTCCATGTTAAGGGAACTACAGAAGTACATCGTTGATAATTCGTTTTTACTTCTCTAGTCGTGTCCCACGTATCTTTCTAGTCTAATTTGGATGGTTTTTAAGAAGAGTGCGAGGTGGCCATAGAGCAGCTGTTTTGTGGGATGTTGTCTACAGTATTTGTTCAATAGAGCCCATAGAATTCTTGTGCAATTACCGACAAGCTTTTTCTCCATAGCCTATTACTTCCGGTTTTAAATTGGTATTTTTTCTTTTTATTCCTTATTGATAAACAGATTCCAGGGTTTAAAGTTTTTACTAAAATTCATATCAGAGTTTTAATTTTTAAATGTATTCTAGCATTTAAAATTTAAAGTTTTTCTATTTTAAATGTTTTTAAGTATCTAATTGTATTAGCTTAATTATCACCATCATCATCATGTCGTGCCTGCTAGCACGGATATCCCTGACCCTCTCTCGCTACTTCTCCCTATCGTTCATCGCCTCCGGCAGGTCTTCAGGGCTACACCCCGTATCCTCACATAGCTGCTGTATGTATGTTCGAGCTGGTCGTCCTGCTTTTGCTCGGCCATATGAGGGGTCCATAGGATTACATCACTTATGAGCTCGTCCCTGCTTCTCCAGCAGTGTGCTGCATGTCAGGTTCGTCTAACTTGGATAGTTTTCGCGATGGGAGGCAGGTGGCTGAATAGTTGGTGCCTTGTGGGGTGTTGCCGCCAAGACTTGTTCAAATATTGCTCGCAACCTTAATTATACTTGTATCTTAATGTTGATTAAAACAAAAGTTTAATGGTTTATATAAAGTTTAATTGTTTTTATGAAATTGCCGATATATAACTTTATTTAAAATTCAAATTTTTTGAAAGTCATTCGATGATATTGGATTTTATATATATATATATATATACATATATAGTAAAGTAAAGTTGGCGACATTAATCGAGGGCGACCAGTAGGCTCCCCTTTCGATAGCTTCTTGACCGAAGTGTAGGGGAGGGCGCTACTCCTTTCCCTTGATTGCTCCACTTTACCCATACCTTATATTGCTGAGTGTTAAGCAAGGAGGTATCAAGTACCATTTTTATGTTTTTGGTATGACACGACATGGGATGGAACTCAGGTCTCTCAGACCATTGGCGAACACTCTACCCACTAGGCCAATGATCCGGTTGTAATATATATATATATATATATATATATATATATATATATATATGTGTGTGTGTATTGTCATCCACAGACAGACTGGTTCGTTATATCATAACTCTTCAGTGTGGCTAGACACGTAGAACGCTTGAAGCTGGGATCGAAACCCGCCTAACTTTACGTTAGATTTAGAATCAAACCGCTCGTTCCATAAGCGTACCACGCCGGCAAGGGAATTATAACGTTTTATGTTGTAACAGCAGCAGCAGAAGCGTTCGTTTGTTTACATTTTATACCTTACCGGATACCAGAGTGTCCAATTCGTTCGAAGAGCTTTGCATTATGCGAGTGGCTGCGAAAATTCCTTCGCCAGAGTGCTCAACCCACAATGGGGGAGCGTATATATTGTCATCCACAGACAGACTGCGTCGTTGTATCACAACTCTTCAGCAATTGAGCACTCTGGTATACTGTAAGGCAAAAAATATAAATCAACAAAAGCTACTAAATAATCCTTTCTAATTCCCAAGCTGATGTATGTTGACTGATGGCTGAGCGGTATGATACTAAGTCTAACGTAAAGTTGGGCGGGTTTCGATCCCAGCTTCAAGCGTCCTACATCTCTAGCCACACTGATGAGTTGTGATACAACAAAACACTCAGTCTGTGGATTACAATATATATATATATATATATATATATATATATATATATATATTGGAAATACGTTCTTGTGTGCGCATGAATGTATGTATATCTTTATCATCAATTCCAAATCTGGTTCTTATCTAAGAAACAGATAGATAATGTTTTGGAAAATGTTTCTTCTATCTATCTCAGCTTCTCATATGTTTTCAATCTATTGTACTTGTTATAAATATTTGGGAAAATAGGTAATTTTCTTCACATTGTTTAATTTTGGGAATCAAAAACAAGAACACGCATCAACAAGTAATTTTTATTCAAATCTTTAAACAATGGCAAGCATTTGGTCTGTTGCTTATTAAAAATGCCATGTTTCCGATGAATATTTCTATAAGTTTCATGTACTAAACCAAAAAGTAAAATTTCTATACCTAAAAATATCTTCTGTATCATGGAAGGAGTTTCAAAAGGCTAAATGGCAAACAACAAAAATGGTGGTGGTCAGGATTAGCTGCTCAACGCTACAACAAAATAACTGAAGTATGCTAAAAGAAATTACAAGGGTTGCATGAAAAGACCAAATATAAAAATTTGAGTTAATAGAGCGATTTGCTTGTAAGATACGGAGAAATTAGCAGAATCACAGTTTTCATGAAATGCACTAATTACAGGAATGAACAGAAAATGGCGAAAAATCATGATGATTATGATGATGAGCTAATAGGTAAAAGTTAAGATATTAATTTCTACGTTGACTTGCAACGATACGATTCCTTGAAAAAAGAAACATCCCACAACTTACTTAATATTATAAGACCTCTGTACAACTTATTGATATTCTATACTTAGTCGAAAGGGTTTAGGATTTCGTTTCTTGGTTTAATGGCCTATAAACCTTAAAAGGTTATTTAATTCCAAAGGCAGAAAAGAACAGAGGTGATACTATTTAACCCAGAGTTGGGGATAAGGGATTTTTAGCTTCCCTGAGGGCATTAGTCTGACAATAAACCTAATAGCACGACTAGAGTTCGAACTCGCTTCCTTCGAGATAGCAGTTCAGCACTTTAGCCTTTACATCACAGAGAATCCCCTTTAAGATGTCCAGCAACTATCCAATGGTTCATGAAATAAAATATTGCGGTGGGTGAAGAAGAAATTAATCAGAAAAACCTTGATCAGAATCTTTATCTCATTTCACTTTAGACGAGAATAACAGAAAAGAGGAAAAAAATGGACGTTCACAGATATTAATTATAAAAAAAAAAGAATGAAAGGACTGCATTATTTTCCACGTGCGAATTGAAGATTGATTTTTGTTTCCTGTCTGGATTTAAGCGCACATCTTGCTCAGTTCAGAATGAAACACAATATGGAGAAGTTCATTGGCCTGAATAAAAAAAGGTGCCGATTGCATCTGTCGTTATTCTGAGGCAACAGATGTAAATGTCATTGTTCAACTGAAAATCATTTTTCGGCTCCAAAGGCCGCAATTTTACCCAACGGGAATCGAATTTCTCTTATCCGCTTATATTTTATATGTTGTGTGTGTGTATGTATGTATGTGTGTGTGTGTGTGGTTGTCTCAAGTGAAACCAACGCAGACATATGCAGCCGCACGTTAGAATGCAGACTTTAATTTTGCAGAAATTTAAAATAATGCTTCTATTCCTACGCAATCACGATTGGCTAAACGTCATTGTTTTTTTATTAATGTTTTGTATATCGCAGTCGCTTATTCTTTTTATCTATCTATCAATAGATTTATCCATGTCACTCATATCTATCTATCTATCTATCTATCTATCTCGATGTATATATATATATATATATATATATATATATATATCACTCTGTTTCTATCTATCTATCTATCTATCTATCTATCCCAGTATGTTAGATTCTCTCTCTCTCTCTCTCTCTCTCTCTCTCTCTCTCTCTCTCTCTCTCTCCATATATATATATGGCAGGAAAGAAGGAAAATGGCCTCGATACTGTGGAACCGAGATGCTATACCACATAGTAATACTCCAGTTCCACACATTTCGCAAATCCTTCTCAATTTTTTAACCTTTCAAAAACTTCAAGAAACATTTTCAAACAATTTCTTGCTAGAGTCAAAACGTTCTGCAAATTCAAATGTATATATTTATGAAGTCAAACTCTACCCAACAAACTGGATGTGACACACAGGCAATTTTGAAGCCGAGTAAAAGCTGGTTGGAATTCAGTTTTTATTCCCCTAGACTGGATTTTCTATCAAGGTAAAATAAAAACATTTTTGTAATAATATTTATTTCAGCAAATCCTGTATTATTAGAATGTGAGATCTTTCGTCTTCAGACAAAGAGGTAATGAGAAATTTCTAATGAAGATTTAGAAAACCCAACAAAATTTCGGTCACCCTATCTTCCTTAACCCAAATTTCATTTGCATTTTGAGTTTATTTTTTATTAAGTAAAGACCAACCTTTTTTTCCTATCTGGTAGAGAAATGGCATTTAATTCCCGTATCAAGATGTATCAATTTTGACTTCTCTTTCCTTTTCACTTGTTTTTATGTAATGCCAAACAAACTTTCTCGGCGTTGATAATATATATATATATATAGATATATATATATATATATATATATATATATATTATATATATATATTATTGCTCATTATGTCACACTTCTGGAATCATCTTGTAAGTACTGAATCCCTCTGCTTTACCATTAATGTATCAATTAACTAATTCGTGTTAGAAATGTAATTCGTGTTAGAAAATTTTTCTCTTTTTGCTAGAATTCCTCTATCATTCAAAAGAAAGTAATTTTATTGTAAGTCGTAGTTTATAAGGTTCAAATGTTAAGTATTCTTCAGTGTATTCGTTTACGCAAAATGTCTTATGACTTGGAATAATGTATCTGTTGACGGAAGAGGAAAACAAAATTCAACGGAGAAGTGACACAGAATTTTATTTCTGGAAAGCGGAAGCCTCACATTTAACCTTGTGGATACTTGAAAAACATTGGCAAAAGGAAAAACCAATCACAATGTGTGGGCTTAGTGAGGCGAGGTGAGGCGATTCGTTGCAATCAATTCGAAGTCATAGACGTGAAATCAAATAGCTTAGTTTGTCCTTCACACACACACACACACACACACACACACACATATATATATATATATATATATATATATATATATGTATATATATATATATATATATGTATACATAAGAAAGAGAATGAGTGAGGAAACAATATAGAAAGATGTATAAATATAGAAGTTATCAATTAGTTACGTATGGATAAATTCATGTACCATGTATATATTTACATAATATGAATATATGTACAATATCATGATATACCCAGTAAATACAAAATCTTATAGGATTGCAATTAAATCTTTTCACCCATAATGAAAGATGGGCTTTTTAGAAATAAATAAATCAATTGCTCAGCCAATTTTTAATCATCGCTACCCCTCTATCATTCGCTGAGATTCTATTTCTGACGAAGTTGATGGAAACGCATGAACATATAAAACACACTTATATATATATATATATATATATATATATATATATATATATATATATATATATGTCGAGAGAGAGCAGTCCTCTATCTCTCAGTCTCGCTCTTTCTCCTTCAGCTATTTCAAACATTTTGTCGTAATAAAGGAGTTTATATTTCATACATAAGTGTTACTGTCATGTGCTCTTTCGACAATATGCAACACACACACACACACACACACACACAAACACACGCGCGCGCGCATGCGTGCACGTGTGTGTGTGTGTATTTTTTATTGTGTCCCATTAGAGAGAGAGAGAAATGGGAGTAAGATAGAGAGAAAGAGAGCGAGAGAGAGATGCATAAATAGACAAATACATCCGTTACATTATTAGCTAATTTTTCTTCGTTTTATTTGTGGCAGAAAAACTCTTTAAATGTTAAAAAACATTCCTGATAAAAAACACTGCTGAACAAGACGTAAGGTGGAGAAAAATTAAAAATTAAAAATTAAAAAAGTAACTAGAAAGAATTCATTTATTTTGTCTGATCACTTTTTCCCATCATATATATATATATATATATATACATAATGGAAAAAAGTGATATACGAGGATCATTAAATAAGTTTCCAGACTTTTTTCGTGGGGACACTTTCATTGATAGTACACACATGAAACTCTAGTCCCCTTCGAAGTAATATCCTCCGGCTGCAATCCACTTGTTTTACCGTTCCAACAACTTCTGGAAGAAACCATGGAAGTCCTCTTGGGTGAGCGTGTCAATGACCTTCGTCACAGCCTCTTTCATCTCCTCAATTGTCTCATGACGATAGCCTCTGCGCTTAGGGAATAACCAAAATTAAAAGGAAGCAAGGTCTGGACTATAAGGAGGCTGAGGAACTGTCTTGATGCCCATCTTGGTCAAATAGTCTATGACAAGGATGGAGTTGTGGACTGGTGCATTGTACTGGTGGGAATGCCACTGACCCGATTTGAAGAGTGCTGGCCTCTTCTGACGGAATGACTTCCTGAACTCGCCCAAAACCTCAACATAGTAACCCTAACCCTTTTGCCAATCAACTGTGGTGTATTGACTTCCTTACTCCTCCCACACCTCTCATCATCTCTCAGACTGCTTTTCGACCATCTTGAACGAATCGAGCATCAGTTTTTGAGTGGCATAAGAGATTCAAGGAACGCAAGGAGTCTGTGAGGGATGATGACAGTTATGTGAGGAGTAAGGAAGTCAATACACCAGAGTTGATTGGCCAAAGGGTTAGGCTTAGGGTTACTATATCTAGGTTTTAAGGGAATTCAGGAAGAAATACCGTCGGAAAAGGCCAGCACTCTTCAAATCGGGTCATTGGCATTAATACCAGGACAATGCACCAGTTCCTCCATCCTCGTCACAGACTATTTGACCAAGATGGACATCAAAACAGTTCGTCACCCTCCCTATAGTCCAGACCTTGCTCCTTGTGACTTTTGGTTATTCCCTAAGCTCAGAGGCTGTCGTTATGAGACAATTGAGGAGATGGTGTATTGACTTCCTTACTCCTCCCACACCTCTCATCATCCCTCACAGACTCCCTGGCTTCCTTAAATCTCTCATGTCATTCAAACATTGGTGCTTGATTCATGCAAGGTGGTCAGAAAGCAGTCTGAAGCATTCCATACGTTTCTTTGTCATTTTGTCCAAGTTTAAAACAGAATTTATTGCATATCGTTCTTCTAAAGTGTCAGATTGCATTTCTGAAATTCACCAGCTGTGACAATTAGGCTTTAGTAGGGTGTATTCCAATTGTTGTTGTAGCTGTTCATTTGAAGCTGAAATAAAAATTAATCAGTCATCTCATAAGATGTATAGCAATAACGTACTGATTTTTCAAGTGTTCAATACAATTTTAATGCCTGTACAAAAAAAGTCTGGAATCTTATTGAATGTACCACGTGTATATATATATATATATATATATATATATATATATATATATATATATATATATATATTGTCATTTGTTAGAAGCATAGCGTACATTATTTCATTTTATTTCATTGTATTATTTTAGAGGAATATTGCTATGCGAAATAATAATAATTTGAGTCTAATTAATTTCAAAGTAAAACTTCATTGTCAGTGATTTTTTTTAAATGAATACCCTGTTGGATGTTCAATATTTTTGGTCAGAATATATATCTATATCTATATATATATATATATAAATTGATAACAAGGCAGTCCAAGTTAAAGGAATGATTTATTGAGAAAGAAAGTCAACACTAAAGCGTTGCGGTTCAAATGAACAATACATCGTTGTTTTAACATCACTAATATCTTCCCTCACAGTGCTGATGATGGTTCATTAGAACCAAATCGTTATAGGGTCGACTTTGTTTCTCAATAAATCTATAACGTTCAATAGAGGTTTAATCTATAACGTAATCGACTCTTATACGGGTATACAGTTAATAACTTTAGAAATTATATTATTGTTGCTTTTCTTTAACTCACTAACTCGCTTATATATAGATTTACCCGACCCCTTCATCACCTACAGTAGGATGTAACACACGGTCAATCTTTAAACAGATTAAAGTTGGTTTACTCTCTCCTGAATTGGTTGCTTTATGAAGGCTAAAGAACATGGCCTGCCCTACTATTTAACGTTAGGTTAAGAGCGTTTTATGCACTTACGTAAATACTTGTATCACGTAGACTTTAAATGTATGTGACATCATGCCAAGACCAGTGTATGCACAGCTCAGTCGGCTGGGGTTGTATAATACGCCGACAGCATCTCTGCAGAAGGATAAGACTCCCTCAACAAGTGTCCTAGATATGATACAAAACAATCTGATGCTGAGTCTTCAGGCTAGCAACTTGGAGGAATATATAGTACCCTTTCATTGCCATCACTCCCAAGTCCATTCTGACTCGGAGTAGTAGAACCTTCAAGGTTCCCATCTAGAGGTGAAATAGAACTGCGTGCAAACAAATCACAGATATTTATTGAAATTGTTAGTGTTACATAGCAATACTTGGAGCTATTTAACCGTGTGCAAAGGAATGACCAATGTTAAATAGAATTATTTATATTAGATAGCAATACTTAAACTGTTTTACTGTTAAAATTGAATTATAATCATTGATATAACATAACAATACTTGAAACCATTTGACTGTGCAAATAATAACAATACTTGTAGGCAATCATTTGACTGTGCAAATAATAACAATACTTGTAGGCAATCTAACTTTTCAGACATGGAATTACCAACAAACTATTCACAGAAAAACCGTAATACCATTTAACAAAAATGACAGATTTTTTATTCAATTGTTAGTGTTACATCGACATACAGGAAACCATTTAACTGTGAGCAGACAAATGAGTTTTGGTTTATTTAAGATATTACCTAAAAACATTTGACAAATCATATGTATTTGATATACATGTATATATGGGATTTAGAATTTAATCTATAAGAATTGATAAAATGTAAATACCAGCCAACCAGCCCAACAGCCAACGAACCAAACAACCAACCAACTAAACAACCAATTAACCAACTAACCAGCCAATCAAACAACCAACTAACCAAACAACCAACCAACCAATCAATCAACCAACCAACCGACCAACCAACCAATCAAACAACCAACAAACCAAACAAACAAACAAACAAACACCCTAATAACAACACTTGAAACAATTTTATTGTGTCGAAACAAATGACTGATGATGAATTATTAGTTTTATATTAGAATACATAGAAAAAGTTAACTGTGGTCAAAAAAATAAATGAATAATATTAAATTCATTGAATATTAATAGTATTTGCGACGGTTACTGTATCTTTGTTCCGAGGTTACATTATCCTGGAATGACGGGGAGAATCTCCGTCGACAGTACCGTACAACCCAAGCTCTAAATATCCTCCGTAACTAGTTATATTTTATTGATAGCTTTGAAAGCCCATATAACTAGCTAAGTATATAGCTTGCGTATAGGTTTAATTTTTCGAGATACGGACGAATGAGCATGTGTCAAGGGTCGAGAGGGCGACGTGATATAAATGAACACGTGAAGAGATCCGAACCGGACAAACAATATGACGCGTGGTTGTTTTTTTCTCTTTTTTATATATGTATCTTTCTTACATATTTTATTTTTAAGAAAGTACAATTATAACAACAGAAAAACAAAAAAGGAAAAAAAAATACAGAAATGTGGAGGGCAACTCGCTTCCAATAGTATTTGATTATGTCCTTCCAATAAGACAAAGTTCTTTTTTTTCTTTCTTTTTTCCTTTTTCAACTCGTCTTAAAATTACACCCGTATCTTCTTGTCCCCTTTACAATTAAAAGGAGGGAACCTACTCGTTCTTTCTCACGTATGTTTACTTATTTTTTTCTTTCTTTCCCTTCTTTTGGCGGAGAACAAAAGTCTCTCCTCTTCGTCTTTAAAGTGGGTATACAATTTTAAACAAATATGTTTTCCGCCGAAACTAGCTGCTAATGAACAACCTCAAAAAATGTTTCTTTGGATATTCTTGATACGGTCGTTTATTTGGGTTACGTATATCATTTGCAATAAAATTTTAGACTAACCTTTTTTCTTTCCTTTCTTTTGTTATTTTTTTTCTTATTTTCGTTAATTTCTAATTAACAAGTCGCAAGGCACCAGTTTTTTTTTCTTTTACGTTGAGCCTCAATTTTTTACCCAACGGAGTTGACGGCTTCTATTAAGCCATTCTGTTACTAGAATTTCACCTTACACCGGACCACGTGAAAAGGCGACCTTTCTCATCCTTGGCGAAGCTCGGATCTGACATTTTGGCTTTCGTTCTTTTTGGTGGTAAAACGTCCTCCCTGACTCGAGCAATGCCATGTCTTTTCCCTATCTGGGTCAAGACCTTTGCCCCTTCTCAGTTGGTCCTTCACTGTTGCAAGGGTTCGAAAACCCGCCAATCGCCTGCCTTACTTCCAGTCCTCATAGTAGTCTTTGGTTTCCTACATTTTAACCCTACCGTGGCCACTGGCCGTCACATATTTGATACCAAATCTTTAAACCATTTAATTGTATGCAAATAAATAAGTATTGGCTCTTTTAAAAATGCAACCTAAAAACTATTTGCAAATCATATACAGGGTGGGTCAAAATGATCTGACACATTTCTATGTTTAATAAAAGCAAATTATATAAATAATGAAAAGAGTGGTTTTATTTTCCAAATGAATATATGATACCATTTTGTTTTATTTCATTTTAAAAATTACACCAGACAAATGTTTATTTTTATTGTCCACACGCTGACGAAGATGTTCCCGAATATTATTCAAAACTCGGCGGGTCATTTCATGTAGAATGGCAGCAATTTCGTCTCATTGCTGATCCAATAACTCTGAAGTTGGTAACCAATGATAAAATCATGTTTCGAGTAGGTACGGGATCATGTCAACCAAGCCCAAACTGCACTCGGAATGCTCTTTGCGTTGCGGTATAAATGTTTCCACAATGAAAGTGCGATACTGACTTGTCTAATCCATATAGATAACCTGAAACAAAATAAAACAAAATAGCATTTTATGTTCATTTAGGTTTTGGTTTGGTTTTTTGGTTTAAAGTTATATCAACCTTTGTAGGTTATTTAATGTCAAAACCATTCTCCTAGAACAGTAGCTGGGAGGATAAGGGGTTTCATACCTTTCCCAAGGGTATTTGGCCGAAAGTGAACGTAATACCGCAACTGGAGTAGGAACTCGCTTACTTAGATTCCGCAGTCCATCGCTTTAACCATTACACCACGAGGACACCCCCCTATTTAGAAAATAAAAGCACTTTTTTCATTATTCATTCTAATTTCTTTTATTAAACCTACAAAAGTTTCACATCATTTTGACCCACCCTGTATATTTAGAATATGTATATACAGGATTTGGCATTTAATAACCTACAAGTGTTGACATGCCATCGAACCCAACCAACCAACCAACCAATCTGCAAACTTATTGATCTCTCTGTAAATGTCCTAACCAACTGATTAGAGCCATAATTTAAAAAAAAAACACCCTTACGCCACCCAAAAGACATCCAAGCATCCGACAAAAGAGATAGATTAAATCTACCATTTTAGCAATTTTTTTTTCATGGGTTGTCTTTTCTTTTTCAATCATACGACGACAATTGTCAAGGAAAATCGAAAAGACAGGAAAATGATCAGGTTTTCTGGAAGAGTTTTCTCAGCGCATCCAATCAGCAATTTCATTAGAGGGGAAAGTGCACTGTGATGCTTTTGCAAAGATATCATAAAACAGATCGCTGCAATGGGTTGAAGCGGAAGCGGCTCAAAAATTGTCATGTGATTGTAAGTCGAGAGGTGTTGGAAGGAAATCTAAAAACCAGAAAAGCGAAAGCCTTGCCATCGGTTGGAAATAAATCAACAGATTTGTAAACAAATATGACAGCGCTAGTAATTTAAAGTTCCGAGATATATGAAGAAATAAGTCATGGGAAAGTAGAATAATGGATAGGCATAATGAGTTGAAGGGAAATAATAAAAGAAGTTAAGAACTGGAACCTGGAGGGGAGGAGATTAAAGAAAAAAGGGGAAAAGCTGGAATATTCTAAAATGAAAGATGGATAAGAGAGTTATTTAGACCGAAGAATGCTACTATTAGCAGACAGAGAGAGAGAGAGAGAGAGAGAGAGAGAGAGAGAGAGAGAGAAAAGAAATAAATGAATAAATACTGATGAAAGAAAGAAAAAAATAAAGAAAGAAAGAAAGAAAGGAAAAGGTAAGGAAGGGGGACAGAGAAAGATTGAAAAAAAGAGCGAGATGGGGAGAAGAGAAAGAAAGAAAGAAAGAAAGAAAAAAGAAATGAATAAATCCTGAGAACGATAGAAAGGAGGCAAAAAAGGAAGATTAAAAGAAAGAGAGAAAGAGGGGGAGACTAGAGGCAAAAAAAGAAAGAAAGAAAGAAATGAATAAATACTGAGAAAGAAAGAAATAAAGAAAGGAAAAGATAAAAAAGGAGGCAAAGAAAGGAAGATTAAAAGAAAGAGAGAAAGAGGAGGGAGAATAGAGGCAAAGAAAGAAATAAAGAAAGAAATAAAGAATGAAAGAAAGGAGACAAAGGAAAGAAAAAGGAAGGAAGAAAGGAAAGAAAGAGAAAAAAGAAAAATGTTGTTCATTTAGAAAGAAAATGTGTCCAAATAAAAAAAAACGAACAAAGAGAAAGAAAATGGATGTAAAGTCAGGGAGGTAGGTATAATCTAAAAGAGAATTGAAGGACTGATACAACAGACAACCATACTAGTGGAAGGCGCTATTTACTTAATATTTCGTCGGTTTCTACCTTCGCAACGGAACAATTTCTACGAGATAAAGTGGATATTTTATGATGATGCGAAAAATAAGATAAATACCAGGACCTAGCAAGAGAACAAAAAAAAACTATGGAATATGAAAGTGACGGTAATACCAATTGTAATTGGCACACTCAGTACACTCACCAAAGGATTGATACAGGGACTTGAGGACTAGGAAATAAAATGACAATAGGTGACCATTCAAACTACAGTATTATTAAGATCGGCCAGAATACTGAGAAGAGTCCTGAAGACTTGAGATTTGCTGCCACTCATACTCTCGTGACAAACAATCAGCTAACACTGGTGTAAAAAATTCTCAAAGAAGCTCACACTGCCGAAACTTAAAACACCAACTGAAGATAACCTATGACTTTAAACTGTTGCCTGCATGCTCGCATGTGAAGCCTCGGGATCCGGCAATCAGCTGCATTAACTTGCTAGCAGCCGAGCGGAAAAGATACCTTTCAGTTTCAGAGGTACCGCTGAAATGAGAATGGGTTTCAACTTGATGTCAGTAAGTCTGTCTTCAGGCGTGCTCGGATTTTGATTTTTGTCAGAGGTTTCTGAGATCAGCTTAAGTTTTAAATTTATTATTTTCATTTGTGTTTTTATTAATCTCCACAACTATTTAATCAATAAATAGGGGATAATTGTTTTCATAATCTCCCCCAAGGGTATAAGCAAGAAAGCGAACATCATAGCGCTACTGGAATTCGAACTCGCTTACTAAGATGTAGAAAAATTGAATTTTAGCCATTTTACCACTGGACCCCCTCCCAGATTAAAACGGTTTTCACCATTATCAAATTCTTTCCAACTCTGAAACATCTACCACACAGTTTTAATTAAACCGGTAATACTGGAGCTTTGGGAAATACGGAGTGCCCCTTCATTGCCATCACTCCCTAGTCCACTCTGGCCCAGAGTTGTAGCCCCTGATAAGGGTCCTATTTATGCGTTAAATAGAACTAAGCGGTGTTTTGAGTTTACTGGGTTTTTTTTTGCATTTAACCTGCGTATTCATGCTAAATTGAATTGTATAAAATAGAACTGTTTTGACATTTAAACTGTACTAATGATAAACTGAATTATCTTAAGTAGAACTGTTTTGACATTACATCTGTGTATTGCCCAGTTGGTTGGTGAAGAAGAAAACACCAGCTGCACTTCTGCAGAGGGGTAAGACCTCCCCACCATCGATTGTCCTGGATATGTCACTAAACACACAGATGGTAAGGTTTCAGGAATGCTAGAGCTTTGGGGAATGCGGAGTACCCCTTCATTGCCATCGCTTCCGGGTCCAATTTGGCCCGGAGTGGTAGTACCTGATAGGGCCCAATCTATGGGTTAAATAGAACTAACTGAATACTTATGCTAAACTGAATTATTTGAATTATAACTTTTTAACTAAACTGAAGAGCTTGAAATGGAAATCTTTTTGACAATTAAACTGTATTTTGACAATTAAACTGCGTGCTTATGCTAAACTTAATTGTTTGATATATAACTGTTTTTACATTGAAACTGTACTTACATTAAACTGAATTGTTTACTATAGAACCGTTTGGGAATTTAACTGTGTATAACAAAATCTGTACTCATACTAAACTGAATTAGCTGAGTTAGAACTGTTTGAATAGACTAAATAGCGTGGAATAGAAATGCCTTTGGCAATTGAACTGTGTAGTCATGCTAAACTGAATTGTTTGAAATAGAACTGATTATTCGTATAAAAATGGATTTGGTGTTAAATAACCTACAGAGGTTGATATGCCATAAAACCCAACCAACAACCTAAATCAATCTGTGTAAAAACGAATGATTAATATTAAACAGTATTATGAGGTACATACGATAAGTTTCCAGACTTTTTTTGTATGGGCACTTTTATAGATAGTACACTCATGAAACTCTAGTCCCCTTCAAAGTAATCTCCTCCGGCTGCAATCAACTCGTTGTACCGTTCCAACAACTTCTGGAAGGCCCCATGGAAGTCTTCTTGTGTAAGCGCGTCAATGACCTTCGTCACAGAATCTTTTAACTCGAATTCTCTCATAACGACAGCCTCTGTGCTTAGGGAATAACCAAAAGTCACAGGGAGCAAGGCCTGGACTATAGGGAGGCTGGGGGAAGTGTCTTGATGCCCATCTTGGTCAAATAGTCTGTGACGAGGATGGAGTTGTGGACTGGTGCATTGTCCTAGTGGAAATGCCACCGACCCGATTTGAAGAGTATTGGCCTCTTCTGACGGAATCTCTTCCTGAACTCCCTTAAAACCTCAGCATAGTAACTCTAACTCTAACCCTAACCTTTTGGCCAATCAACTCTGGTGTATTGACTTCCTTACTCCTCCCACACCTCTCATTATCCCTCACATACTCCCTGGCTTCCTTGAATCTCTTATGCCACTCAAGGACTGATGCTCAATTCATGCAAGATGGTCAGAAAGCCGTCTGAATCATTCCATACGTAACTGTGGCATTTTTTTCCAAGTTTAAACAGAATTTTATTGCATATCGTTCTTCGAAAGTGGCCTTCTGGCATTTTTAAAATTCACCAGCTGTGGCAATCAGGCTTTTTGTAGGGTGTATTCCAAATGCTCCTGTAGCTGTTCATTTGAACCTGAAATCATAAAAATTAGTCAGTCATCTCATAAGATGTATAGCAATAACATACTGAATTTTTAAGAATCCACGACAATTTTTAAGTTCCCATACGAAAAAAAGTCTGTAAACTTATCGTATGCACCTCGTATTACTGTTGGATGACAATACTTGAAAACGCGCAAATAAATTAGCTCTGACTCGTTTAAAAAGAATGGTACCAACAAATTATTTACTTACAAATTATATATATATATATATATATATATAATTTGTAAGAGAATAATTACTATATAGATTAATTAAAATATAAATATAATAAATAAATCAAAATATGAATATAATAAATAATATATATATATGTGTATGTGTGTGTCTGTGTGTGTGTGTGTAAACTGCATTTGGTATTAAATAGTCGACAAAAATGTGACATAAAATACTACCAAAACAAACAATCAAATTCACTTAATACTAAACAAGTTTTTCATATATTATTTAGTATCATTTCTTTTTGTACGATCAGAAAATTAGTCCATTTACCAATTTTGTTTTAAAAAATTCGATCTATGCAACCATTTTCTATCGTAAAGTAGCAATTTAATGAAGTATGGTTGGTAGATCCCGCCACTTACCATTTTCCTTGGTCAGGTTATTTATTAATTAGATAGTATACAATGACACAAATACCAATAAAATATTCAGGATATGAAAGGTTCTTTTCCCCCGGTTACTCCTCCTTCTTACTTCCGCTCCGGCGTATTACAGTTATTGATTGCGTCGGGCAGGGGAAACAAAGTATTTACATTCATTTTCCAATCTTTTTACTCCTAAGTTTCATCTGATGATTGTATCGTAGTCGATACATAAAACTCTCATTAATGATGTTTAACAGCATATCAACTTCAATGGGTTATCTAATGCTAAATCCATCCTTGTAGAATGACAGTAATTGTACAACTTATCCCATTGCTAGTAAGATAAATCAGTTCACACTTTTCCCACAGGTATTAATTTGGAAATGAACTCAATAGATCGACCTGGTTTGAATTTGCTTACAACGATGTCACAGTCCACTTCGTTATTCACTACAACACGCGTTCTCTTTCTGTTAGAAATAGGAATATCATAAAAAAATTCTGAATTTGATTGCGGATCGGCGTATACTACTCTGCTGGCGAGCATTTGAGGATTATTTATTAACTAAGCATTTCTAACAATTTTTTTTATTCTCATCTCATATATATATATATATATATATATATGGAGAATTTGCAGATTTTGGTAAATCTGACAAGATGAGAAAAATAAATGGAAAAGTTAATGAGCCAAAACACTGACAACGGATTTAACAATGATATTTCGTCTTTATTTAAGAAAAAAATTCTTTGGAAGTCTTTCGAAAATAAAGACCGAATATCATTACCAAATCCATCGTCAGTTTTTTTATTTATCGACTTTGTGACTTTTTTCTCATATATATATATATATATATATATATATATATATATATAAAATGATTAGCAAAGACACCATTGGTAAAGAAAGTAGGGGAACTCTAATAAAATAGTAAAAGAAACGAAGGCCTTTTTGTCCGGCGCTTTTCAAGTTTTTATACACCGGAAAATTAGATAAAAACGGGAGTATATATTATATAGTTTGTATTGCCAGATAAGAGGTGGAAAAAAACTTAAGTCACCCCAGTATCTAGCAGTTCCCCAAAAATATTCAAAGTATGATTGTTTAACCGCCTGCATAGAGAGGGGCGAAATATAAATCGCCTCTAGAAATTTGAGGAGGAATTTATCTCTAGCTCTATGCAGGACAGAGAAACAATCATCTTCATAACTGGCTCTGCAGCTCTTTATAGTAAGCAAATGCTCAACTATAGCCGAATCCATTGCTTGAGAGTGCCTGGATGTTAACCGGCCCGACAAAAGAGATCTGGATATATGCTGTTTAACTCTCACTTCGAGGCGTTGACCAGTCATACCTAAATATGTCGAATTACATCGACAAAGAAATTTATATACTAAATTACTTTGTTTAAAGATAGGCAGCTTGTCTTTATTCGTCGAATTAAAGGCCGGCCTCGTAGTGAATATTGGTCTTAGGTTAACAGCATGATAACAACGATACACAAGAAGAGGCAATCTTATCAGCAAAAGACTGGCTAGCAGAACCAACCCTTTGTTTGTTTTATTATTTTATTAGAGTTCCCCTACTTTCATCACCAATGGTGTCTTTGCTAATCACTTTATATAAATTTTCCATTACCTGAAATTTAATTATCAATAGGCTATCGATTATATGGAAATCAGACCTAACCGATAAAATGAAACGCAGTTTATTCCAGGCAGCGGTCACATTGATACTGCTATATGGCTGCACTACATGGACGCTTACAAAACGTCTGGAGAAGAAGCTAGACGGCAATTACACAAGAATGCTACGTGCAATCTTAAACAAGTCCTGGCGGCAACACCCCACAAGACACCAACTGTACGGCCACCTGCCCCCTATCACGAAAACTATTCAAGTTAGACGAACCAGACATGCAGGACACTGCTGGAGAAGCAGGGACGAACTCATAAGAGATGTACTCTTATGGACCCCCACACATGGCCGTGCAAAAGCAGGACGACCAGCATGAACATACACTCAGCAGCTATGTGAGGATACGGGATGTTGTCCTGAAGACCTACCTAGGGCGATGAACGATAGGGAGGAGTGGCGAGAGAGGGTCAGGGATATCCGTGCTACCAGCGCGAGATGAGGATTATGATATATGTATATAAGATATCACTGTCACCGGAGCATAAAAATAGCTCACTCTATACAGAGAGGTAAAACTCACACCACCCATGAAAAGGAATTATCCTGGTTTTAACATTAAATCTAGCGAGGCTTCAGTTCTTGAGCTTTTGATACTAAACATCGGAGTAAACTCTACTACTAACTTGATCCCCGGGAGAATAGAAATAAAACATGTCAATGAGTTATTAACCCTGTTGTAGGGTAGAATATCTATGCATTACATAAAAATTGCTGTCTTGTCTGCCGAGATAAGAATAGTCTAACGGTTGAGAGTGAAGACTTCCAAGAAGTGTGCATGACTCTAAACTGCATTCTATCGTGACACCCGAGCTTTGGATTCCAGTCTGTGTCAAGAATACATTTATTGCCATAACTCCCAGGTCCATTTTCACCCAAAAATATTGTCCCTTTAATGGTCCCATCTATGTGTCAAATCGATCTCTTTAAAAATTGTTCGTATATTATTTGTATTAAGAATTGTTAGTTGAAACTATAATTGTTTCATTATGAATATAATTATTAGTTACATGAAACAGAATAACTGTGTGTAAACAAAAGACTTTTCATAATAAAATAATTACTTTAAATACAATAATTAAATAGGAATATTTGATATCACATGATTGGGGGCATAATTTTTATATTGATTTGCTATGGTCTCTTTGTTTTTATTGGTATATCAACATTTGTAGGTGGTATTTAACCTCTAGCTGGGAGGATAAGGGGGATCATACATTTCCTAAGAGCATTTGTCCGAAAGTGAACTTAATAGTTCGACTGGAGTTCGAACTCGCTTATTACGATTCTGCAATCCATCGTTTTAGCCATTACACCACCCTACATGTAATTTTTTTTTATATTGGATAGAAGTACTTGATATCATATAACTGTGTGCAAAGAATATTAAAAAATTCTTTAGAAACAACAACACAAACGATGTAAAAAAGGTGATATTTCTTAACTTCAATACCCTAAAATGCTAGCATAAAATAACACTTGACTGATTGACATGCCGTTAAAATTAATAAATAAATCAGAATGAATAAAACCATTTACACTGGTTCTTTTTCGTAGATTCATGTGCTCTGATATTTTTATTTTATTTTCTTAAACATCCATGTACCTTGACAATACATTTTATATATCTTATATATACACACGAGGGAGCGTGATGTGTAGTGGTTAAAGTTATAGGAAATAGAATCGATGATCTGAGTTCAAATTCCGAACAAGAGCGTTTATGCTTCATCTTGCACTAACGCTTTTTGAAAAAGCATGAATCCATCTATCCTCCCCAGATATCGGTAAATTATAGGGCAGATCGGGAGAGTTAGACTTTTTACAGCGATCATTTGAGGCAAAAAGAAAAGTATGAAACCTAACCAGGTATACTCTGCTTAAAAAGTGACCTTGTGTCACATCCTGTTTATAGCGAAGGGGTTGGGTGAGTACAGATTTACTTTTCAATGCTATATGTGCTTTTGGGGGACGCATACAGGTCTAACAAACGGGGACTTCCTAGTCAAAACATAAACTTTCCTTTAAGATCGATCAATCAATTAATAATATATATATATATATATATATATATATATATATATATATATATATATATATTAGTTTATTGTATTTATTTAGAAGACTATTGTAATGCCACTCCTGGCGTTATCGATGCTTGGTAGTTCCAGGAGTGGCAGTACCGCCTTGAGCTACTGAAACTGTGTTATCACCCCTGGTTGGCGGCTGATGAGGACAGGGTATCGCACGTGCTTTCACACGCAGTATGATGATATATATATATATATATATATATATATATATATATATATATATATATATATATATATATATTAGTTTATTGTATTTACTTCGAGGGCTATTGTAATGCTAAATCATTGTTCAGGGTCTAATTAATTTTGAAGCAGAAAACTTCATCATCAGAGACTTTTATAATATGGATTCGGAGTTATATATTCAAATTGGACGTTGTAAACATGGTGTCTTGTGGGGTGTTAGAACTCTATATTGGGTGTCATGACCATGGTATCACATTGGGTATTTAAATGCCATGAGCAAAAGACGTGACTTCTAAATAAATACAATAACATGAAATAATTTGTGCAATGCTTCAAGCAAATTATAAAATACACACACACACACACACACACACACATATATATATATATATATATATATATATGTGTGTGTGTGTGTATGTGTGTGTGTATTTGATTGACTGATATATTCTTTTGTAAGTTTACTTCCTTTTTACTGAGACACAAACTTGAGTTCATTGGTTTGGTTTGACATATCAACCTATGTCATTTGGAAAATGCTAAAGGCAACCAGATAAAAGTAGAATACTTGTACAATTTAATCAATAGCTGGAAGAAGAGGTGATTCACACCTTTCCTGTGGGCATTAGCTCAAAAAGGAACGAAATGGAGCACCTGGAGTTTGAACTCTTTTATTACTGAGTCGCCGTTTAGCACATTGGCATTTACGTCACAGGGAGAGAAGCGCCGAAAATTCTTAAAATTCCAAAGTTTACTTTTAAGTTTTTTTTCATTTTTATTTCGTTCTAATGGTATCATCTCAAACTTTATAGAAATGTTTTTTATTATTTATCAATCTTTCATTTCGTTAAAAAATATCAACATCGTTAGAATTTCATTTTATTTATTGATGAAGCGTCAATGTAATATTTTGTACGCATTTATTTGAAGAATGTCAGTATAAAACTCTACTTGATGCACAAGAAAATCTGATAAAACATATATGCATATGGGCATGTTATTCATTTAAGATAAAGAATAAAAAAGACTTGAAATTAAAGTCTTTATGCTAAATTCAGTTTATTTTAATAGTCTTGAGGAATTATCTGTTAAAAATAATCGTTAAGTTAGGAAACTAAATTTAAAAAAAAATATATCATTTGGAAAAATACGTAAAACTGTTAGAATTGCGTAAATATATTCATTGAAATTGTTGTGATTTGGTGTGAACTTGTTAAAAGGTAGACTGCAAGTCGCTAAGAATTTGAGATAATTTTTATTTCAAGTTAATATTCGATGCTGTTTGAGAAGCCTTATCGTAGTCTCAAAAGGAAAGGCAATTTCTCTAGTAGCAATTATTCATAGACAACAAAACGCTATTAAAATATATATATAGCACGCAGTATATATATATATATATATATATGTGTGGGTGGGTGTGTGTGTATGTGAGTGTATGTGTATGTGTGTGTAATAGTATATATATATATATTATATATATGTTTAAATATACATATAAGACCGTATATATATATGTTAATGTATGTCTTTATATTAATGTATATATATATGTCTATATATGCGTTTATATAAGAATATATATACATATATGTGTATGCATGTATATATATGACTATATATATTTGTTTGTGTACATGTGCGTTCATATATATATATATATATATATATATATATATATATATATATATATATGTGTGTGTGTATAAACATATATATATGTTTGTGTATCTGTGTGAACATACATTTCTCTCTCACACGATATATATATATATATATATATATATATATATATATATTGTCATCCACAAACTATTTCATTGTATCACAACTATTCAATGTAGCTAGACCTGCGAGATGCTTCGAGCAGGGATCTAATATCGACTGACGTTTTGCCAATCGGATATCTTACTGTTGTGCTATCGTTAACCTCTTTGTAAATGAAGTAATTTAACGTATATGTATTATTTTCCATTGTTTACATATACGCTTAACGGCTACCAGAGAGCTCAGTTCATTAGAAGAACTTTGCATTACGCGAGAGGGAACCTCTGATTCCTCACGAGAGTGCTCAACACTCGGAGGAAATCATGTACATTGTCTTACACAGAGTGATGGTTTCGTTGTATCACAACTCATTAATGTGGCTAGACCAGTTGCAAGTCAACTAAACTAGTGTAATTGTACACCTAGAATTATTTTTAAGCGAGTGTTGAGCTAATTTATTTGCACACGGGTAGTGCTTTCAGATATCCCTTAAAGTAGTAAAGATGGTGACTGTAGTCGAGGGTGACCTGAAGGCTCCCTTTTCAATAGCTATTACACCAAGGTTTGGGGGAGGGCGCAACTCCTTTCCAAGGATTGACCCACTTGATCCTTACCTTTATAATGATGAATGTTAAGCAAGTCGGCATCAAGTGCCATTTTTTGAGTTTTTGGTATGACTCAGTCTGGGATAGAACCAGGTCTCCCGGACCATTGGCAAACACTTAACCCACTTGGCCGAGTGTTCACCAATTGCCTGGGAGACTGGATTCAATCCCAGGTCGAGTCATACCAAAGACTCAAAAAATGGCAACACTCAGCAATATAAGGTATGTAGCAAGGGTAAAGTGGAGCAATCCAGAGAAAAGAGTAACGCCCTCCTCGACACCTCAGTGTTGTAGCTATTGAAAAGGGAGCCTTCTGGGCAGCCCTTGACTATGCCTCACTTAACTTTCCTTACGTTGATTTTAAGTATTTCCTTTGGATGTTTATATAGGACGCCTCGATATACATGGGGATGCTAATAACTCTACTTATAACAATGTTGTGGGCTTTTTTGCATCATAGTGAAAAATAGCATACTATAACAACTATTAATCCTCGATCATATTCCAATGGACAATAGAAAAATTTTGTGAGTAATTATTTATTTGGAGACAGTATCATTCAAAGCTATCTCAAAAAAGATTCAACCCATTACTATAATAATCATTTATTACTGAGACAAGATAACCAAAAAAAGATTGCATACCCTGGAAGCAGATATAATAACAATTAAAAAAAAACATTGATTTCATGACTCTAGCTCAAAGGATGCATTTGTTCTAAATGACGTATTCCAAGTGACTGTCGTTGCGCTTGTCTCAGTCATAAATCATTACCATATTCATGGGTTATTTCTATTTTTAGACACTCTTTTTACTCACAGTCAAATTTGATATTGTGTATTTCTATCTATTGAAATGCTTTTTAAACATATGTATTTGATCCATAGATATTACAGTTACAAATTCTTCCTCTGTGGATCCGAGTGGATATGAAATTAACGATAATGAAGGAATACTGTACACTCCGCAAAGCTCATAAACTGGATCCTCAATAATATCAGTATCAAAACGAGGATAACTCACTTCTAACTTGGGGACTCACTTTTCCACAAAGGATAGAGTAAGCCAATTCCAAGCATTTATCACACATACCCATACAGAGTGTCCCAAAATAGATGCAACCCATTAATATGATAATTCATATTTCATCATGTCATTTTTCATCTGAGAATAAAAAAACAATCATATCACTTCAGAAAAGTCAAAGTGGACGAGCAGGTTAGAAATCGACTTTAACTTACAATGCATGTGAAAGATCAACTTATCAGGAACGTCTTCGGAGGGACTTTTTTGGATTCCTTCCGACAGAATCTCACACCGTATTCACATTGTCATGACATCTTGCAGTCAACTTCCTGCTAGATCTAGGATTTTCTCTCTTGGTTAATGACACTGTGGCTTGAAATGTCTTTACCCAACGATATATTTAGCTTTTCTGGGTTTATTGTTAAGTTAAACTTCTTGCGAAATTTTGCTTGCACAATTTTGAATGATACTGTCTCCAAATAACTAGTGACGCAAAATATTTTTACTCTCTAGTCCAAAGATATTAAAATACAGGATTAATAGTTGTTATAATATACTATTATCAAATCTGAAACAAAAGAGAATACATTATTATTAGTAGAGATATTCACTGTCATATGGGTTTTATGTATATTGAGATACCATATATATATATATATATAGTGTATGTCAAAAATGAGTACACCCCGCACATTCCTGCAGATATTTAAGTATATCTCTTCATGTGACAACACTAACAAAATGATACTTTGACGCAATGAAAATAGTCTGTGTGCAGCTTACATAACAGATTTAATTTATTTTCCCCTCAGAATAACTCAAAATATAGCCATTAAATGCTAAACCACTGCCAACATAAGTGAATACACCCCTTAGGGAAAGTTGTCAATATTAACATACACCATGTCAACTGTCAATATTTTGTGTGGCCACCATCATTATCCAGAACTGTCTTTACTCTCCTGTGCATGGAGTTTACCAGAGTTTCACAGGTAGCCACTGGAATGCTCTTCCACTCCTCCATGACGACGTCGCCGAGCTGGCGGATATTTGAGACTTTGCGCACCTCCACCTTCTGCTTGTGGGTCCCCCAAAGATGTTCTATTGGGTTTAAGTCTGGGGACATCCTTGGCCAGTCCATCACCTTTAACCCCAGCCTCTTCAGTAAAGCAGTGGTCGTCTTGGGGGTGTGTTTGGGGTTATTGTCATGCTGAAACACTGCCCTGCGACCCAGTTTCTTGAGGGAGGGGTATGCTCTGCTGCACTATTTCACAGTACATGTTGGAGTTCATGTTTCCCTCAATGCAATGTAACTCTCCAACACCTGCAGCACTCATGCAGCCCTAGACAATGACATTACCACCAGCATGCTTGATTGCAGGAATGACACACTTATCTTTGTACTCCTAGCCGGGTCGCTGCCACACATGCTTGAAGCCATCGGAACCAAACATATTAATCTCCATCTCATCAGACCATAGGACATGGTTCCAGTAACCCATGTGCTTTGTTGACATGTCTTCAGCAAACTATTTGCAGGCTTTCTTGTGTATCGTCTTCAGAAGAGGCTTTCTCTTGGGGTGACAGCCATGCACACCTATTTGATGTAGCGCGCAGCGTATGGTCTGAGCACTAACAGGCTGACCCCCCACCTCTTCAATCTCTGCAGCAATAGTGACAGCACTCCTCCGCGGATATTTCAAAGAAAGCATTTGGATGTGACGCTCAGTACGTGCGCTCAGTTTCTTTGGACGAACTACCCGAAGCCTGTTTTGAGTGGACCCCGCTCTTTTAAAACGCTGAATGATCTTATCCACCGTGCAGCAGCTCAGTTTCAGGGTATTGGCAATCTTCTTGTAGCCTTGGCCATCTTCATGTAGCGCAACACTACGTATTTTGAGATCCTCAGAGAGTTCTTTGCCATGTGGTGCCATGTTGGAACTTTCACTGACCAGTATGAGAGAGTATGAGAGCTGCCCTACAAATCTGAACACACCTGCTCCCTATGCACACATGGGCCTAGTAACACTAATAAGTCAGATGACATTTTCGAGGGAAAATGACAAGCAGTACTCAATTTGGACATTTAGGGGTGTAGTTTCTTTGGGGTGTACTCACTTTTGTGGGCAGGGGTTTAGATTTAAATGGTTATATTTTGAGGTATTTTGAGGGGAAAATAAATTAACTCTGTTATATAAGCAGCATACAGACTACTGTTCATTGTGTCAAAGTGTCATTTAAATATCTGCAGAAATGTGAGGGGTATACTCACTTTTGTAATACACACACACACACACACACACACATATATATATATATATATATATATATTCTCTTTTTGGCTCCTTAATCAAAGCGTATTACTTTACATAATTTTTGATTCAAAATATAACCTTGATGCTGTCTACCCTTTTTAAAGTGAATATTTATAGCAGAGATTTAAATATAATTAAATATATCAACGCTGACGTAAATTGAACAGAGCTTTATAGGTCGTTTTTATTCTGAACCTTGTTATATCATATCATAGTTATCAATTTGTCTAATCTTCCAATACCTTCATGTATTCTATAATTGGAAATATATATTAATACGTTTCCCAGGGCCAATAATGACTATCTTTATCAATGTGAATTAGTCAGTAACTCAAAGCAATTAACTCAACGGAAAACAAAGCAAATGTCTAAAAATGACAAACGGTCGCCTTGATCAAAATTTCTCTGGATGACATTAAAAAACGTTTTTGTTGTTTCGGTGGTTGGTATTGTATGGCATATCAACACTTTTGGGTTATTTTATGCCAAATATTGTTTATATAATATGTGGACACACATACTAGCAGGGTATGATACAAAGTCAGTTTTTGAGACGGAATTTCGTTGGTTTGAATTCAAAGTTTTCCTTCTACTAAATTATGTTGGCATACCTACATTAAACAGCACAGTCTTCCCTACTATTTTTTGCTGCAGGGAAAATAGTTGGATTCATGCTTTTTCAAGAGTATTAACACAATGTGGAATGCAAACAGCTTCGTCCAGGATTTGAAATCGAGTTGCTGTGTCCATTTCCTTTGATGATGACTAATACATCCCGTGCGCATATATATATATATATATATATATATATTGTCATCCACAGACAGACCTGTTTCGTTCTATCAGATCTCTTCAGTGTGGCTAGACAGGCTAGATTCCCGAAGCTTTGATCAAAACCTGGCAGACTGAAACGACAATCCAAGATTCTACCACTCAGCCACGAGGAAACCAGCGGAAGCGAAGGAAATTTAAACGCTTATGTATCACATTTGTTTTTGTTTACATATATCCGCTTAACGGCTACCGAGAGCTCAATTCGTTTGAAGAGCCTTGCTTTACGCTAGTGGCAACCATTACTTCCCTCGCCAGAGAGCTCAACCCCAAAGAGAGAGAGAGAGAGAGAGAGAGAGAGAGAGAGAGAGAGTGAATTAAAAAACAAAGTAATCCAAAAGTGATTTATTACGAAATGTATTCAATGTTAAAACGTTTCTGTTTTAATGAAATTTTATCAGGACATTAAGATATGGAAACAAGTGTTGATATAGTATCGATGGATTTTTAGGTTCATTAAAACCGAAACGTTTTAACGTTGACTTCTAAGGAAACATAGTCTTTCTATCTGTGTATAGCTTAACATTGCTCGATTAAATTTCTTACCGGGGACATTCTCTACGTTTGAGTCTATGGAGGAATCAACCCAACTTAGAATGACGCCAACAAGTTTTGACACAAGGTCATTTGTTTTAAGTCAAGTACACCTGGTTTGAACAGAAAGTTTTTCATTCCCTTAGATATCTGGCATCATCATGTCGTGCTACGAGCAACAATTTCCCAGACTCTCTTTAGGTATTCGTCTCTATCATCAATCGCTTCTCGTAGGTCTTCTAGATTACATCCTGTGTCCGTACAGAGCTGTGGAGGTGCCCGTGATGTAATGGCTATCGTCGTAGGAAATGGACACGGTGACACGAGTTCAAATCCTGGACGAGACTGATTGCATTTCACATAGCACTAATACCCTTGGGAAAGGTATGAATCCAATTATTCTCCCTCCAACTATGGGTAAATAGTAGGGCAGACTAGGTTCTTCAGCCTTAGTGAGGCAACTAGTCTAGGAGAAGGAAATTCTGAATTCAAACCTGTTAAACTCCGCTTAAAAACTGACCTTGTGTCATATCCTGCCCGAGCGGAGAGATTGGGTAAATATGGTACAGAGCTGTTGTAGATAAGTATTCGATGGTCATTCAACTCTTTCACGTCCGTGTGAAGGGGTCCATAGGAGTGCGTCACTTATGAGTTTATCCTTACTTATCTAGCAGTGTCATGCATATCTTGTCCGTCTTATGTGGATGCTTTTAGAGATTTGAGGTAGTTGGCTGAACAGCTGCGGTTTTGTGGAATGTTGCTTCCAGGATTTATTCAATATAGCTTGTAGCAATCTTGTGCAATTCCCGTCTAGCCTTTTCTTAATACACTTAGTCAGCGTCCACGTGGTGTATCCGTGTGATTGGAAAAAAATGCTTGGAAAAAAATGCACTTTATTTTATCGGAATCATCTGACTTTCATATGATCGATAACCTATCGATAGCAGTCAATGCCTTTGCTAATCGTATATTGATGACATTTTTAGTAGATGAGACGCTGCGTCCGAGGTAGGTGAACTGATTCTCTAATTTCAGAGAACCACCATTTAGAGGGGAGATGTCTCCTTTTTTTAAAAAAAAAAAAACACATGTAATCCGTTTTGTCAGCATTCACATTGAGGCCAATGCCACCTGCTGCCTGCCTTGGGCTTTGCAGCCGATTTCCAGCTTTGGTACGTGCGTGATGATGCTCGATACAAACACAAATGGAGACTTAGACTTCTTTGAAATTGTTGCTGGTGTTCCACAAAGGGATGAATTAGCCTTATATCTGTTCCTAATCTGTCTAGACTACGTACTTCGAACGTCGATAGATATAATAATTAAAGAAAATTTAAGGCCTAATAAAGATTAAAGAACCGATTCTTCCCTGTTATAGAACAAAAGCAGACGAAAGTTATAATATATTTACTAATAATATCAGCGTTTATCAAAACATATAAAAATTCAAATTTACTTATTTCCTTATTTTTTTTTAAATGTTTTAAATACTTTCAATCCAGAATCAAAGTTTACTTTTTAATTAAGTCACATACGTCATAAGAATTATCCAGTTTTTTCCCTTTCGGCAATAGTTACCGTGTAGCTTTATTTTGACAAAAGCCATAAAAAGTTGTCTCACGCGAGTTAAAAGCAACACAAGTGACACGATGTACAATTTTTCCAAGTAAGAAAAGGATTTGAAAAGCCGGTGAGTCAAAAAATGAAACGTTCAAAGAGATTAGTCAATTTCATTTTCTAGACCTTTTGGGCTTCGTTGACCGTCGTGTGTGGAACCGTAGACGAGGTCAGTAAGATTTGTTTGCTTTGTTTAATGATATATCAACTTTCATGGGTTATTTAATGCCAAAGCCATCCTTGTAGGACAGGAGTGGCTATATTTAACCAAAAGCAAGTGAGATAAGGCAATTCATACCTCTCCCAAAGGACCATAAAGTGGAAGAGGGCAAAACAATCTACAGATGACACGTCCCATAAAATGTAATTCCCGGGACTGAACCCCATCAGTGAGCTTTCTATCACCGCTCTCAAGTCTAAGGTTGAAGGATGACTGGTACATCCACTTTGGTTCGGGCTTTGCATAAGGTTTCCTTGATACTGTTGTATTGAGAAAAATCCGCCTGGGATTTTTACTTAGGAAAATAAATCGAGTCCTTTATTGTCAATTTCACCATCAAAAATGCAGATATGATCTGTGCAAACGTCTGTATCAATACACAGCCTGTGAGACTTTTTTAATCGTTAATCTTCCGTCATTTCTTTCTGTTATTAATGCGTTGGTTTGTTTTTGTTTTTTTTTTGTTTCTGTTTTTTGTAAAAGCTTACTTCTTTTTATTCTTTTAAAGAATATGACGTTACTTCCAACTTTTCTTTCGCAAAGATTTAATTGTTATCTTGCAATAGATTCATCACCGGTTTGGCTCATTCAGTAAAGATAAAAGTCATCATTTCTTTTCTGTTTTACTTTCATTCTTATTTCAAGTCTTGATTTTTTAAATATATCTGCTTTTCTTTCTCCAATTTTTGTGTATTCTTCCTCCAAAACTTCCTTCTTTCTTTTGTTTTTTACCGTGATTTTTCTGATGTTTTCCTTCGTTATTTTATCCTTTTTTCTTTCTTCAAACCTTTTTCAATTCTTTCGGTTTTTTCTCACTTTGTTTTCTGTTTTTCTTTTTCTTTTTTTCCCTCCTTTCTTTCTTTCTCCAAAAATGTCTCTTTCGATTGTTCTTTTGTACATATTTATCTGCCTTTGTTTCTATGTTTCTGTGTTTCTTAATTCAAATCATCAACTTTTCCTTTTCTTTTTTTAGCCTATTTTTGTTTTATTTTTGCTTTTTTACATTTTATTGTTATTTCCTTCATTATTTTTACCTTTCTTTCTTTATTCAAAAAATCACTTTCTTTCTTTCTTTCTTTTTTCAGCCATTAACTTTTTTTCTTGCTTTGTACCATTCTTTCGGGTTTGTTCATGTCGTTGTGGTCTTTGCTTGATCAAGAATTTCTTTCTTTCTTTCTTTAATAAATTGCTTTTCAGTGTTCTTTCTATTTCTGATTTGTTTCCATTCATTAAAAATCTTTCCTTTCTTTCTTTCTTTCTTTCTTTCTTTCTGTCTTCAAACAATCACTTTTCTTTCAATTTTTATTTCTTTCTTTCTTTCTAACCTTCACCTCCCCTTCATGCATTTGTACAATTTTTCAATGTTTTTTTCCTATTTGTTTTTTTTCTTTCATCAAAAACTTTCTATTTTCTTCGACCCTTCTTTCCGTTTTCTTTCTTTCTTTCTTCCTTTCTTTAAATCATTGCTTTCGTCTTTTATTATCATTTTCAGTGTTTTTCTTTCTTTTTTGTGATTTGTTTCTATTCATCCAACATTTTTCGATTATTTTCTTCCTTTCTTTATTTCTTTCTTGCATATCTAATATAATCTTCCCATTCAATTTTCTTTTATTTCCTTTGCATCCCACTTCCTTCCTCTTTTCTACACCCATTCATGATTTTCCCTTCCCCTATTCTCATACCTACCTTGGCATTATTTATCAATAAACACATTATTGATTCTGACATTTACCCCGGCTTTGTAGCATCTCCCATTCAGACTTACTTCTAAAACGACACTATGTTTTTTCAATTCGCCAACTCACTAAAATTTCACAATTCCCTGCGGGTAACTGATAAATATGAAATCTTTATTAAGTATTCTTTTCTTTTTTTTTTATTTTCTTCGTCAAACATTTAAACAAAGCATTGGTGAATGTATTTAAAAGGAAAAAAAATGAATAAAAATTTTCAATAGAGAAGAAACGTGTGTAAAATAAAATGTGTTTCTCTAAATCCATTTCCGAAAGTTTTGAGCACACACACATACACAAACACACACGCATATATATATATATATATATATATATATCGATGTATGCAAAAATATGTATGTCTATGAGTGTTTGTGTGAGCATTTACGTATATGATGTTTAAGCGAAGTATTAGTTTGTCTATATAGTTGCATGAATATGTTTCGGTTTGTAAATCAATTTCCAAGTTGTGTGACCATTTACAGACACGCAAAAAAACTGACACACACACTGAGGCTCACGTAGACTTACTATAATAAAAAGAACCAAATAAACATACACATTTCTTGAATGTATATATTTTCATAATCCTGTTTTACTGATGAATTCATCTTCGCATGTGCATATATATATATATATATATATATATATATATATGTGTGTGTGTGTGTGTGTGTGTGTGTGTGTGTGTGTGTGTGTGTAATTATGTATATGACGGAGGGCTAAAAATTAATGAGATGACGTCATATCTGTTGCTGCTGATTTTTTGCAATGAAGAAGTGAGTGAACCGCATCGGAAACTATACTGAAACAGAAACCTCATTTGGTCACTTTCTATGAGATTTAAAAATTGTTTAAGATGTTTGTTTACCAACATAATAAAAAAAATGAAAAATTGTTGAATCTAGTTTCATTTCACATCTCAGCAATATCAAACTGAGAATGGATTGGTGTATGTGTCTCCTTATTTGATCAGATTACAACGTTCCTTTTCTAAAATAATTCGTCTTCACTGTTTATATATATTTAGAAAGATAGGTAAACAGATGAAGGTGGGTAGATAAATAATAGATTGATACGAACCAAATGATATTAATATTAACTTCGATATATAGATAATATGATATTATGTTATATTACATAATGATATGAATATTAACATCGATATATAGATAATATGATATTATATTATATAACATAAATATATGAATCTTAACTTCGATATATAGATAACATGATATTATATTATATTACATAATGATATGAATATTAACTTCGATATATAGATAATATGGTATTATATTATATTACATAATGATATGAATATTAACTTCGATATATAGATAATATGGTATTATATTATATTACATAATGATATGAATATTAACTTTATATATGTATAGATAATATGGTATTATATTATATTACATAATGATATGAATATTAACTTCGATACATAGATAATATGATATGATATTATATTACAAAATGATATGAATATTAACTTCGATATATAGATAATATGATATATTATATTACATAATGATATGAATATCAACTTTGATATATTGATAATATGATATGATATTATATTACATAATTTGGCTTTTCTAATCGTATCACATAATTGGAAACAGTAGAATGAGCGGAAGTGGAATTTTAGGTTTAATGGCATACCAACCTTCGTGGGTTTATCTAATGCCAAAGCCATCCTTCTTGAAGAACAGCGGTGATGCTATTCAACCAAGAGGGTTCATACCTTTCACAAGAGTATTTGTCCGAAAGTGAACGTAATGGCACGACTGGAATTCGAACTCGCTTACTACGATTCTGCAGTCCATCGCCTTAACCATTACACCACGAGGACACTCTACGTGAAATTTTAAAAACATTCTTATTTCCTTCGTGTAATTTATTATCTCTCATGCTGAACGTCTACAAACCAAAACTTCTAATCGCCAAAACCATCTTCTAAATACTATGTTTTTATCTCTATACATTTTCATATATATATATATATATATATATATATATATATATATATTCATCTCTATACATTTTCATATATATATATATATATATATATATGAAAATGTACATATATATATATATATCATCACCATCTTATCGTGCCACCAGCACGGATATCACTGACCCTCTCTCGCCACTCCTCCCTATGGTTCATCACTTTTGGCAGGCCCTCAGGGTTATATCACGTAACCTCACTGAGCTGCTGTATGTAGGTTCGAACTGGTCGCTCAGCTATAGCTCGGCCATATCCGGAGGTCCACTGAAGAACATCACTTATGAGCTCGTCCCTACTTCTCTAGCAATGTCCTGCATGTCTGGTTCGTTTAACTTTGATAGTTTTCGTGATGGGAGGTAGGTGGCCGTATAGCTCCTAGATTGTGGAATGTTGCCGCCAGGACTTGTTCACAATTGCACGCAGCATTATTGTGTAGTTGCCGTCAAGCTTTTTCTCCATCCGTTCAGTTAGCGTCCGTGTAGGGCATCCGTATAACAGTATCGACATGACTGCCGCATGGAAGAAATTGCATTTCATTTATCGTTCAGGTCTGACTTCCATATGAGCGATAGCCTATCGATAGCTGTCCATGCCTTTGTTATATATATATATATATATATATATATATATATATATATATATATATTACTTGTTGTGATAAGAAATGTACTGAATGCCATGTCGGCTAAACTCGAAATACACTGAGTGCACCGTCTGTTTAGTGTTAGGTCACACCCTAAAAGTAGTGACCTGAGTGTGATACTTAACTGCGTTTGGTTGTATAGATCAGTTCTCCGGAAGTGTTTTCTGTCCTCTCATGAGAATTACTCCCAAGTCCATTCTGCTTCGGTGTAGTAGTGCCTGTTAGGGTTCCATCTGTTGGTCAAATATATCTGCCAAATGAAAAAAATTATCCAGATTTAATAAGCCTAATGAAAAAAAAAAGAAAAAAGAAAACAAACTTTTACGAGTCAACGACTGGAAAAATGTCAATTTGATCGTACAATAAAAACGATTCTCTAAACCATAAAAATAACCCTAGACGAATTGACGCCGTTAAAATCAATCAATCAATCTAATTAGTAAAAGTAGCACAATAATCCTTATATTCAAACAACTTTCTGAGCGGCCACCTTTTGAATCTTCCAAACGCATTTCGATCTAATTCTGTGCCAGCTCTTAGTTTTGACAGCGTATGTCAAACGTTGTGATAATCTTCTCAAGAGAAAATCTTGTTAGGAAAATATTATTATCGTAGTGATTTGCATAAAAACAATCATAGACAAGAATTAGAAAAAAAATCTATTCACCATTTTTGGGAGAAAACACTAGTTTTCGAAATATTACGTAAGAATGTTTTAAACTGGAACTTGAAGTAAATACTAACCTTGGCAACATTTCCGCTTTAATCTAATCAGTATTTTATTTTTTTGATTGATGTATTCAATAGATAAGTCAAGAAAAGTTGGGGAAAGTACCCTCATGAACCCTAACAAGAATTAATTCTCTTGGTCGAAGTGGACCTTGGAGAAATGACAATGAAGGCGTACTCCTCAAAGTTTCAGAACAGGAGCATGACCACCATACGAAATTTAGTGTCATAATCAGGACAGAAGTTTTATTTCACCCATAGATGGAACCCTTACATGTACCACTACTTCTCACGACCATAATAAACCCGGCAGTAATGGTAATTAATGAGTACTCCTCAATCGCCGAAACTCCCCAACGGAAACCTCACTATCAGATGGTTTGGTTTTATGGCATACCAACCTTTGTAGGTTATTTAACGCCAAATCCACTTTTATGTAAAAAATCATTTCTATTTCAAACAATTCCGTTTAGCATGAGTACACAGTTTGTCAAAAACATTTCTATTTCAAGCTATTCAGTTTAGTCAAACAGTTATATATAGCAATTCAGTTAACTGTAAGTACAGTTTCAATGTTAAAAAACAGTTCAATTTCAAATAATTCAGTTTAGCATAAGCACGCAGTTTAAATGCAAATACGGTTTAATTGTCAAAAAACATTTCTATTTCAAACAATTCAGTTTAATCAAAGAATTCAGTTTAGCATGAGTATGCTGTTAGTTCTATTTAACCCATAGATTGGGCCCTATCAGGTGCTACCACGCCGGGCCAGAGTGGAATTGGGAGCAATGGCAATAAAGGGATACTTTGCATTCCCCAAAGCTCCAGCATTGCTGGAACCTCACCATCAGATTCTTTAGTGTCATATCCAGGATACTCGTTGGTGGGTGGGTGGTGGGTCTTACCCATCTGCAGAGAAGCAGTCGGTGTATACTACAGCACCAGTCGACTGAGCATAGATAGTTTAGTGTCATTCCAAGGACATGTTTCCTTCTCCTAGACTAGTTGCCTCACCAAGGATGAAGAAATCAGTCTGCCCAACTATTTACCAATAGCTGGAGGGAGAGTAATTGGATTTATACTTTTTCTTGTGAAATTTAAAGGAACGGACTTTTAGAGTTCATAATTTGATATTTTTGTGGGTTGTATAGATGCTCTATGTTGGGTATTACCTACCTTTTTCCACACAATGAACTAGTCCATCAAACATGTTTCAACTCTCTTATCTCCACGGCAATAGTTTAGATAGTAACACTACTGTTTTTCTACAAGGATGATTTGGGCAGTAAATAACTGACGAGGGGTGATATGGTGTTAAACTAAGTAAAGAAACCAAACCATATTACCGTCGTACACAATCAGTTTGGTCTTGAATTGCGGTTTAGTAACTTTCTCATCAATTTTCTGTATTCTCCAACTTATTTAAATGCTTTATCTATAGGTCATTTTGCACTCAGTGTAATTATAGGCCTTTTCATTCATTCGCTAAAATCGAACGGTATATTTTAATTTGAAGCTTTTTACGACTAGATATATATATTTACCAACCCTTCCGCTCGGGCAGGATATGACACAAGGTCAATTTTTAAGCGAAGTTTAACAAGTTTGAATTCAAAATTTTCCTTCTCCTAGACTAGTTGCCTCTCCAAGGCTGGAGAACCTAGTCTGTCCAGCTATTTACCCATAACTGGATAGAGAAATAATTGGATATAAGTGAATACAAGACGTGATATTATGATGTAGCTAAGTTTATTGGTTCGTTAGGTTTTATGGCATATCAACACTTGTGGGTTATTTAATGCCAAATCCTTTTAATTCATATATAGATATCAAGTATATATGATTTGTAACGCATATTTTGTTGATAACATTTTTAAACAAGTCTGAACTCATTTCTTTGCACTTAGAATTGTTTACGCATTGCTATGCAACCAAAAATTTCATTTAGCATCAGCCATAAAATAACTTCATACATTGCTAACACCAATAGTTTTATTTGCACACAGTTATATGGTTTCAGGTATTGCTTTGTAAGACTAACAATTCTATTTAAAAATTACCCAGTCGGCTGGCGCTGTAAAATACACTGTCTGCTTCTCTGTGAAGGTGTAAAACCTCCACAAATGAGTGTCCTGGTATGACACTAAACAACCTGGTGGTGAGTTTCTAGTTATACTGCAGCTTTAGAGAATGCTGAGTATCACTTCATTTATATTGCTCCAAGATCCACTCTTCTCTTGAGTGGTAGCACCTAACAGTGTTCTGTCTATAGCTTAAATTGAACTAAACTGCGTACTTACTCTAAACTGAATAGTTTGAGAGGGAACAGTTTTTGACATTGAAACTATACTTACGCTAAACTGAGTGGTTTGAGATAGAACTGTTTTGTGATTTAACTGTGTGTAAATAAAAACTATACTTTTACTAAACTGTATTGTTTTAATTAGAACTGTTTGACTAAACTGAATAGCTTGAAATAGAAATGTTTTTGCCAATTAAAATGGGTACTTATGCTAAACTGAATTGTTTGAAATAAAACTGATAATTTGTATAAAAATAGATATGGTATAAAAAAATACAAAGGTTAATATGCCCTAAAGACCAAACAAACCACCTATTTAAACATTTGCCATCTGTCTGCATGCTGTTAAAAGGTCAAATAGTTTTATTTAACCCGTACATTGATGCCTAAAATATACTACCACTTAGGTCTGATTGAACATGAGAGTAATGGTAATATAGGTGTACTTCATATTCCCCAAAGCTCCAAGATACTCGCTGGTGAGGGTGTCTTAACTCTGAGCAGATATACAATCGCTGTATTTTATAGCCCCAATCGACAGGGCTATATTTCCAAAGCTTGACGGTACAAAGTTAGAAATATGGGCCGACATATTGACGTGATTTAGCATGCGCTGATTGTATTCCCTTGAAAGGGGTAAGGCCCCCTCTCAACAGGTATAACCTGTTTATGACACTAAACTGCGATGGTGAGGTTCCAGAAATATTGATCAGAAGATTATCGAACATCTACATTGCTAATATTTCCAGGCCCATTCTGACCAGGAGTTATAGCATCTGCTTGGGTTCAATCTTTGGTTAAAATACAGCTGTATAAAATTATTTGCAGGTATTTAATTACTATATAACTGTATATTATTTCTTTTAAGATTGGTTACTGGAAGTTATAATTGTTTGCCATAGATCATAATGTTTAGATTCTTTATTTAATGGTCTATCATCTTTCGTGGGTTATCAATTACCAAATCAATCCTTGTGTTAGAACAATCGCAGTAGTGTTTAACACATAGCTGGAAGATTATTATTCGTGGCTTGAAACCATATAATTCTGTGCAAACAAATGACTGTTATTAATTGCCCAGTCGACTGGGGATACAGAATACACCGACTGGATCTCTGCAGAGGAGTAAGAAACCCCCCTCCAACGATTATCATAGGTTTAACACTAAACAATCTGATGGTGATGTTTCAGTAATGCTTGAGCTTTAGGGAATGCAGAGTACCCCTTAATTGCCATGGCTCCCAGGTCCACTCTGGCCCGGGGTGGTAGCACATGATCAGTTCCTATCAATGAGTCAAATAGAACTAAACTGTGTACATAAGCAGAATTGCTTGAAATCGGACTATTTTGACATTTAAACTCCGTACTTATGCTAAATTGAATTGTTTGACATGGAACTGTTTTTTATGCTAAACTGAATTGTTTGCAATCGAACTGTTTTGATATTTAACTATGTGTAAACAAAAACTATACTTATATTAAACTGAATTCTTTGAATTAGAACTGTTTGACTAAACTAAATAGCTTGAAATAGAAATGCTTTTGAAAATTAAATTGTGTAATTATGCTAGAATCAATTTTTTGAAATAAAACTGTTTATTTGTATAAAAATGGATTCGGCATTAAATAATCTATAAATGTTTATATGCCCTAAACCCCCCCCCCAAAAACCCCAAAAAAATGCTATTGAATGGAAACAATTATTTAAAACCATATAATTATTAGCATTGGATAAAATTAATTTAATATCATACAATTCGGTGAAAATTACCTGAATTAGATAGGAATATTCTATATCATAAAACCGTCTGCAAAATAAAAAACGCTCTCTTAGCCTCCATGTCAATGCACACAAAACTGAATATATGTGTTACAACCAAACAGGCGACATTACCACACTAGACGGAGCCTCTCTGAAACTAGTAGACAAATTCACCTACCTAGGAAGCATCGTCTCATCAACCGAAAAAGACATCGACACACGAATAACGAAAGCATGGACAGCAACCGATAGGGTCTCGATCATATGGAAATCAGACCTGACCAATAAAATGAAACGCAGTTTCTTCCAGGCAGCGGTCGTATCGATACTGCTATATGGTTGCACCACTTGGACACTAACTAAACGGCTGAAGAAAAAACTAGACGCAATTACACAAGTATGTTGAGAGCAATAGTGAACAAGTCCTGGCGACAACACCCACAAGACACCAACTATACGGCCACCTGCCTCCCATCACGAAAACTATACAAGTTAGACGAACCAGTCACGCAGGACACTGCTGGAGAAGCAAAGACGAACTCATCAGTGATGTACTCCTATGGACCCCCGCATATGGCCAAGCAAAAGCAGGACGACCAGCTCGAATATACATAAAGCAGCTACCCTGAAGACCTGTCAAAAGCGATGAATGATAGGGAGAAGTGGCGAAAGAGGGTCAAGGATATCCGTGCTGGCGGCACAACATGATGATGATGATGATGACCATAATTCCCTAACCACAAGGGAAAAATGACTCAAGACTGTTTGACATGCAGTTAAAATTATTTAATTAAATATGAAATATGGGGCACCCGGTGAGAATAAAATTCCCTAACCAATTAACCTAGCTCGATAACAATTACACCACGCAGAATGCCCGAAAAAAAGGCATAACGTTATTCTAAATAGAGTGATGTTTTTGTATTATTGGTCAGTAGTAAATAATGTACAAATACCGCTAAAACGTTCTCTGCTTGACCAAGGTTTAGGGATGGGTTACACCTTTTGAAACGTGCATACTAGTTCACACATTAACGCAGCAATTAAACATACTTCGTACATTATTTATTGAGATTCTTTAACCCTAACCCCGCTTCAAAAAAAGTAAATAAATAAATGCCATTACATTCTTAGTCGGGCGGAGAACTTTTCAGTATCCATTCGTATGCACGGTGTGCGAACAGATTCATCTTCTAATTCTGTGATCTCAAGTCTACATTATTTGCATGTATGAGTGAACAATAAAGGATGGTTGGTAGATAGCTAAAAGAAATAGATTTCGTGTTTGGTTCAACTGTGGCTAAGAAGTCTCGATTGAAAGGAAGTGTGACTCTTCTTGGAATAACACGCAAAATATTTTATATGAATGCTAAAAAGCATCTAAGCTTATCTATCGTTGTGTAATTGTTAGCATGTTAGTCTCGTAGTCCACCCTTCTGTTGAAAGTATAACTATTTGTTTAGGTTACATTCAGAAGCATTTCAAAATACCTAACGTGACTTACAGTAATATCACTTTTTAAGCACCGTATGGACTGAGAGATATATTTGCTTGGGGATTAATTGATTGTTGTTCAACCCTCTGGGATAATTAATGCCAAGAATTTAAGGAATCGTTCATAGTTATATTATTGTGTTGTTTCCTAAGTTTTCGTATATGGTCATATGGTATCCTATCTGATATGGTCATATATTATCCTATCTGATATGATCATATGATATCGAATCTCATTGTTATCCTATGATAGGGTCATGTGCTACCCTATAATATGGTCATATGATTCCCTATGATAAGATCATATCACACCCTATCTGATATATTCATAAGATATCCTATCGGATATGGTCGTATAGTATCCAATGATAAGGTCATATGATATTCTATCTGATATGTTCTTATGATATTCTATAGCAAACAGATCTATTTGAACATTAAGTGGTCCCTAATAGAGACAAGTAGTCCGGGTCTGAGGAGACATCGGGATAATGGCTACAATGAGGTACTCCACTCTTCACAGATCTGGAGCCTCACCATCAGATGCTATAAATGCCATATCTGGGAACCCGTTTATTTTCAAGAGGTGGGGTCTTAGCCCTCTATAGGGAGGTGAAGTCAGTGTATTCAAAGTCTTGCTAATAGGGTAGTGACTTGCTAGGCAGGCTATCTAAAGTTGATTTTAGAATAAAAAGATTATTTTCAATTGGTCGATTGATGCCACATGTTTTTTTCTATTTCTTCATTTTCTACAGTGATGCTTTGCGGAAACATTGATAAATAAGTTTGATATACATCTGCATAATCACGAATAAGACATAGAAATAAGAGAAAAAAAAATTTTAAAAAAGAAAAATCCTTTTGATGTGTAGTATACGACATTGGCAAACAATATTGCGGAAAAAGATACAATTCCCAAAATCATCTTATCTTTTCTTTTTTTCATGATCGAAATAGATTTAAGTACGCGAAAGATTTTAAATGGATTGATTTGTGGCCTATAGTGTAGAACAATGGCACCTAAGATAAAAATTATTCATAATTCATATAATAAGCCAAAAACAAAAAATATCAGTGGCCATATTTTTTAAAGGAGAGTTAGCATAAAAACTTATAAGGAAACTAACTTTTATAATCCTACATTTGCCTGTAAACTTTCTCTGTCATCTTGTCAGTTTTGTTTTGACTTGTTTGAAACTTTTAGATAGATCACAAGGAAAAATTGAAATCCATAAGTAAAAGATACGTTTTAAAAATGTATATAAAAGTTAAAAGAAAATATTTTATAAAAGCAAAAACTTGAAACGGTCTAAACTGAATAAATAAACGCTTCAAACGAAAACATTCGGTTTTGAAATACATGAGTTGGTGTATTAGATCAGACATTGCAAATATTGATTTACAATAAGTTTCTTATTTTTCCAACTATAACATGATTTGTTTGGTTTGGTTTATGGCATATCAACCATTGTTGGTTATTTAATGCCAAATCCTGCTTTTACATATACATAAAATATACAAGGCTCATTAAATAAGTTTCGAGACTTTTTTCGTATGGACAGTTTTATTGATAGTGCACACATGAAACTCTAGTCCCCTTCGAAATATCCTCCTCCGGCTGCAATGCACTTGTTGTACTGTTCCAACAACTTCTCGAAGCCCCCATGGAAGTCCTCTTGTGTGAGCGTATCAATGACCTTTGTCACAGCTTCTTTCATTTCCTCAATTGTCTCATAACGACAGACTCTAAGTTTTTCCTTGTGCTTAGGGTATAACCAAAAGTCACAGGGAGCAAGGTCTGGACAATAGGTAGGGTGGAGAATTGTCTTGACGCCCATCTTAGTCAAATAGTCAGTGACAAGGATGGAGTTGTAGACTGGTGCATTGTCCAGGTAGAAATGCCACTGACCCGATTTGAAGAGTGCTGGCTTCTTCTGGCGCAATCTCTTGCTGAACTCCATTAAAACCTCAACATAGCATTCCTTGTTGACTGTCTGTCCAGTGGGAACCCAGGGCATGTAGATCATGCCAGTGCTGTCTAAAAAAGGGATCATCAAAAGTTTGTGGGTGGATTTGCTCTGTCTGGCCGTCTTAGGTCTGGGAGAGCTAGCATGTTTCCACTGGGGACTAGCAGTAGATCCAGCTTTCATTGCTGGTCACCAGAATATCAAGAACTGCGGGATCTGAATTGATCAGCTCGACCATCTCCCTGCTGTCATGACAACGTCTTTCTGATCTTCACTGAACACCATTGGGATAAACTTCGCGCAAATCTTCCGCATCTTCAGTTCCTCGTCAATAATTGTGTGTACAGTTCTCACACTGCCATCAAACTGTGCACTTATTGTCTTTATAGACACACGACGGTCCTTTATTTGGCCAGTCAACTCTAGTCTTCTGACTTCCTTACTCCTCCGACACCTTTCATCATCCCTCACAATCTCCCTGCTTTCCTTGAATCTCTTATGCCATTCATAAACTGATGCTCGACACATGCAAGACGATTCAAAAGCAGTCCGAAGCATTCCATAGGTTTCTGTGGAATTTTTTTCAAGTTTAAAACAGAATTTTATCGCATATTGCTCTTCTAAAGTGTCCTCACGTCCAGATTACATTTTTGAAATCAGGCTTCAGTAGGGTGTATTCCAATTCCTGCTGTAGCTGTTCATTTGAAGCTGAAATCATAAACATTGGCTAGTCATCTCATAAGATGTATAGCAATAACATACTGAATTTTCAAGAGTCTAAGACAATTTTAAATGCCTGTACAAAAAAGTCTGGAAACGTATTGAAGGGACGTCGTGTCATTACCAAACATTTTCTGCAGATACACACAGTTATATAATCTGACATTTCAATTTAGCATAAGTCAAGATTCAATGGTTCCAAATATTGCTATGTATAACTAAAAATTCAATTAAACATCTTTGATATTTATACAAAGTTAAATATGCCCTCAGTTAGTTGATTAAACAATTCTATTAATAATCAGACATGTGTTTGCACTCCGTCTATTTGACCTATAGATGGTGGATCTTGGAGCGATAACAATGAAGGTGTACTCCGCATTCTCCAAAGCTCCAGCATTACTGGAACCTTAACATCATGATGTTTAGTATCATATTCAGGACACTCACTGAGTACGTTTTACATCATTTCAGGGATGCAGTCGGTGTATTCTACAACCCCAGCCGACTAGGCTGGCTACAAGGTGTATACGATAAGTTTCCAGACTTTTTTGTACAGGCATTTAAAATTGTCGTAAACGCTTGAAAATTCACTATGTTTTTGCTATACATTTTATGAGATGACTGACTAATTTTTATGATTTCAGGTTTAAATGAACAGCTACAGCAGCAATTGGAATACACCCAACTAAAGCCCGATTGTCACAGCTGGTGAATTTCAACAATTCAATCTGACACTTTAGAAGAACGATATGCAATAAAATTCTGCTTTAAACTTGGAAAAAATGATTCCAGAGAAACGTATGGAATGCTTCAGACTGCTTTTCGACCATCTTGCATGAATCCAGCATCAGTTTTTGAGTGGCATAAGAGATTCAAGGAAGGCAGGGAGTCTGTGAGGGATAATGAGAGGTGTGGGAGGTAAGGAAGTCAATACACCACAGTTGATTGGCGAAAGGGTTAGGGTTAGGGTTACTATGTTGAGGTTTTGAGGGAGTTCAGGAAGAGATTCCGTCGGAAGAGGCCACCACTCTTCAAATCGGGTCAGTGGCATCTCCACCAGGACAATGCACCCGTCCACAACTCCATCGTTGTCACACACTATTTGACCAAGATGGGCATCAAGACAGTTCCTCAGCCTCCCTATAGTCCAGACCTTGCTTCCTGTGACCTTTGCTTATTCCCGAAGCTCAGAGGCTGTCGTTATGAGACAATTGAGGAGATGAAAGAAGCTATGACAAAGTTCATTGACACACTCACACAAGAGGACTTGCATGGGGCCTTCCAGAAGTTGTTGGAACGGTACAACAAGTGCATTGGAGCCGGAGGAGATTACTTCGAAGGGGACGAGAGTTTCATGTGTGTACTATCAATAAAAGTGCCTATACGAAAAAAGACTGGAAACTTATTCAATGATCCTCGTATAACAAAGAAAGGATTAAAGTGTGGACTGGTTTGGCATTGTTTCTTTGTTTACATGCTTATCAACATTTGCAGGTTATTTAATTCCAAATATATCCTAGTAGAAGAATAGTAGCGGTACTATTTAAACTATAGCTGAGGAGACTGGAGTGTTCCTACCTTTTCCTAGAATAATAATCTAAAAGTGAATCCAAAAGAGTGATTGGGTTTCGAATTTACTTACTAAGTTATTGCAGCCCAACTTATTAGCTACTACGCCAAAGGGATTCTCTTGAAAGGATTACGTCCATGAGAAAAAAATATTCATATTGCACCAATGTTTTCATGGTTTCTTTTCTGTCTATTCTTATCTATTGTTATGTAAGTATTTATTTTTTTAAGGTCAGTTGTTTAAGTTAGCAAAGTAATTATCATCTTGAAGATTTATGTAGTGTATTGAATAAGTTACGACCCTGTCAAATAATTTGATTTATTGACGGATAGATTGGGTTATGATTCTATTGATAGGAATAAAAGAAGAAACAAATATTTTCTTTTAGGAAATGATAACTTTACTGACCCTAACTCTTTCTCCTTTTCTTTATTTCCTAAATATCTTTCATTTTTTATTTATATCTCATGTGTGTTTCTTACTTCTTATCCTATCTTGCTCAGTTGGGATATTTTATAAATTTTCGTCGTTTCATTCTAGTTTTAACCTTTTTTTATGGATTGCTTGAAATACTGTCCATGAAAAGCTATTGATCTAGAAAAAAAAAGATAAAATCGATTCTGGGGGTGTCCTTGTGATGTAATGGTTAAAGCGATTGACAGCCGAATTGTTGTACGCGAGTTCGTACTCCAGTCGCGCTATTACGTTCACTTTCACCCTTGGGAAAGGTATGAACCCCCTTATCCTCCCAGCTTTTGGTTAAATAGTACCACTACTATTCTTCTGGGAGAATGGCTTTGGCATTAAATAACTTAAAAAGGTTGATACACCATTGTAAAGAAACGAAACCCAACTTACAATCGATTTTGTCTTTATATCTATCTGTCTGTTTGTCTCATCCTAGATCTGTGAGAAATAGAGATTAAAGTTAATTTCTACAGAGAAATTAGCGTAAATGATAATAATAATTTAGCGTAAATGATAATAATAATAATTTAGCGTAAATGATAATAATAATTTAACGTAAATGATAATAATAAATTAGCGTAAATGATAATAATAATTTAGCGTAAATGATAATAATAATTTAGCGTAAATGATAATAATAATTTCTACAGAGAAATTAGCGTAAATGATAATAATAATAATAATATATTAGCAGTCTTGAAAATTAGTTTAAAAAATTCTTGAGAAAAATTTCTTAGCATAACGATTGTGAAAAAAATACATTCATAGAAAAATATTTATTCATTAGTACCACTGAAAGTTACCTTGAAGACCTCCCGGGAGCAATGGACGATAGAGACGGGTGGCGAGAAGGGGTCAGGGATATCCGTGCTGGTAGCGCCTCATGATGATGATGAAAGTTGAACAAACGAAAACCTTACAAAACCATCTTAATTCTAATGCCATTTACATACATGATATATTGATTGATTTTAAAGGTATGTCAGCCCGTCTTGTTATATTTTGACCTTTTGACCCGGCCATAAATGCCATTCCAAGGTGATGCACCGGAAGGAGGTGACACATTCTAATGGCAATTATGAGAGGAAATCGCGTGGACGGAAATTGGCTGATGAAATGGGACGAGCTAAAAAATTATCATGGTACACTCATAGACTGATGCACCAGAAGAGAGTGACCTCTGAACTGCATGACAGTTATTTCCGCTTAATGACGATTAAACATTCGATTTCAAAGATTGAGTGGGTGTCGAACGATTATATACCTCAGTTGAGTTCGACGAGCGGGGTTGCCAGTAGAGTTCCAGACAGTTGGAGACGAGTGTGGTAGGGAAAGCCACACCCAACCGAGGAGATGGAGTAAAGAAAGCCAGCATCCTGCAGAGTGGGCCCTAGGCTTCCGGTTGAGCAGCCCTAGAGAACAAGAAAGACACAACGTGACGGTCAAAACAGTGGGGTGAAAATATTACAGTTTATGTTCGGTCTCAGCTCCCTCTCACACGCAAACCTTGAACAACCCTTTCGAACTCTTGCAATAACGTAAGAGGTAAATATTTTTATAAAGAAGTCTTACTGCGTCGTTCATTTCTGCGTCTGATTAATTTATTACGTCAGTATGTATCCTGCATGAACATGTATATGTGCATATAAGCATATTTATTATGTGAGTATATAACAGTCTAGAGTTGTTTCATGTCAAAAGTTTATGGAATTGCGTAGATTGTAAGTTCAATCTTTTTTTAAATTGTCGTGTAGTTGTTTTTTAAGAGATTTTTTTTACTTTTTTTGCACTCGAAGGATTTTTAAATAGATCTTTTTGACCCTTATATGAGATGCTGGTTCAGAGTGGACCTGGAGGTAATCGCAATAGATATGTATTCTACAGTCGACAGATCGCAAGAATTTTAGTTTCAACATCAGATGAAATTAAGTTTCAATCACTGCTAATAAGGCTACCATTTAATTACGCTGGGTAGTTTTGATCTGGTCCCTTAGACATTGTGGTTTTCAACTGTTGGGTTGAACAAGTGTTCTGGAACAAAACGCTATTTTTATATGGTCACCCTGTCTATGCAATTTTACCGGTCGTCTCTGCTTACAAATACCAGTGCCGTAGAAGGTGAGTCATATTTTTCAGAGCAGTGATGATATGAAAATGTTGTCTATATGGTCCTACATAGTCTGATGATTGTTTGCTTTATCTAATTCTTTGCTGTGGAAAACGCATAATCATTGAACGTGAATACAAGGGAAAATAGGCCTTAGTGGCTGAAAAACTCTTCTAGCCAAGAGTATTTACGTGATTCAGATATCTGTTATTGTTTTAATGAAAATCGAGGGTCCATTATATATATATATATATATATATATATATATATATATATATATATATATGCACCCCTTTTCGGGATTGGGCACTCTAGCAAAATAATTAATGACTGCCATCTGAGTAAAGCAAAGCTCTTCTAACGAATTGAGCAGTCCGCTATCCGGTAGCGCAAAATGTAAATAAACGAAAGCTAATACATAATGTGATATAATTCCCCAACTGACGCAGGTCGCCAGGGGCTGAGCGGTAAGATACTTAGTCTAACATAAGTTGGGTGGATTTCGATCCCATCTTGAAGCGTCCAGCGTGTCTGGCCATACTGGAGAGTTATGATACTACGAAACAGTCTGTCCGTACATGAATATATATATATATATATATATATATATATCACTGCTAAAATAAAAACAGAGTAAAAAAAATAGTAACTGAATTTCACGTAGTTTTTACTCTGTTTTATTTCATTTTATCGTTTAAATATTCTGAAATAATCTGAAGATATATATATATATATATATATATATATATATATATATATATATCGAAGCGATATGTAACACATATTTAACACTACTTCATGGTCACAGCTAAACAATATCAGTGCACTGCGACACAATTCTGTTGCCTTTTAGAAGAAACTCCTATATATTTTCTGATGTCAGTAGAGAACTCCTCTACCTAAACATCAACATTTAAAAAAATCACCCTGTGATAGAAAATGTTTCTCTTTAAGATGGACTATGTCTATCATTCAGAAGAAAGTAACTTTATTGAAAGTCGTCGTTTATATGGTTCAAGTGTTAAGTAGTCTCCAATGTAGTCGTTTATACAAAATGTCTTATGACTTGGAATAATCTTAAATCAATATTTACGTTGACGGAACTCAGAGGGAAATGTTGCTTTACGACTCTGTTTCTTTTTGTACGCATTTATATATATTGGTTAAATTGTACCTCTACTATCCTTCTAAAAATAGGATGGATTTGGCATTAAATAACACGAGAAGAATGATATGCCATTAAATAGCAAACAAAATTTGCATACAAATATATATATATATTATGATTTTGATTTATATAATATATATATAATCATAATCAAGTCCTGCTGACAACACAGAATTCCATGACTCCCTCTCTCCCCATCCGTCCCTATCATTCATCGTTCCTGGCAGGTCATCCAAATTAAATCCTATATCCGTACAGAGTTGATTTTAAAATGTTCTTGCTGGGGGACAATATGTACGGATCGATCAAAGAATATCATTTATGAGTCCATCCTTGCTTCCTCACCAGTCTTCAGCATGTCTTGTTTATCTTACATTGATGGATTTGAGATGGGAGATAAGTGGCGGTTTTATGGGGTGTTGCTGCCAGGATTTGTTTAAGATGGCTCATAGCAATCTTGCGTTGTTCCCCTCTAGCTTTTTCCCACATTCATACTGTAGTATTGACACAGCCACAGCCTTGAAGAACGTCTAATATATATATATATATATATATATATATATCGTAGACAACGCTGTTCGAATTTCATATTTAGCTAAAACCCTTGTATTCTTCCTCCAGCTTAGGGTAAATAGTAGAGCTGGCTGAGCTCCTTAAATTTAGTGTGGCCACCTGTCAAGGTGAAGGAAAACTCTCATAAATAGTGGCCTTGTGTCGTATACTCTCGTGCAGGGAGATTTGTAAATTCACTCTTGCACACACACACACACACACACGCACTCACATTCACGCACACTCTCACACACACTCACACGCACACTCACACTCACTCCCACACACACACTCACTCCCCACACACACATATACATAAATATATATATTATGAGAGTGTTGGCCCGCAATAAAACACTATGTGGTTATGTGTCGAACGAAGTGCAATATAGGTTGCAGAACAATATTTTCCATGGATTGAATATATATATATATATATATATAATACATTTATTTATTATCATTATTTTATATATATATATACATATATATATATTCTTTTAAGAAAGAAAACAAAACCACTTTGAACATCATGTTGACATGTTACGCTAGCAGACTAGCGTCATAAAAATGCATTTATTATGAAAAAATCTTCCAGTTAAAGATGCTATACGTTTTTTTTTTGTGTGTGTGCTAATTAGATTTACTATGTACTATTTTTTAGTCCTTTATGCGTTTTAGTGTCTAACATATGTAGCATTGCGTGCGAAAATGAGATATGTTGTGAAAAAACTGGCCATAAATTGACTCTAGGAAACTTGTGAATTAAAGCAATTTCTGAGCAGCATCGTTACTATGATGTTTGTTCTTTTGCCATGCATTAGAGACACATTCTTAATAACAAAACTTTGGTCGACTATGTTCCGGTGACGTATCATGGCATTGAGAATATTGTTTATTTTCTGGTTTCGGAAATTTTTATCCATTTCATTCTTTCTTTTCGGTAAGTTTCAGTAAACTATTTCGTTTTTTCAAGTATTGTTTACTGACTAGTGCGTAAAATCCTGCTTCAGATATGATATTCGTTGTTTATCTCTCGGACTAATTTAACATTCTTTATAACCAAAGGAAGATGTCTCCGTAACGTCATAAATAAAGTGTTCGACTACAGGGTGTTATCACCCTGGTTGGCGGCTGATGAGGCTAGGGTATCGCACGTGCTTTCACACGTTGTATGGTGAAAATTTACCTAAGGAAGATGTCTCCGTGACGTCATAAATAAAGTGTTCAACTACAGCTTCGAAATAAGCGAGTTCGAACTGCAGTTGTTCTATTACTTTCACTTTCAGATTTATACACTAATGAAAGGCATGAACTCTCTTATCCCCTCCATAATGGGTTAAATAGTATCACTGAGATTCTTCTACAAGGAATGCTTAGGCGTTAAAATAATCCACAATGGTTTATGTGCGATTAAGCAAAGAAATATAATTTATAGCTTATTGAGGTCTTTTGATGGTGTATTAGATTTTAAGATATTAGTTGCAATTCGGCGCAAACTCTTTCTCATTTGAAAAGCTGTAAAATAATAAAGTTAACTGGGTAGATTAAAATCGACAAATTAGAAAAGAACTACCGATAATAACATTTCTTCGCTCAAAAATATTTGAAAGATTTTTAGTTTGTTTTAATTGATTCTAACGCCATTCTCTCACGTCTGGGAGTATTTTATGCCAAGAAGTTAGGGAATAGGGTACGTTAGACGTCTACAATAAGCACTTATTGTTAATGGTTTGGGCGAAATGTTAGCCGCGGCGGGAATCATGTGCTCGGTTACTTTGAATGGTATTGATCCTGTTTACGTTAATATTTTTTTGTATAATTTTGTTTCTCTCCAAAAGGACAGAATTTCATCTCTGCTGATATTTTCAAATATATCTTTCATATGATTTATATTGAAAAGGCGTTTTCTGAGGTTAGTGAACGCTTTACATTCTGTAAGAAAGTGTTTTACTGTAGAGAATGTTTGATATGTCATTCATTATGTGGTAACTTTCTATGGTATTGATCATGTTTACGTAAATATTTTTGGAGTAATTTTCTTTCTCTCTAAAAGGACAGAATTTCATTTATGCTGATGTTTTCAAATTGATATTTTATATAATTCATATTGTAAAGATGTTTTCTGATGTTAGAGAACGCTGTACAATCTATGAGAAAGTATTTAACGTTGCAAGGTGTTTGAGATATATTACAGATATCGTTGTTCTTTATTGAGTATAAAGAAGATTGTAAACCTTGTGTGACCAATGCGTAATCGGGATATTTGATTATAACTTAAGTCTAAAAATGTCTATGAGTTGGTGTTCAATTTCGGCTTCTTTGTGTAATGACGGATCAAACTTCGAAAGTTGTTTAATTCCAAAGCCATCATGGTAGAAAAGGAGGTATAACACTATTTAACATCTAGCTGGAAACTATAAAGAGGTTCACCTTTACCAAGTGTATTACTCCAAAAGTAAACGCAATTGCACGACTGCAATTCGAAGTCGTTCACTATAATGCTGCAGGTTGGGTCCACGAGTTCGTATGAAGAGTAAATCTGTTTAATAGTTTATTCATCATGGAAAAAGATTTGACTCCTACGAATCAAGGAGAATTTTCTCATTTGTTTTTAAAGCAAAGGAGTGTAACGCTGTAACTCAATTCTAAAGAAATAACTCTATCAGCCGGGATAAGAATACGCTGACTGTTACCCTTTAAGTGATGTACGACTTCTGTTGCATATTGACCTTTGATAGAGCTGTTAATCAGGGATCTCTAGAGCATAATGTTCCAGCTATGTAAACAAAATGATTACCGAAAAAAAAAAAAAGCGATGAATGGGTGTGAGCATATCACGTGGGTTGACAGCCGGAAAGACAACTAGAAGACCACATTGGCGTTATGAAATTATATAGACACAGGTACCCGCATCAGTCAGTCAATCAGTAAGTGCGAGGCCGATGGGCGTCCGGGGGAGGCAGGTGCTTCCTCTTGATAACCTTTCGTCAAGGAAGCAAAAACGTAAGGCCTAAAGATGTAATGGAAACGTGGGTTAAGAAAAAGTGAATATAGCAGTCCTCCGCCAGTCTGCGTCCTCCGTATCCCTGTTTCTGTCTCTCTCACACTTAATGAAATTTCGACCCTTTCGAGAAATAAAGTTGAGAGAATTTTTATTTTTGTAAAGGTTGGGTTATGGTCTCATTCCTTCATTATGATCCTTCATCATTTTATACAACACTTCTTTCAAAAAGATGTGTCCTTGATATGACTCTAAACTGCACCTGGTGTTAACGCTCCAGTTCTGGAGATCTGTCAAGTGTGGACTACTTCTTCAATGTCATTACTCTGAGCTCCACCTTGTCTCACAATGGTAGTCCTGTCTATAGTCCCACTTATTGGCCAAATAGATGCGTTTGCAAATAATTTGCATTCGATAGGACCGTGTGCAAAATTATCTTAAGAAACAAATATAAAAAAAAATCAAATATGAAAGAGATTCACTAATGTCGCATATTGCACCACTAGACAAATAACGAAGGACTCATTGATATACAAAAAATAAAACTTATATTTTTATACTTCGACGGCGACGATTGTGTGTAGCACGAATACATTTAGAGAGAGTTCGCACATATATTTCTTCTGTGGAGGGGACCCATTTTGGGAAGTAGTGCGACGGCCGGAGAACACACACGAGTAGCTGACAGGTCTGTTTGAGTGACCAGCGGGTCTCTCCCTTCGCTTGAGAGACCAGCAGATGTCCCACCACCACAACCACCACCACTTCGTTTGAGCGACTAGCAGATCTCTGCCTTCAGTCCAAAATTACAGACCTTATAATGTCTTTTCAAGTCCCAGGAGGAAATATGAATATCCATTTCGGCCGCGTATTTTTCTGTTTATGGCTGGTTATCATATCATATTTACCAACCCCTCCGATCAAGCAGGATATGACACAAGGTCAATTTTTAAGCGGAATTTAACAGGTTTGAATTCAGAGTTTTCCTTTTTCTAGACTACTTAAATCACTAAGGCTGAAGAACCCAGTCTGCCCTACTATTTACCCATAGCTGGAGGGGAAAAATTGGTTATCGGAACTTACATCCGTTTTTTTTTCCGGTAATTTGTTGATCTTATCTGCGAACGGAAATATTTGTCATTCTATTCGCTGGCAATAAATTACATTTTTCTCTTTCCTATGAAAACACTTTGTTGATGTTATCTTGCGACCGCATTGAATCTGCAAAGTTCATCGTCGCTAGCTAAGCTAGTATATTACACTCAGTTCTAGGCATAAAATAATCCTTGACAGTTTAACTTGCCGTTAAAATTAATCTATCAATCAATACTTCAAAACTTGTCCACCTTTTAGACTTCACTGATGAAAACTAAAAAAAAAAAAGCCTGAAGCGATTCACAAATATGTCATAATACAAGGGCTTTTGATAGTCTTATTGACATAATCAGGAACCTGTTATCTGAATATTAAAGAAATATTATGAAGTTATTAATCAAACTAACCATCGCTATTTGTTCATATAATATCGATTGTCTTTATTTGCTATATTCGGAGATGCCTTCATCTTAGTGTCTCTGGACATAAAAAAAGTTAAATAAATCAAAATGAGAATAGTTCAAGATCTTGGTTATCTGAACTGAAGATATCTGTGTTGCCAGGTTCTTTGTTGTTTTCCATTAAAATCTTCAGACAGCGCTAGAATTTCGTCTCTTTTAGAGAACGATTACAAACAATTGTGATAATAAGCGAATCAATCAGATTCAGTTAACTTATAGGAATTTATTGACAGGTGAATGATATCGATTCATAATTTATGTCATATAAAGTAATTTAACAAGATAATTTACTTCTTGGGATCTTTTGAAGGTATTCAATAAAAAAAGGTCTACCTAACTTTAACTCAAGCAGAAAGTAATGCTCATTATCGCCTTTTATTCTTAAATTGGAAATATTTTGTTGTTGGTCGAACAGAAAGAGGCGTGAGTTAGTTAAGAAGTTAACATCAATTTGGATTTAATAAATGGTCCCTTTAACGTTTTAGCCTTAAATTTTTTTTTAGTATATAATCATCCGATTCACTACTTTATTTATCATAGTATGCTTATCTGAAATGTTTTTAAGTTTTTGTCCCGGTGTTCCGATCCTTGAGGAATTATATATATATATATATATATATATATATACAAGGAACACACAATAAGTTTCCAGACTTTTTTCGTATGGGCACTTTTATTGATAGTACACACATGAAACTCTAGTCCACTTCGAAGTAATCTCCTCCGGCTCCAATGCACTTGTTGTACCGTTCCAACAATTTTCGGAAGGCCCCATGGAAGTTCTCTTGTGTAAGCGTGTCAATGACCTTCGTCATAGCATCTTTCATCTCCTCAGTTGTCCCATAAAGACAGCCTCTGAGCTTAGGGAATAACCAAAAGTCACAGGGAGCAATGTCTGGACTATAGGGAGGCTAAGGAACTGTTTTGATTCCCATCTTGGTCAAATAGTCTGTGACAAGGTTGGAGTTGTAGACTGGTGCATTGTCCTGGTGGAAATACCACTGACCTGATTTGAAAAGTGCTGGCCTCTTCCGATGGAATCTTTTCCTGAACTCCCTTAAAACCTCAACATAGTATTCCTTGTTGACTGTCTGTCCTGTGGGAACCCAGTGCATGTAGATCATGCTAGTGCTGTCAAAAAAAGGGATCATCAAAAGTTTGGAAGTGGATTTGCTCTGTCTGGCCTTCTTGGGTCTGGGAGAGCCAGCATGCTTCCACTCGGAACTCTGTTTCTTGGTCTCTGGGTCAAAGCATGAGATCCAGCTTTCATCGCAGCTCACCAGAGCAATAAGGACTCCTTGATCTGAATTGATCAGCTCGACCATCTCTCTGCTTTCATGACAACGTCTTTCTTTCTGATCTTCTCTGAGCACCATTGGGATAAACTTCGCGCAATTCTTCTACATCTTCAGTTCCTCGTGAATAATTGTGTGTACAGTTCCGACACTGACATCAATCTGTGCACTTATTGTCTCTATAGACACACGACGGTCCTTATCCATGAAATTCTTTATTTGGCCAATCAACTCTGGTCTTCTGACTCCCTTAATCCTCCCACACCTCTCATTATACCTCACAGATTCCCTGCCTTCCTTGAATCTCCTATGTTACTCAAAAACTGAAGCTTGATTCATGCAAGATTGTCCAAAAGCAGTTCGAAGCATTCCGTACGTTTCTGTGGCATTTCTTTTCAAGTTTAAAACAGAATTCTATTGCATATCGTTCTTCTAAACTGTCATCATGTCCAGATTGCATTTTTGAAATTCACCACCTGTGACAATCAGGCTTTAGTAGTGTGTATTCCAATTCGTGGTGTAGCTGTTCATTTGAACCTGAAATCATAAAAACTGGTCAGTCATCTCATAACATGTATAGCAATAACATGGTGAATTTTCAAGAGTCTACGATAATTTTAAATGCCTGTACAAAAAAGTCTGGAAAAATTATTGAAGGCAATAGCATATATATATATATATATATATATATATATATATATATATATATATATATATAAGATATTGAAAAAAGATAAAAACGAGCTCTTTTGATCTTCAGTTGAGTTCGTATTAAATACATTTGAATTTTTCATCTTAAAATAGAGATGTGAAGAATTGCTTGAGGATCGAAAGCTATTTTTATCTATTTTATATCTTATTAAATACGTGATATATGTTGTGATATTTCTCAGCTTTTTCCCGCATAGAGCAGTGTATATATATATATATATATATTATTTATTTATTTATAACAAAAATGGGTGTAAACAATCGTTTAAAAATTTTGTCGAAGCAAAAAGAGCTCAAATACTGTGAAGAAGAACAGTATAAAAACTAAAAGTAATTATAATGCTACCTTCTTGCTTTGGATTTATAAGTTTCATTTCTCCAATTAAATATTAGGTACAATAATTAGATGAAACTTTACTGAGAGAACTGGACGATAGAATGAATTATAAAATAAGAATTTCTGGCTCAATCCTGTGAAAGGAAATATTGCCGGGAACACGAGGAAAAATAAGAAGGAAAGGGGAGGGGAAATAGTGAGGATAATGAATGATAATTAATTAAGCGTGATCAGTTTAAATCAATCAGGATAACAAATCAGAAAAAAAAGTTTCATTTCATTTTAGACGCAAAATATCACTCTCATTATTTTACAACCACATGCTCAGTGAATGAGTTTTTTTTTAAGCAAATAGAATGACACACCCCTTATTAACCTGATCAGTGTCTTTGTGGATATTTCCTGTTACACTAGATCAAAACCTCTTTCCTTGGTCGCTATTTTGCAACGCTTTCGAACACGCATTAAACTGTGTTGAACTAACTACCGACACTATCTGCTAAAGATTTTTAACACTGTTTCAATGGAGGAAACCAACATCTTTGTCGGTAGAGAGTTTCCTCAAGATAACTATTTTGAAGGAGACAAAGTTGATTAATAATGAAGTTGATAATATAAATGTTTATTAAATAAATTCCATTGCTTTTCAGAACAACATTGTATGCATCGGCTTTCTAGGAGAAACTGTAACGACATGTGAACTACTTTAAAAAAAACGAGAAAAAAAATCAGGCAATAATTACTTGGAAATATTCCAACATATTTGAATTAATATTGACCTTCTCTTCTGTAATAAATGGTTCGATATGAGCCTCTTTGATCCACACATTCCGTCTATTCAGTGTCTAGAGTAGAAAAATTCAATAGATGTCCGGTGAGTGATAACGGATATTTTCTACAGTCCATATCCACAATAAAATCTTTGAAAGGTCTTTTCAGTCATGTGAAGAAATCTGAAAAACAAGTTTTATCCCTACAATTCCATTCTATAATCAGTGTGCTGGGTAAACAATCTAATTGATCATCGAATTAAGAGATTAAATATATTGCCCACTAATTGAAAAAAATAAAAGATACAGTATCAAGCAAATACATTGATGAATAAGAAGAAATAGACTATTTCATAGATTCTTATATATATATTGTAATCAACAGACAGACCGTTTCGTTGTATCACAACTCTTCAGTGTGGCTAGGCACGTAGGACACTTCAAGCTAAGATCGAAACCCGCCCAAAGACCAATTAAACTCCGCTTAAAAAACTACCCTGTGTTATATCCAGCTTTTGTGGAATGGTTTATAGATACATACATACATACATATATTATTATATATATATATATATATACTCGCACACACACACACACACACACACACACACACACACACATATATATATATATATATATATATATATATATATATAATATTCTGCCATACTTTGACCCATAGTTGGAGGATAAATTATTAAATCCATACATTTTCTGCCGACATTTCCAAAACAATCCATATAAAACAATGTCCAGGTTTTTACTAAATCTCACCCTACCAGGTGATGTCGTGCTGAACGAAAACAAAATCAAAATAGAAATCGGGTTTGGAAAAAAAACAAAACATTTTTTCACTCTATGTCACCATACTTTTGAGAATACTTTCCTTTTGACTTTCCTAATCACTTTTCCTCTTAGCCCTTCCTCTCCCCAATCACAACCTAGACACCACAATAAAGACAATTTTCAACGACATCAAATTATACTCAAAATCTTTCCATGAAACAAGTCATGTAAAAACCCCGTTTATCCACACCCTCCCTTACTTTTTCTAATCAGCTCCCTAAAATCTATCTCCACTTTCAAAACAAAAATTATTAAATGAAACCTGATACATTTTTGACTTTAAATCACTCTCAACTTTCCTGCGACAACTATACTTCCTCTACCATCTTATCATTTCTCCTCACAGTCTTTGTCTGAAGAAGTTCGAGATGAAATATAGCCGAACAAAATATCACACATCTATCATCATCATCATATCGTGCTGGCAGCACGGATATCCCTGACCCTCTCTCGCCACTCCTCCCTATCGTTCATCGCCCTAGGTAGGTCTTCAGGACAACAACCTGTATCCTCACATAGCTGCTGAATGTACGTTCGTGCTTGTCGTCCTGCTTTTGCGCGGCCATGTGTGGGGATCCATAAGAGTACATCTCTTATGAGTTGAGTCAAATATTTGATTTATCCAACTTTACACATATTTCTATCACACACATATATATATATATATATATATATATATATATATATATATATATATATATATATATATATATATATATATCTGAAGGTCGGTCAAAAAGTTCTTAGCCTCAGCCTTGCATGAACATTTTTTTTTGTGGGAAGCAAGTTGTCTGCAAAATGAATTCTAAGCATGCTGACAGCAGATTTTAAACTGAAAAGATTTGAAATTTTCAGTACACTTACCAATCTCTGACTCCTTTTGGGTAAGGCTTATAATTTTTGCAATGACTTTCGTATCTATCTATCTATCTATCTATCTATCTATCTATCTATCTATCTCAGTCTATTCCTATCTATCTATCTATTTCAGTCTATTCCTATCTATCTATCTATCTATCTATCTATCTATCAGGTATTCATCAATCCGGTCAATCTGGTGTAGGGAACAATTTTGTCAGGATAAATAAATTTTAAAAATTTCGAATACTTAAATATTCCTGATAAAGAAGTCAATGTAAATAAATTCACAGAGCAAATAATATTTCAAGAAAAAAAAATATTCGGTCACATTAGGATAATAAATTTATTTCCATCCATTTAAGAGCATTGATCTGAATCAAAAACTCTAAAATGATTGTAACAGGACTTCATCAGATCGAATAAGAAAATAAAATACATTATAAACAGATAGGAGGGATCCCTCCAATCTGGTTGTAATATATTTTATTTTCCTATATTCCTAAAATAATTATAATCCAATCATAGATTGGAAAATTCTGCTAGTTATCTATCTATCGATGTGTCTATGATAAAAATAAGTGGAAAAGTGAATACATTAAACAATTACAACGGGTTTAGTGGTAATATTTTGTTCCTTATTAAAAGATTAACTTTATCAATATTATTCGTCGACTTTTCCAAGGTACTCGACTCCATACATAAAGGAAAAATGGAGCAGATATGTCTTCCCTACGGGCTCCCCAAATAAACTGTCGCAGCCGTGGTGATGCTGCATAAAAACACGAAAGTAAAAGTCCGCTCACAGGATGGAGACTCAGACTACTTAGACATTGTAATAAATGTGTTGCAAGGAGATACATTAACCCCATACCTGTTTATTCGCGTCATAGACTACGTACTTGGAACATATATAGATTTAATGAAAGAAAACGGTTTCAAGTTGGCGAAGGAAAGAAGCAGAATATACCCCGCACAAACTATTACAGACGAGTACTACGCCGATGGCATACCGCTTCTAGCAAATTCACCCGCCCAAGCCGAATCCCTGAAACATAGACTGGAATGAGCAGCAAATGGTGTAAGCCTCCATGTCAACTCAGACAAGACAGAATACATGTACTTTAATAAAAAAAAAAAAAGGCGACATCTCAACACTAAAGGGTAGTCCTCTGTAACTAGTGGACAAGTTCAGCTTCTTTGGAGGCACCGTCTCATCCACCGAGACAGACATCAACATGTGTCTAGCAAAGCATTGACAGCTATCGATTGGCTATCGGTCATATGGAAGTCCGACCTGACCGATAAAATAAACTGCATTTTTTTCGAAGCAGCGGTCATGTCGATACTGCTATATGGATGCACCACATGACCGCTGCTTCGAAAAAACTGCAGTTTATTTTATGGAAGCTATCTAAATTCAGAGAGAAAAAGCTTGGCGTCAATTACTCGAGAATGTTGCGAGCCATAATGAACAAGTCCTGGAGGCAACATCCCACAAAACAGCAGCTGTACGGCAACCTACCACTGATCAGGAACACTATCAAAGTTAGACGAACCAGACATGCGGGACACTGCTAGAGAAGTAAGAACGAACTCATAAGCGATATATTTCTGTCGACCCCTTCACATGGACGAGCAAAGATAGGACGACCAGCGAGAACCAATCTAGAACAGCTCTGTGCCGATACAGGATGTACTTTGGAAGACTTCCCGGGAGCGATGGACCATAGAGACGGGTGGCGAGATAGGGACAGGGAGATCTGTGCTAACAGTGTGACAGGATGATGATGATGATGATGATGTTATATATATATATATATATATATATATATATATATATATATATATATATATATATATATTTAAATGAGTGGGTCCACCAAGAGATTTGTATTTTTTAGGATTTATTTTGTTCTTACATACGTGCATGTTTCCAGCCTTTTTCCCCCCTCAGAGAACATATATGACACAAGGAAGCGTTAATGGGGCACACAATGAGACATGAACTCACTCATGCTTTAGTTCAGGTCACATTTGGTGCCCCATTAACGGGGCCTTGTACCATATATACTCTCTGATGGGAGCAGCAGGCTTGAAACATGCATGTATGTAAGAATAAGATAAATAAATAAATCCTAGAAAAAGCCAAATATCTTCGTGGGTAGAACTACTCATTTAAAAATATTTTCTTCTCTCTGTGGACCTACAATAATATATATATATATATATATATATATATATATATATATATATATATATTGAATATTTCACAAAATTTTACTTATTTATTTGTTGCTATTTTTTACTTTTGCTTTGTTTTTTACACGGTAGATTGTCTGACCAGTTTTGATTTATTTAGCTTGAAAACAAAAGTTTTTAACGGTTCAGTCTACACTAAAAATATTTTAAGAAAATCGGAGAACAGACTCAGCCGAACATCTGGAAAAAAGTTTATTGAATTATGAATTGAATTTAATTTGGTTGGGCGCTTTTAAGATATAAGTAATCTATATGTAAGCGGTTCATATAGTCTCAGGAATCATTCCTCTATCTTTATAACCATAGCTATCACAGCTTCAGAATATCAAAATGTAAAAGAAGAACTAGTAAGTATTTTTTTTACGAAAATATTCGGAATGAAATGAGTCTGTCAGAAAAAAATATTTAAATCGAGTCAGGAAAAGTTTTCGATTATATTTTTAATCAAACAAATTTTGTCAGGTATTTGTTAGTGCAAATGACTTCAACACAAAAACTGATTCGGTCATTCATGTTTTTTAGAAACACTCAGGTAAACCTCCCCGATTAAATATGAATAAATGTATCATAAATTGCATGTTTTTTTTTTTGTATGGAAGAACGTATTCTGTCTTATTTATGAAAGAAAGTGTCCAGTTTTTCTAAATGAAAGAAAGTATTGGCCTTTTTATAGAAGAAAATGTCCGGTCTTTATTTGAAAGAAAGTGTCCAGTTTTTCTTTTCATGGAAGAAAGTGTCCAATCTTTGTATGAACGAAATTGTCTAGTCCTTTTAATTGGAAGAAGATATCAAATTTCTGTTATAAAAGAAAGTGTCCAGTTCTTCTTTTTATGGATGAGAGTGTCGAAGTCTTTTTATGGAAAAAAGTGACCGGTCATTATATGAAAGGAAGTTCAGTATTTTTAATGGAGAAAATTTCCAGCCTTTTTAAATGAAAGAAAGTATCTGTTCGTTTTTGTGGAAAAAAGAGTCCAATCTTTATATGTGAGAGTGACAATAATTTTTTTATGGACGAAAGTTTCCGGTCGTTTTTCAGAAAAAAAGTTCCCAGTTTTTCTCTTTATGGAAGAAAGTGTCCAGTCATTTTTTATCTGGAAGAAACTGTTCAGTCTTTTTAATTGAAATAAAATGTCCACTTTTTGGTACGAAAGAAAATGTCCAATTTTTCTTTTTATGGATGCAAGTGCTGAAGTCTTTCTTAAGAAAAAAGGTCCAGTCTTTTAAATGGAAGAAAGTGTCCATCTTTAAATGAAAAAAAGGGTTCGGTCTTTTTAAATAGAAAAAAGTATGTAGTCTTTATCTGAACGAAAGTGTCAAGTCTTTTTTTATAAAAGAAAGTTTCCAGTCTATTAATATAAGAAAGTATCCAGTCTTTGTTATGAAAGAAAGTCTCCAGTCTATTTTTACGAAAGAAAGTGTTCAAGTCTTTTAATGAGAGTGTTCAAATTAATTTATTCTTTGAGACCAGGTGCTGAGATCCATCGTAGAATTGAAGTGCTACCACTGATGTACGACAATGTATCTTTTTTATCATCACTATCGAATACGCAACAGACAGTGAGTGTGTAAGCAAAGACAGGATAATGATGTTTATAAAGATTATTTTCAGCAAATATATTCATGAACCACAAATCAAATGGATACGGACGACTGCTTTGTGATCTCGTTGAGTTCGATTTTGTCAAATCATTAAAGTAATAAAATGAAATTAGGAAAACAAGAGAAGAAAAATCAAACTAAAAACATACAAATAAAGCTAATAAAAAAATGGGACGTTATTCTAAATATAGGGAATAATTTTCATAGGCGGTCAACCAGATATCAGTATTGAAATTATAAAGTGAACACACACACACACACACACACACACACACACTCTCTCTCTCTCTCTCCCTCTCTCTCTCTTTCGTAGCGCTCGTAGTGTAATGGATATCGTCGAAGGAAATAGACTCGGTGACACGAATTCAAATCCTGGATGAAACTATCAGCGTTTCACATAGCGCTAATACTCTTAGGAAAGATATAAATCCATCTTTTCTAACCCCACCCCCAGCTATGAATAAAATAGTAGGACAGACTATGCTCTTTTGCCGTGTTATAGCAACCAGTCTAGGAAAAGGAAATCTCTGAATTCAAATCTCCTATACTCCGCTTACAAAATGACCTCGTGTCGCTTTCATTTCGTGCGGAGAGGGTGGTAAATACTCTCTCTGTCTCTCTGTCTCTCTTTCTTATATATATATATATATATGGTTTTGTTTATTTCTTTAATAACATACCGACGTTCATTGGTTTTTAATTCTAAAGTTATCTTTATATAAGAACATAATTGATAATATATAATCCATTGGTGGGCATAAGAGGGTTCATGCCATTTCCAAATGTATTAGTCTGAAAGTGAACGTAATAAGGTGAACCAAATTCGAACTCGCTTACTACGATGTCGCAGTACAACCACTACTTCACGGGAACTACCGACCGGATTCGGGAGACGGAGTATAATGTATACGTTTTATTCGGAGGCCCTCAAGACATAAGATATAACTCCTTAGGCACTGATCCTGGTAACACGAGTTCAAATGCCGTACGAGGCGGTTAGCATTTCAAAAACTGTTAATATACTTTGGGAAATGTATGAATCCACAAAGGTGCTTTGCTTAACGGTTATCGCCCTTCGGGATGCATGCAGCATTCTGTACGAAGCTGTTTACATTTCCCTTCGTAATAATGCCCATGAGAAGGCATGAATCCATAAGTTCTCTCAGCTTTAGATAAACCGAAAGACAAATTGTTTTATTAGATTTGGTATGCAATCAGTCCATGAAAATGGAATCTCTGATTTCAAAGGATCACTGGTCTGCTGAAAGTTTGACCCTATGTCAGATCCTGGCTTTTGTGGAGTGTTAGGGAAATACATACCTTTAACAATGTCTAAATAATAGGGCACCCTTATAATTTTTCTATCTTGTATTTCATCCTGCTTGTGGCTGAGGGGTTGAGTAAAATATACAAATAAACATATGCATGTGTTCAAACAGATACACTAAAAAACAACCCCCCAATCCCCCCAAAAACGAAATACCTCAAATGTTGCTTAGCACGGGCTAAGACGAACCCATAAAAGCTGTATTCTGTTTGGTTTAAATGAAGAATGAAATTTCTTTTCTACGAATTAATTTCGGGGAAAACTTTACTATTGGAAGACGAACTTCTAAATTTGCACCCCACCAAAAAAAAACAAAACACCTCAAATGTAGCTTAACACGTGCTAAGACGAATCCATAAAAGAATGAAGGATTTCTTGTCCACCTCTCTCTCTCTCTCTATCTCCACCCCCCCACTCGATGACCGTGATATAGGAGTGGAATTTTAGTATAAATGCTGGTAAAATTAGTCATAATCCTAGCGAGCATTTATTAAAATAGTATGCAAACGTTGGAAGTGATTCCGTTTCCAGAAGTTTCAATAAAGTCAGTAAATTTATTATACTGAACTGTTCATTTAAAAATGCACATATTTGATTTAAAATAGTTATGTCCTAAATCTCTACTATATTGTGTTCTCAAATATAGTGTATATATATATATATATATATATATATATATATATATATATATGTGGACATGTTTAGCAGTAAATAAAAAAAAACAAATTTAATGACTCTGGTCGAATACTTTAGTATACAGGGCAAATAGCTTTTAGAAAAAATTCTAATCCTTAGAAGTCTGTTTACCCACCCTCATAGCAGTTAATAAGAAAACAAAGCAACCCAAGTCAAATTCGAATTCCACATCTACCTTAAAAAAAAAAAAAGAAAATAAAAACCTGTTAGGGCCTGTATCGGATGACAGGATACAATATACCCCAAAATTTCTTTGAATATACATCAGTCCTGGACTTTAACTAAGTTAAATCTTAAGGTAAAAAGAAGGATTTTTTTTTCACGTACACATGGGAAGCAGCATGATGTACGTGAAGGTATTCGAATGCGCAATGCCTAACATTTCCTGAACGTGTGAGTCTTGCGGCTTAACGCTCAGGATTGTCAGTTCGATCGGGGAACTACTGCTGCTCATCTATAAGAGTGGCTTCTATAGATGAGAATAAAAACAGCCATCGAAAGATAACCATGACCCACACTCAAACCACATACATAAACCGCATCGCTCTTCGCGCGGGTAAAAAAGGGGCGCATCCTGCTGAGGTTGGAGCCCTGGCCTCAGTGTTCCAAAAATCAGCTACAGAGCTCAAACAAAAACTACTAAAATGCGAACAAACTATACAGATAGCGACATTTAACGTTAGAACCCTAAATAGAATAGGTCAACTACCAGAGCTAACTGCATCAGCCGTAGAACATAATATAGACATGATTTGCATAGAAGAACACCGATACACTCACACCGAAGATATCAAATATCACGAAACTGGCAATGGATGGATGCTGGTGACTGTATCGGCATGGAAAAACTCCGTCAATGCATCGGTAGGAGGGGTGGGAATGCTTATAGGACCACGAGCACTGAAAACACTTAATAGCATTGAGAGAATACAACCTAGGATGATGGCCGCAACGTTTAATGCCAACCCCAAAGCAACAATCATCTCCTGCTACAGCCCTACAAATGTTAGCGAAGAAACTGAACTAGTCAACTTCTACGAGGAGCTATCCTCCCTAGTGCGTAGCATTCCGAAACACAACCTGTTAGTCATTGGTGGAGATATGAATGCACAAATCGGGAAAAACAGAAACAACAAATACAGCCTACACAACACATCAAACAGGAATGGACAACATCTAATTGATTTCATGATAGAAAATAGATTAACATGCCTCAATACAAACTTTCAAAAAAGGGAGGGAAAATTATGGACCTACACATACGCGAATAATAGTAAAACACAGAGAGACTACGTCTTTATAAACAGGAAATGGAAAAATAGTGCGATGAATTGCGAGGCACACTCCTCTTTCGAGGGTGTGTCCTCCGATCATCGAATAGTTACGGCCAAAGTACGTCTAAGCCTACGAAAAAACGCCACACAGCGACAACTAAGCATTATGACTGGGCCGTAATTAACAACAGAGATGTAAGAGACAAATATGCATTAGAATTAAGAAACAGATTCGAAACACTACAAGAGAAGACAGAAAAAGTTACCCCAAATGACGAATATGAAAATTTTGTGGAATCACACCTTGAGGCGGCATCAAAGTGTATCCCAACAAAACCTAGAACTAAATATAGAGTCCCTTGGGAAACGTCAGCAGTTAGAGAAAAACGTGCACTCGTGAAAACCCAACAAACACAAATGCCCGAAAACTAGAAAAGACACAATATCAATTAGCAGGAAGATATCTAAAAGAACAGGCAGAATACATACAAAATCAGATAGATAAGATTAGAGACTCGGTGGAAGATAGACAATCCAGGATAGCCTGGCAAACAATAAACGAAGTAAGTAGAAGGAAGAGCACAGCCAAAGCAAATTTGAAAGCTACAAGCCAACAAGAAAGAGTAAAACTGTGGGAACAGCATTTCAAAAATCTACTATGAAACCCACCGAAAATAACGGATGAACTTATTACCAGAATTATCAGTAAGCAATTAGACATTAAACTAGGTCCTCTCACCAAAGAAGAACTTGACTCGGTTCTTAGAAAAATCAAAAATAGGGAAGCTGCAAGGCTGGACGAGATCCACCCAGAAGTGTGGAAGACTAAACAATTCGACAATATACTGCTCCGGCAATGCTACGCAATCTATAATCAAAATACGATAGAAAGATGGATGATGGGATGCATCCTTCCTTTCCCTAAAAAAGGCGACCACGGATTAGCCAAGAACTACCGAGGGATAACACTTACATCCATAGCAGCCAAAATCTGCAATGCCCTACTACGAAACCGCATAGAACCCAAAATAGACAACATCTTTAGGAAAAAACAAAATGGCTTCCGGAGAAATAGATCCACAACCTCACAAATATTGACCATCCGTAGAATCCTTGACGGTGTTCGGGTAAAAAACTTTCAGGCGACATTACTATTTGTCGACTTTACCAAGGCCTTCCATTCCATCCACAGAGGGAAGATGGAGCAAACCCTACTAGCATACGGCCTACTAAAAGAAACCGTAGCAGCGATAATGATTCTCTACAGAAACACCAAAGTGAAAGTACGTTCACCAGATGGAGACACGGAATACTTGGACATTGTTGCAGGAATGCTACAAGGAGACACGCTAGCCCCGTACCTCTTTATCATCAGTCTAGACTACGTGCTTAGATCTTCGATCGACAAAATCAGAGAAAATGGCTTCGAGCTGACTAAGAAAAGAAGCAAAAGGTACCCCGCAAAAACAATCACAGAAGCCGATTACGCTGTTGACTTGGCATTACTGGCGAATACGCCTAATCAAGCAGAGACACTACTGCATAGTTTGGAACGAGCCGCAGCAGGCATTGGCCTCCATGTCAATGCGCACAAAACTGAATATATGTGTTACAACCAAACGGGCAACATTACCACACTAGCCTCTCTGAAACTAGTAGATAAATTCACCTACCTAGGAAGTAGCGTCTCATCGACCGAAAACGACATCGATATCGACACACGACTGACGAAAGCATAGACGGCTATCGATAGGCTCTCGATCATATGGAAATTAGACCTGACCGATAAAATGAAACGCAGTTTCTTCCAGGCAGCGGTTGTATCGATACTGCTATATGGATGCACTACATGGACGCTAACTAAACGGCTGAAGAAGAAACCAGACGGCAACTACACAAGAATGTTGAGAGCAATATTGAACAAGTCCTGGCGACAACACCCCACGAGACACCAACTATACGGCCACTTGCCTCCCATCACGAAAACTTTACAAGTTAGACGAACCAGACACGCAGAACACTGCTGGAGAAGCAAGGACGAGCTCATAAGTGATGTACTCTTACGGACCCCCACATATGGCCAAGCAAAAGCAGGACGACCAGCTCGAACTTATATACAGCAGCTATGTGAGGACACAGGCTGTAACCCTGAAGACCTGCCAGAGGCGATGAATGATAGGAGAAGTGGCAAGAGAGGGTCAGGGATATCCGTGCTGGTGGCACGACATGATGATGATGATGATGATATATATATAATGTATGTATATGTATATGTATGTATATGTATGTATATGTATACGTACACTGCCTAAGACTAAATTCCATGAAATCAAATATATAAATCTAATATATATTTATATACTATTATATGATAGCTCTATCTTAGATATTGAGCACTCTCCATATTATATTGCACTTGATTCGACACAAACCCACAAAGTGGTTTAGTAACAGCCAACACTGTTATAATATATATATATATATATATATATATATATATATATATATATATATATAATTGTCTATGTGTGTGTGTGCGCGAGAGAGAGTACTGAAATGTCATCGGCAGACTAAGAAATGAATGATTAAGTGCCATCAGTCATTATTTTAAATATAAATATCCTAATTCAACATATCTAAAATGTTATTTCTCAAGTTGGACAATATATGCATACTGTGGGAATTTTGAAGGCTGCTACATACACTGAAATGCCAAATCTCTTCTCATGAATTGAGAACTCAGGTAGCCGATAGTGTATATGTGAAAAAGTTCAGGCGTAAAAAAATTCTTTCACTTATGCCTAGATGGCGATGTACCTGTGGTAAGATATCCGACTGACTTTACGTTGGCTGGCTTTCGATCTCGTCATGAAGCATCTCTCAGGTCTAATCCTACTGAAGATTTATGATACAACGTAATTCTGTCTGTGGATAACTATATATATAGTGTGTGGGGGGAAGGTCGTGTGTGCGCATGACAAATGAAAGCAAAGGTACACTAACATTGACTGAAACAGTCAATATATGTTAGTCATCAAAGATTATTTATTTTCTGACTGTTATTTCTTGATTGAATGTTTATTGATGCCAAAGAATTTTCTTTACATCTGAATAAAAGTTAAAGGTTAAGACTTAACGATTTAGACATTCGATGTTGCATGAGTTTAAAATTACGTAGTTATATTATTCACGAAAGTCTCCCTGAACAGAAAGATGAGACTATATAGTATTAAATATTTAAATAAGGAATGTTTAAACAGTTTGATAAGTATTTGAGGGTTAGAATGCAATTCTTCACTGTGAAGGACTATTGATTCCACTTGAGGTGAGGCTTGACTCGTTTAAAATGATTTTTCTTCAGTAAACCCCAATTTCAGTTTAAAAGAGGCTTTATCCGTTTTAAAACGATTGTCTGAATTCTATGTGCAGGTGCGCTCAAGGTTTTGGGATAGAACTCAATTTCAGTTTAAAAGAGACTTGATCCGTTGCAAAATGCTTGTCTCCAATTGATCTGTGGATACACATACAAGTTTAGCGCAGACCACAATTTCAATTTAAAAGAGGCTTGATCAGTTAAAAGATGCTTGTCTTTCATCGATCTGCGATAAATCTGCTGGTTTGAAGCAGACCACTTTCAAAAAACGACCAACTTTCTATAAAGTCTCACCTTTTGGGACCAGATTAATTAAAACCATAACAATGTCCTACCTAATCTGACAGAGAGGTTTAAACGGTTAGAATAACATATGTTAATCTGTAAGATTACCTCATACACCGTTTAATTCGATTTTAATATTGATACACTTTTACTTCAAACAAAACAATGATATTTTCAAATCTTTTAATTTACAACACAAAATAGTAGGATTTCCTCTAATATCATATCAGATTTGAATAAAGCGTTTCAAAAATTTTCTCTCTGGATGATGATTGATATAATTTTACTTCATTCAAAGGTTTTATTTCGACTTAGAAATGTAAATATTTTCAGAAATAATGTCATTTCTTATTATCTTTTGATGGGTAACTGTGAATAAGATAAATATGGAAATTATTTGATTAAATTTTGTGTTATGAAATTAAATTAAATAACAGTCATGTATACACTTACAAACCTTTCCCACTTTTTATAGTTTTATAAATATCAGCGTTCTTAATTACATTGCCATAATAATTCCATAGACTGTTGTAACTTGCCTAAATGTTTTTTCCTCGAATTAATTAATTAAGAATTTATTATGTAATGAGAAGCGTCAGAATGAATCGTTAATAATAAATATATAAATATAATATAAATAATATAAATATAATAAATATATAAACACTGCACCAACATAAGTGGATTGTGCCAGAATAAAGCAAAACTACACAAAGCAATGTTTTTCAAACAACATGGACTCCCAATGTAAATTTTAAACTTACAAGAATGTAAATATTAAACTTCTTAGATATCTATTTGGATCTTGTAAACAACATCTATCAACCATGTAGAAAAGCAAATAATATTGTAAAAATTGTCAATATGGATCTGAACTTTTCCTCAACAACCTTTCACCAGATCCTCAAACCTGTGAGTGTTATATTATCGACCAGTTCTTGAATAAATAAGAACGGAATAATATCTCTGAATTACCGATAAAATGAAACGCAGTTTCTTCCAGGCAGCGGTCGTGTCTATACTGCTATATGGATGCACTACTTGGACGCTAACTAAACAAAAATGTTGCAAGCAATACTGAACAAGTCCTGGCAGTGACACCCCCACAAGGCACCAACTACAATCACGAAAACTATCCAAGCTAGACGAACCAGACATGCAAGACACTGCTGGAGAAGCAGGGACGAGCTCATAAGTGATGTGCTTCAAAGGAATCCCGCATATGGCCAAGAAAAAGCAGGACGATCAGCTAGAACATACATACAGCAGCTATATGAGGATACGGGATGTAGCCCTGAAGACTTGCCAGAGGTGATGAATGATAGGGAGAAGTGGCGAGAGAGAGTCAGGGATGTCCGTGCTAGGGGTATGACATGATGATGATGATGATGATGATGATAAACTTTTACTAGACATTGCCGTGTAAGAGGGAGTTTTTTTTTTTTTTAAAAGCAAACTCTGTAATATTTGTGTCTGTTTTGGTATGTACGTGTCGACTTATAACTCAGAAAAGAGATATCATTGAATATTAAAATCGTGCATATACTATGTGGTAATTATGAGAAAAAGTACAAGATTTATTTTTTTGATTTTTCCTATATTGTCGACCGGTTCTAATAAACATAGAGTTTTTTAGTGAAACTAAAAACGTATATGAAGTAACTCTAAAAATTAAGACTACTCAAGCACATTAATTTTAAAGAATAAAAAAAGTAGAGTTTGTATCATAATATGTTATACCCTAACTTCTAATGTTGTAATGAAAACTACCAGGAATAAATATGGTGTTGTGGGTATTCGAAAAAAATTGGTGGAATAGAGATGAAGAGGAGACGACCGGTTCATATTAAAAAGAGGAAAATAAATTAGATTCACAAAAAGTAACTTTTTTTTAAATTTCTGGTGCTGTAACCGTTCTCTGGAACGGTCTCAAAATGCTCTCGAATCGATGAAAGAAAGAGCTGTTGTTTGACAAATCGTAAGCCACCACAAATGGGATGCAGTCTGGTTTGGTTTGCTTTGGTTTGGTGGGTTTTATGGCATATCAAACTTTGTAGGTAATTTAACGCCAAATCCATTTTTATGTAAATAATCTGTTCTATTTAAAACAATTTAGTTTAGCATAAGTACACAGTTTGTCAAAAATATTTCCATTTCAAACTATTCAAGTAGTTATTTGTAACAATTCAGTTAAGTGTAAATGCAATTTTAATGTCGAAAAACAGTTCTATTTCAAATAATTTAGTTAAGCATAAGCATGCAGTTTAAATGTAAGTACGGTTTAATAGTGAAAAACATTTCTATTTCAAGACATTTAGTTTACTCAAACAATTCAGTTTAGCATAAGAATGATGTTAGTTCTATTTAACCCATAGATAGGGCCCTATCAGGTGCTACCACTCCGGGCCAGAGTGGACCTGGGAGAGGTGGTATTGAAGGCGTACTCCGCATTCCCCAAAGCTCCAGCATTGCTGGAACCTCACCATCAGATTGTTTAGTGTCATATCCAGGACACTCCTTAGGGGGGATCTTACGTCTGCGTATTCTACAGCCCCAGCCGACAAAGGCAAGGGATGCAGTCTGGCGAGCAAAACATGAAGTTGAAGTCTTTACTTGCTGTGCTTTCAGTAGCTTACTGACACACTTAAAAAAAAAACTCCTTACTTTCCTGTCTGACCGTTTCTCATGTCAAATTTTTTGTCGATCTCAGATCCGAGCTCTAGATTCACTGGTGTTGATAAGCGGCCTCTTTGTTGCATAACATTAATAAAATCAGCTGCAAAATATTCTTCGCCAAAAAATTATGTTGTAAATTACTTACGATATTCAATTAAAATATTGTTAAAGTCAACTAGTCTTGAAAAAAATACCTAATAGAGAAAATGTGTTTAACCTTTAAAAATATGTTTAACCTTATAAAGAAAATATATTTATGCTTTAAGAATATGTTTAACCTGATAGAGAAAATATGTTTAACCTTTAAGAATATGTTTAACATGATAGAGAAAATATGTTTAACCTTTAAGAATATGTTTAACCTGATAGAGAAAATATGTTTAACCTTTAAGAATATGTTTAACATGATAGAGAAAATATGTTTAACCTTTAAGAATATGTTTAACATGATAGAGAAAATATGTTTAACCTTTAAGAATATGTTTAACATGATAGAGAAAATATGTTTAACCTTTAAGAATATGTTTAACATAATAGAGAAAATATGTTTAACCTTTAAGAATATGTTTAACATGATAGAGAAAATATGTTTACCCTTTAAGAATATGTTTAACCTGATAGAGAAAATATGTTTAACCTTTAAGAATATGTTTAACATGATAGAGAAAATATGTTTAACCTTTAAGAATATGTTTAACATAATAGAGAAAATATGTTTAACCTTTAAGAATATGTTTAACATGATAGAGAAAATATGTTTACCCTTTAAGAATATGTTTAACCTGATAGAGAAAATATGTTTAACCTTTAAGAATATGTTTAACATGATAGAGAAAATATGTTTAACCTTTAAGAATATGTTTAACCTGATAGAGAAAATATGTTTAACCTTTAAGAATATGTTTAACATGATAGAGAAAATATGTTTACCCTTTAAGAATATGTTTAACCTGATAGAGAAAATATGTTTAACCTTTAAGAATATGTTTAACCTGATAGAGAAAATATGTTTACCCTTTAAGAATATGTTTAACCTGATAGAGAAAATATGTTTAACCTTTAAAAATATGTTTAACTTTATAAAGAAAATATATTTATGCTTTAAGAATATGTTTAACATGATAGAGAAAATATGTTTAACCTTTAAGAATATGTTTAACCTGATAGAGAAAATATGTTTAACCTTTAAGAATATGTTTAACATGATAGAGAAAATATGTTTAACCTTTAAGAATATGTTTAACATGATAGAGAAAATATGTTTAACCTTTAAGAATATGTTTAACATAATAGAGAAAATATGTTTAACCTTTAAGAATATGTTTAACATGATAGAGAAAATATGTTTAACCTTTAAGAATATGTTTAACCTGATAGAGAAAATATGTTTACCCTTTAAGAATATGTTTAACCTGATAGAGAAAATATGTTTACCCTTTAAGAATATGTTTAACCTGATAGAGAAAATATGTTTACCCTTTAAGAATATGTTTAACCTGATAGAGAAAATATGTTTACCCTTTAAGAATATGTTTAACCTGATAGAGAAAATATGTTTACCCTTTAAGAATATGTTTAACCTGATAGAGAAAATATGTTTACCCTTTAAGAATATGTTTAACCTGATAGAGAAAATATGTTTAACCTTTAAAAATATGTTTAACTTTATAAAGAAAATATATTTATGCTTTAAGAATATGTTTAACATGATAGAGAAAATATGTTTACCCTTTAAGAATATGTTCAACATAATAGAGAAAATATGTTTAACCTTTAAGAATATGTTTAACCTGATAGAGAAAATATGTTTACCCTTTAAGAATATGTTTAACCTGATAGAGAAAATATGTTTACCCTTTAAGAATATGTTTAACCTGATAGAGAAAATATGTTTACCCTTTAAGAATATGTTTAACCTGATAGAGAAAATATGTTTACCCTTTAAGAATATGTTTAACCTGATAGAGAAAATATGTTTACCCTTTAAGAATATGTTTAACCTGATAGAGAAAATATGTTTACCCTTTAAGAATATGTTTAACCTGATAGAGAAAATATGTTTAACCTTTAAAAATATGTTTAACTTTATAAAGAAAATATATTTATGCTTTAAGAATATGTTTAACATGATAGAGAAAATATGTTTACCCTTTAAGAATATGTTCAACATAATAGAGAAAATATGTTTAACCTTTAAGAATATGTTTAACCTGATAGAGAAAATATGTTTACCCTTTAAGAATATGTTTAACCTGATAGAGAAAATATGTTTAACATTTAAAACTATGTTTAACCTAAGAGAGATAAACAAAACTAAAGTAAGGAAACTACTGGCCCCAAGCTCCGAACCTCGTTGTAATTGTAAGGAGCGACTGGACAGATGTTTGCAAGGCAGTGCTAGACAGACAAAATAGTCTACCAAGTAAGTATAAAACCAATTAAAATATTGGAGAGACTTAGTGCTTATAAAAACATAGATACTATAATAAAAAAAAATCTTGTCTAGAAGAGAATATTGCAATAAAAATACAATTTCCAAATACATGTAAGAATGTAAGTCAAAAATACTAGAACTTACGGATTTTAAAATTTGGTTAAACGAAAGATTTCTAAAAGAATGTTTACTTTGCTTAGGTGAGAAGATACAAATAATAGTGGGTTATAGCGTACAATGGAAGCTTGTAAATTAAAATAAATCGGAAATTGAATCCAAATGCCGTCATGAAACTAGGTTACTCTACTGAAATTTTGTGACGTACGAACTTACTGTAATCGCGCTAAGATTTACGATTTATCATGAGAGCAACTACTGTAAATTCTTTTTTTTTATTGTTTAACATTTATACAGTTGTTTGATAATTGTTATCCCATGTTATAAACTACTTATAAAGATTGTTCGCATTTTTATCACACACACACACACACACACTTATATATATATATATATATAATTCAACACGAATTAAAAAATTCAAAAATGTAATCTACAGTTTAGAGATGCACTCAGTGGTCCTGGCAATTGAGAAATCAGTTTAGCCTTTACATTTTAGAATAAATAACAACTGGCGAAAAATTAAATCTCTAAATTATGACAAACTTTCACAAGACACTGCCGTTTAAGAGGGAGTTATCTTTAAAAAGATGCTAAATCTCTAAGATTTGTGTCTGTTTTGGTATGTACGTGTCGACTTATAACTCCGAAAAGAGATATCATTAAATATTAAAATCGTGCATATATTTTAATGTGTTTATACTAAGGAAAAGTACAAGATTTTGTTTTGGTTTTTTACTGGTTTAATGATGTAATTATAACTTCTCATAGTTCTTTATGCGTAAGTACAAAAATGCTTGAGCAGCTCTTTAGTACTTTTTAAGATCCACCATGTTAAAATATCACACGGATTCCATAGGCGAATTTTATGCTTTTTCAAAATTATTATTTCATAATTTAGTCCTAACTGTAAAAAAATCTTTAATTTTTTGAGAAAAAAATAATTATTATTTATCTCAAAAAACCCCAAGGATACTTAGGTTCCGATAATACCAACACACGCAAGTATGACAAGTTACCCAAAGATATTCCTCTCAAAGAAAAAATCGGAGATGGTTTTTTACTCTTCGACCTCAGCACAAATAATGCATTCAGTCATGCTTTTGAGTAACAATCAGGCGGCGCAAAAATGGAATCGTCCTCTGTGGAGATAAATTCCAATTCTACCAAGATGTAGTTCGGAGGCCTTCATATAACTACATCAGGATTGACCCTTTCTGAAACTATGTTAAATGCAATTATAAACTTCCCATTCCCCAAAAGTATCAGTTACGCCAGGTCTTGGTTCGAGTTAGTAAAACAAAGTACCCGGCGCATATTCTTAACGTTATACAATGTCCCCCTTTCGGTGCTTTATTGAAGAGAAGTCTCATTTTGCATGGAACCAAAATTTCCTTAATGCATTTTAGAAATTCAAGAATATGAATGTGTCACCTAAGAAACTTGAATTTTTGTTTGGCGCGTAATATAATTTGACCGTTAGAGTCGCAAAACATTTTCACCCAATCAGGATGACTTGTCCGATTCAGCCCGAACCATATTTCCTAGCAGCACCAAAAATTGAAGAAAGCCCGCGAATCTCTTTCTCAGAAATCCTCAACGCGAACGGACGTCTTAACATCTGTTCCTGAATAGCAGTAGCAGCATTAACCATTATGAGGAGAGCCATCTAGTGTATGGATCCCTTGGGTCTATTCTTCTAGACCAAGGGATTCTAGTTAAAAACAAATTAGATGATACACTCTAACAACTTCCTCCCTTCTTTCCTTCCTACGAGACCTCGCAGCATACCAGCGTAAACCCCTTACTTCATGCTGCTATTAAAAGCTTCATTTAAAACCTAATGACGTCTTTGTTCTTCTCCACCATCTTTATTTTCCATCTACATTTAGCGAGGGGATAACTACCAACGAAATACCAACGCAACCAACGAAATACCAACACTACCAACGTAATACCAGCATAACCAACGCAAAACCAACTTTAAACCTAAAAAACCCAATAATAATAATAATAATAATAATTTTATCCCCATCGCTCATCGCTATAAGTGTATGTGAGCGTTTGAAGTTAGGCCGCTTAATGTAGGTTTAAATTTATCAATGACATTTGTTTTGTTTTTTATTTGGAGTAATGAGTAGTCACCAGTTTGTTTTTTGCTATTATTTAAAGATTCCATTACTGCATCCATAAAGGTCTTTTCTATTTTCTGGTAAGTTAATGTTGCGTTTATGTAAAGAGACTCTATTTTTTAGAGCCTGAGTTTATCCTCTTTGTACTTTTTTACCGTTGCAAAATTCGAATATACAGATTACATTTTCAAATTGCATCTTCGGTTTTTATTTATTATAAATGTTGTTTTGGCGTTTTCAAAGGTAAAGGATTTTCCTTCTCTGATTATATTACATATACGACACTTTTTATTTTTGTATTTCTTGACTCAATGCATTATGTATTCTCTATATTAAGGTGAGGTTCGTGTGTGTTTGAAATTTTGGGGGTTTTGTTTGCATTTAATGATTTTTGTTTTGTCAAGTATGTTTTTGATTCTATCAGGTTTTAAGTTGTTCTAGGTTCTTTGTTATTTCTCTGAATAGTTCTGGATTGTTTTAATGCTTTATTGAGACATATTCTAAGAGTTTTTCGTTGCAATATTTTTTGAGGTATTCTTTATTCTTTTGATATTATTTTATTGCTAATTCAAATCCCTTATTAATTAGTGTTTCTTGATATCAGCTCTGGTGGAGGGTTATTCGTAATTTTTTTATATAAGTTTGTAGGAGGTTTTTTTTTTTGCGTGACTATAGTGTATATTCTGCGTTCTAGGATGTAAGGGATGGATTTTATACGGATTTTGGAGTGATGGCTTCTGAAATGGTAGCATGGTCGTGTGTATGCGGGATTGGAACAAATATTTAACCAGAAAATTGTTAACAGCATCGAATATGTATTTTCTTTATCGTTATTAAACTGAATGACGCTTTGTGAAAACTCAATTTAAAAGAGGATGTCTAAAAATTGTAGGGGTTTAAAGCTGTTTTTATGGTTCATTTTTTTCGTGCGTATGTTTTAGTGTAAGTTATATAAATATTTAATATTGTCCTATGGACATTTCGAAAATATAAAACAATCATCCAGGTATCTCTTCCATGATTTAATTAATTATGTTCTTTTTTATTTTGTGGATTTCCTAACCCAGAATTTCAAATAGATTTTTCTCTAATGATGCTAAGGTTTAAATGGCTTACATTTGGTGTCATTATATAAATAAGAAAAGTTGGTTACCTTAGTCGATGATGATCCAAAGGCTTCCTTTTCAATAGCTACTACACCGATGTGTTGGGGAGGGCGCTACTCCATTCCCTGGATTGCTCCACTTTACTCTTGATTCTTACCTTGTAATGCTGTGTTAAGTAAGGTGGCATCAATTACCATTATTTAAGTCTTTGGTATGACTCCAGCTGGAATTGAGCCCCAGTCTCCCGGACCATTGGGGAACCCCCTACTCATTTGAAGACTTGATATAAACGATGTATCTATAAAATGTTAAATAGAATCCGTCTTTATTTCCTTAGTAGGACCTTTGCTATCCTCGTGGGCTTCTTACAATGAAATATAACTAATCTATGGGTCATCTAGTTCAACTTCAACATACATTAAAATTGAAACTTTTCTTAAAATGTCTGTTGTTTTATAGCTCATCGAAAACATAATTTATCCTGAAAATTGTAAACAGCATCAAATATGTATTTTTTTTATCATTAACAAACTGAATGCCGCTTTGTGAAACCTCCATTAAAAAATCCTGTTTAAATGTAAATGATGTTAAAAGCTTTATGCGTGAAGGATCTAATGCCAGTAAATATATATATATATATATATATATATATATATATATATATATATTTACCCACATTTATATGATAAATGCTGCGAGATATTCTTTGTATTTTGATGAAGATTCCACTTAAACTTTATTGAATATCGATGAAAGCAATAACGGAAGTTATTCATCGAGGAACTCTTTAGAAATCAAACAGTTCTTTCAGTTTTTTTATAGTTTTTTTTTTTCTATAAAAAATCGCATTATATCAAAATATCCTTAAAAGGGAGAAGAGAAAAAAGTTAATGCAAATTTTTCTCGTGCCAGTGATGAACAATGCTAATGCAAATCTAACTGCTATAATATTATTTTTTTGATATGTTTTGACGTTCTGTCATAAAAGTTATTTTTTAGGGACTTTTAATGTATAGTAAAAGTTGAGATAGTATCACAGTGTTAATATGACAAAAAGATCTACATTTTTTTCGCAGGGAAAATAACATCCTAAAAGGATATTTAAAAAGCAGGAATAGTTTGCTTATAAACTCTGAGATTGTACAATGCTCTATGTTTTTCTTAAAAGACTATGTTTACTTGACGTAGAGAAATATTACACTTCCTGCTACAAAAGAACATTTCTGGAAAATAAACCTTTCGAAAAACAAAATGAAGCAGATATATTAGAAGTCCCCAAATATGATTTTATAACAAAACGTTAGAATATATATTTTATAAATATTGATTTTTTAAAGAATTGACGAAAAAGACCCCAATTATCCGAAAGTAGAAAAATACCAATAGAAAATATTGGAGACTCGATTCCAATATTCTTGTTCTTTTTTTATTTATTCATTTAAAAGCCCAGTTGGCTGGAGCTGTAGAATATACTGACTGCATCTCTTCAAAGGAGTAAAGACCCCTCAATGAGTGTCCTGATATGACATTAAATGATCTGATGGTGAGGTTCCAGTACTGCTGAAGCTTTGGAGAATGCGGAGTATCCCTTCATTGCCATAGATCCCAAGTCCACTCTGGCTCGGAGTGGTAGCACTAAATAGGGTCCTATCTATGTGTCAAATAGAACTTGTGCAAAAAAATAATTGCTACTAAATTGAATTCTTGGAAATTGAACTGTTTGATCATTTAACTCTGAGTAAATAAATGACTGATTTTTAATTGAATTTTTAGTTATACATAGCAATACTTGGAACATTTTAACTGTGTGCAAAAGGGTGACCTTAGGCGTGCATGAAAAAAATTATCAACAAAATGTGTTTACTAAGCATTCGTATTCAATATATATGTATAGAGACGATTTTTGCATTAAATAATATACAATAGTTAATATGCCTTAAAACCAAACCAAACCAAACCATTCATTAATTTTTTTTTTCATTTGTAATTAATATTATAAAAACTTACTTTAAATATTAACGTACAACACGCACCATGAAAAATCGACTTTAGAATTCTGTGGAAAAAATATCTTGTGTATTAAACAGAACAACCGATCTGAGACTGACATTCACAGTATAAGCAGTTGTGAACTTTACGTGAACAGTGTTGGTTGATCTGATGTTCAAGTGCACTATATAAGTCTATCTGAGTCACATGTGCACTATGTACGTTGATCCGAGTCTTATGAGCACTTTATAAGCAAGCCGGATTTAACCAAGCCAACAGAGAGGATACCAGCAGCAGAAAGGGACATATCCTGCAAGTCGTGAAGCCATCAGTAACGGTCGACTTATCAAGATGCTTAAAACCAAACTTACTTCACACATGGATTTTCCATGCAGTCCTTTTCAACTAAAACTCTGGTGCTTGAAACATCTCGATCGGCCATAAACCAGAATTAAATCTTACTTTCCTTTTTACTACAAGCATGTCTTGCTTCCATTATTTTGTTATTTTCTCACTCTTTTCCGGTTAACGTGAGTTATGGTACCCTTGGACATCTTCATTCATTCAAGATATATCCCCTCCCGTTGCTATAATAGCTTCCGCCGCGAATTCTGCTCCAAATTCTTTGAAAATCTTTTCCGTTGTTCCTTGCCTGGTAAAGATCGTTTGTGGGAAGTCATTAAGATGCTTGAAAAATTGATAATGTGCTAAAGAGAGGTTTGATGAAATAGCTGGGTTAGGTAGTTTTATTTCCCAGTTCACTCAATTTCTGTTTAGTAATGACATTTCCCCGGGTTTTGAAGATAAAAATAATGGTTAAAATTTAAAAAAAATGGTTTCAAGCTGACAAAGGGAAGAAGCGGAAGGTATCCCGCAAAAACAATTACCAACGCCAACTACGCTGATGACATAGCGCTTTTGGCAAGCACACCTGCCCAAGCCGAAACCTTGCTATGTGGTCTCGAATGAGCCGCTGCAGGCATTGGCCTCCATTTCAATGCAAACAAAACGGAATATATGTGCTTTAATCAAACAGGCAACATCTCCACACTAAATGTTTGCCCTCTGAAACTACTTGACAAGTTTACCTACATTAGAAGCAATGTCTCATCATCCAAAGACAGACATCAATACGCGACTAACAAAGGCATGGGCAGCTATCGATAGGTTATCGGTCATATGAAAGTCAGGCCTAACCGATGAAATGAAACGCAGTTTTGTCAGAGCAGCGGTCGTGGCGATATTGCTACATGGATGTACTACATGGACGCTTACTAAACAGATGGAGAAAAATCTTGACGGCAACTACACAAGAAAGCTGCGAGCAATATTAAACAAGTCCAGGAGGTAACACCCTACAAAGCAGCAGCTTTACGGCCACCTACCACTGATCACGAAAACTATCAAAGTTTGACGAACCAGACATGTGGGAGACATTTCTGAAGAAGTAGGGACGAGCTCATAAGTTATGTACTATTGTGGACCCCTTCACATGGCCCAGCAAAGGCAGGACATCCAGATTAAACCAACGTACAGCATCTCTGTATAGATACTGGGAGTAGCCCTGAGGACCTGCCGGAAGCGATGGACGATAGGGAGGGCTGGCGAGAGAGAGTCTGGGATATCCGTGCTGATGGCGCGACATGATGAGGATTACTGTTTTGTGTACAAAATCTTCCCTAAAGAATTGTACGACTCTCTCCTAAAATGGTTGTCTTGAGTATGAAGCTAAACTTCATCTAATGGTGAGGTTTCTAGTTTCTATGTCATGAAAGTATAATTTTTTAGGACCGTGTTCAAAAAACCTTTAAAAACAAAAGAGAAAAATGTAAATATAAACGTACGATTAACGGGATTCGATAAAATCTTGGTATAAAATAATCCTACACGGGTTGACACGCCGTTAAAATCAAGCAATCAACCATTTAGTAAAATCGATTGAATTTAATGTTTTTCGGTCTCTATTTTGAGAGTCTAAAATTAATAAATATAAATAATGGAAACAAAGAAAACAGCAGATATTTGCATATTAAAATTTGCATATTAAAATTTGCATATTAAAATATTTTACATAAAGTAGACTAATAAGAGTTCTTTCCAAAAAATGCAATAAATCTATTCAAAAAATGTAATTATATTTGGACCAATCAAATAACAAATCTACTCAATAAAGCAACAATTTCCTGAATATTATTTCTTTCTTGATCAATGTTGTTTAATTTTATTTTCTTTTGTGGTAACTATTTCTTCAAGACAGCTAGTAGAAGTTTTCCAGATTATTTCCACTGAGCTAAAAAAAAAAAATTATGTAGAAACGATATTTTCATATCTAAGAAATTTATTTTACAAAATTGGCAATGTAAAGTATTTATCAAACATTTTACTCTTGTTTTTCACCTCGTTTTCTGCTGGAACAGTGACATCTAAAAGATTTATTTCTTTTGTCAGCGATTAATAAATCTGATGCCAAGAACTGGATAGGATATTTGGATTGGAATTCAAAAATTTCAAAACAATTCTTTGTTTTGCACATCTTTTGCATTCTTTGTTTTCTTTTAATCTAAAAAAGATTAAATCTTAAATATCTCATTTGATTTACTTTCTTCCTTCTCTAAATGTACTTAAATAATGCTTTTTGTTTCTTTTATTATTTAATATCAAAAGGGCCTGGTGAGTTGGTACAGCCATCACATTATTTTATGTTTATCATGTTTAAAGATTAGCGCTATGGTCAAATCAAAATTGCATAATTCACAGTAAAACACTATTCTACTCATTTCTATTCCATCCCATGCACCCCCCTTTTTTAACTCGAATTAAGGACTAAAGTATTCCCTAAGGTCTTAATAACATAGGAAGTAATGGGCCTTATCATACAATGTCGGTCCACGACGTGTCGGCAGTGAATTATAATTCAGAGTTTTTTCTTAAACCGCTTTCCAACGTTTATATATATATATATATATATATATATTGATACATATTTGATTGAACATTATAGACAATTTTTGTCTGCATATGCTTTTGTTAATCCTTTCCAGTTGTTGTATCGTTCTTATGATATTCAGCGGGAATTGGTTCATAAACTTTCCATAATAAGTTATTTCCCGAGTACTTTCTGCCCGGCCTTAGGCCACCATCTGGAAGGATTTGTTACAAAAGTGATGTAACTTTTGTATGTACATTACTACTTTGTAAAAATGAGAGTTAATACTGATGTATTATGCAGAATTTATTTTTTTTAAATTTGTTTCTTTAAATAGCATCAGTAGCTAAAGACATTTAAGTACATTAGCACTGGATTAAAAATTAATTCTATAAAGTTTGGGTTGTATATTTCAAATATATAGTACCGCGAGGATCTGTAGATTTGTTTGTTATTTTGTTCTAATATTATGTTTTCGGTAAGAATTTTCCGAATTCAGATGTCGTGTATGAATGTTTTTTAGACGTTGTGCTATGGAACTAGTATTAGAAAGGTGCATAGTAAGTCTTCTCACTAAAGTAGTTGAGGTTAAACCGTCATATATATTGTTGTTTTCAGAGATACAATCTCCTAAAGGATATTTAAATTTAAATATAACGTTAGTTTTTTGCAAACCTCCGATCGAGAGAGAGGGATTATTATTATTAATGACTAACTTAAATCTATCATGGTATATGATAAGTTTTATTCTTTTATCGGAATCAGTGGGGAGTATGTTTCTTTGAATCAATGTTTTTAAAATATTTTCATCAAATTTATAATTGTAGTGCTTTTGTTTGCAATAAAAAGTTTGATAAATACTTGTTTATTGGGTGGAGTGTTGCCGTGTTTATTTTGTTGGCTAAAATTATTAATTATACGTTTAATTTTTTCATCGACAATATAGTTAGGGAAACAATTATTGATGAGCGTTTCTTTTGTATTCTTTTTTATCTTTTTATAAAATATTGTTTTGTAGGAGGATATTAGTTTCCCACCGGATATTAGATAATTAATAATTGCTTTTTTATATTTGGGCTATCACTTTTAATGTTGAGGATACAGGGGTTGGTATTAGTATTTTTTTTTTGTAAGTGGAGGTAGTGATGTTATTATTATTATTGTTAGAATCAATGAGAACATCTCAAAAGGAAATTCAATCGAATATGTATCAATGAAGAAATGCTACCAATATATATATATATATATATATATATAAAGTCTAAATTTTACAGAGTTTCCAGACTCTTTGTCTTCTTCCGTCCCTATCGTGAATCACACTTGATAGGTCCTCCAGAGTACATCCACTGTCCACACAGAGCTGATGCATGCAAATCCTTGTTGGTCTTCCAACACTGGCGTGACTCAGTGGAACACTCCGTAAGAGTTTGTCCTTACTTTTCCAGCAGTACTGAGTATATCTTGCTCGTCTTACTTCAATAGATTGTGAGATGGGACGTAAGTGGCCTTATAGATGCTGTTTTGTGGTGTGTTGCTTCCAGGATTTTTTCAAAACAGTGCGTAGAATTCTTGTGTAGTTTCCATCTAGCTTTTTCTCCATACGTGTCATTAGCATCCGTGTGTTGTATCCGTACAGCCATACTAAACGTAACCACTGCTTGGAAGAAATCCTTTTTTATTTGAACTGAGATCAGATTTCCGTAAGATCCATAACCTGTCAACAGCAGTCTACGCTGTATTATATGCAAGCATTATTCGATCTATCTTTACTTGGCTGGTGGGTGGCGCTGTAGAATACACCGACATCATCAATGCAGAGGGGTAAGAGTCCCCCAGTTTGTTGGAATCACTTTGAGTAGATGAGACATAGCTGCCGAAGGTGTAAACTGGTCCACTAATATTTGAGACCTACTATTTAAAATCGAGATAACCCATTCTTGTTTAAAGCTCGAACTCTGTTTTATTTGAGTTTCCATTAAGGCCAATGCCTCCAGCTGCTCGCTCCAGACTGCGTATGAAGGATTCGGCTTGGGCAGGTGTATATGAAAGAAGCGCTTAATCATCTGCGTAGTCTACATCTGACTTAGTTTCTGGTGGATATTGTCTGTTTCTGGACCCTTTTAGCTTGAAAGCATTTTCTTTTGTTTGGTCTGTTGGCATTAGTTGTACGTAATTTAGAAAGATTATAAACGTACATGGTGCTACTGTATCTCTTAGCAAGCCTCCAACGACAATTTCAGAGAGATTGTGTCACCATCAAGGGTGACAATCATCACCTTCATGTGTTCGTAATGCAACGTTATCGTGGTAAAAGTTTTTTTTTAATACTATATGCAAGTATTATTCGATCTATCTTGACTTGGCTGGTGGGGGCGCTGTAGAATACACCGACATCATCTCTGCAGAAGGGTAAGACTCCCGCAATGAGTGTCCTACATATGACACTAAAAAATCTGATGGTGAAGTTACAGAAATGTTGGAGCTTTGGGAAATAGAGAGTACCCCTTTATTGCCATTGCTCCCACGTCCACTCTGGCCGCAGAGTTTTTGCACCTGATCTTAGGATCAAATAGAACTAAAGCGTGTGCTTATGCTATTTCAAATAGTACTTTTTTGTGTGCTAAACTGAACTTTTTGAAATAGAACTGTTTCGATATTTAACTGTGTGTAAACAAAAAAATATACTTATACTAAACTGAATAGTTTGAAAATTATCAAAATGACAATTCGACGTTAAATGACCTGAAAACAAAACAACCAACAAATTAATCAACTATGTTTCCTCCGTGTAAAGAATCGATAACCATGGAGAAATCTTCGAACAATAATGTTGCCTTGAAATTTTTTTGCCAGTACTTTTCCATGATTCGAGTTTTCCTAAGTATTTTTTTACTTACAGAACAGGTACAATTGAAAAGCCGGGCAGTAAGATTTATACCGAAGTAGTTCTTTGTGATTCTCAGGATATCTTTTTTCTGAGGAATAGGGGAAAGCCGCCTTTCGTCTATTTTCCTCTTGTGTTTTGTTTATACACAGCTTTATCTAATCGAAGAAGTATATGTTGAAATTTTCTTTTCTTCTATTATTCGGGAGCTATTTCGTCAAGGCCAGCAGCTTTTCTAATTTTAATTTTATTCAGTACTGGATCCATTTCTTCCTATGTAACCTGTTAAAGGTTGATGTCTCGTTGGGAATTTTTTTTCGATTGGATTATCAGTTATTGTTTCCAAACAGATTCTTGCAATGTTCTTACAAATTCTGACGTCTTTCTTCTTGGCTGGCAGCTTTTAATTTTCTGCTCGAGTTGCTTTTCCTTCCGCTAACTATATTTAATGTCTGCTAGGCTAATCTTGATTTTCTCTCCAGTACCGAATTCATGATTTTATCTATTTGACCTCGAATGTATTCTAGGTGTTATTTTTATTATTTGAGTTAGATCTCTCAGGGATTCCTTTAGTTTCTGCTCATTGGGGTTTGTTGGGTTTCTTTTATTAAGTAAAAATGCTTTTTCATGTTACCTCATTTTTCCTTGATTGTTTTCGACTCCCATGAAACTGTACATTCGGTTCTTAGTTTGGTTCGTATGAACTCGGCTGCTGCTTCTATGTGGGCGGTAAAGAGGTCTTCATATTCGTCAATCGGAGTGTGTCTTTCATATGTTTCCAGAGAAGTATTATTTTATACAGTCACAGTATATTGATTAATTATATAACTATTTGCAAGTGAGAAACTTTCAAAGCATGAAGCTTAAATGGATATTTTAATTTCTGTGTCATGACAAACAACGTATATACAAAAATATAATTATATATGTTTATTCATCGACGGGAATGCTTGTGTGAAGCAAGGTAGAAATCGAAGCGAGAGTTCAAACACACCGAGGAAACAACAGGAGTCGGAACTGACTTCAACCAAAATTCTTCACCTTATATGGTCTTAGATCTATGTCCAATGCTTGCTTTTCATTGGTCACGGCTTACACCCACATTATGCTTATTTTTCATTTGCCATGCTTTGCAACCATGCAACGTATATTCTCCAGTGGTCACGGCTTACACCGACACATTCCTTGTTTCCGGCAAACATTTTGTTGATTTTATCAACGGTCAAGAATATCCGCTGAGCTCATCACATGTCAAGGTGTAATATAACTTGTAGACTCATGCGAATTTTTACTGAGACGATTCTATAGTCGAAAATATTTCCTCAAAAGTGGTATAATCTTCACGGTTCTTAGTGGTATTTATCCACTTAATTATATATATATATATATACTTTTTTTAAATTTATTTTTTTTAAGAAAAACAACGAAACCGGTCACATAGGATTATAAATTTATTTCCATCCTGTTACGCATTTTTGAAGTTTCCAAAAACACGAAAAAAATAACAGGACTTCTTCAGATCTTTTGGATAAAAAAAATTAGAATAGACACATGGTAGTGGGACTCCCTCCCACTACCCCAGTGGGAGGGAGTCGAAGAGGGGTGAGGAGTTACCTCTTTACTAAGCCCACTGAAAAAATTTTCAAAGAGAGTAGTAAAATATATATAAATTCCCTTAAAAATAGTGGTTTTAAGGAGGATTTTAGGTATTTAAATGAAAATATAACAAATGAAATTACTAAAGAAAATAATAATTACGATCAAAAAAATAAAAATAGAAAAAGGAAAATTATATGGTTTAACGCCCCCCGCTTTTTGTAAACTAGCAAATATAGATGTAGGTAAATATTTTTTGAAACTGATAGATAAACATTTTAAACAAGATAATATATTACATAAAATATTTAATATGAAAACCTTGAAAATAAGTTATTCTTGCACAAAAAATATTTCTCAAATAATAAATAGCCATAATAATGAATTAATTAATAAATTTCGTAACCAAGTAACCAATAATAATATTAATAGTAAAAAAATAGAATGTAATTGTAAATCTCGAAGTGATTGTCCAATGAATGGTTTGTGTAATTTAGATAATGTATTATATCAAGCTATTATTTATCCAAAAGAGGACATAAATGATAAGAAATATTATATTGGCATTTCATCTACTAATTTTAAAATTAGGTATGGAAATCATAAATTTTCCTTCTCCCATGAGCATCAAAAAAATCAAACTGCTCTATCCAAACATTATTGGGGATTAAAAGTTAAAGGGTTAACCCCGGAAATACAATGGTCCATATTGAGAAGATCTCGTACCCCAAAATCTTTCGATAGTAGGTGCAACCTGTGCCTTGAAGAAAAAATCCACATTTTGCTTTTTCCTGAGCCAAAAACATTATTAAATAAGAGAAATGAACTAATAGCTAGGTGTAGACATAGGGCTAAATTTAAACTATAAATAATTAAACAACTTTTCTATAAAAACATAGAGCTAATTTTGAGAATAATTGAAATAAATTGTTAGATAGAAAATTGTGAAAAAGAATATAATACATACGTACTACGCATAAAAAAGTGGAACGAATTAATAATGCTTTCTAAATATTTTTGAAATGTTAAAATATAGTAAATAAATTAAATATTGGTTTTATTTTTAATATATCTAATACTGTATCTTTACATGAGGTTATTATTTAAAGTTTAAATCTTAGTCAATAAAAAATCTGTAAGTTAGGTCTAAATATAAATTTTTAAAATATTTATTAATTAAGGGAAAGTTTTTTTTAAAAAAACAATATTTACTACATTGCTAACCGAAATTTAAATTTAAAACGGAAGTGGGCTTAGTGAAGAGGTAACTCCTCACCCCACTTCGACTCCCTCCCACTATCTCCTCCCACTACCATGTGTCTATTCTAATTTTTTTATCCAAAAGATCTGAAGAAATCCTGTTATTTTTTTTCGTGTTTTTGGAAACTTCAAAAATGCGTAACAGGATGGAAATAAATTTATAATCCTATGTGACCGGTTTCGTTGTTTTTCCTAAAGAATTTATTGCTCTGTATTATTGGTACATTGAGCTCTTTACCAGGAAAATTTTAAATATTCATGCTTGAATAACTTCTTGTCCTGATGGAATCACTCCCAACTCCGGTTTAACTGGACCAAAAATAATATATATATATATCAACATTCAGTTGCGCTGACTGCACGGATTTCCTGTATTCTCTTTCTTCACCCGCCTCTGTCATTCATCGCTCCTGGCAGGTTTTCCAAACTACATATAGTGTTCCCCAAGAGTTTTTTTTGGTAAGTTCCTGCTGGTCAGCCAACTCTGGACACGACCATATGAACGGGTCAATTAGAGAACATTACTTATGAGTTAGTCTTTGCTTCTCTAGCTGTTGTTTCGAAGATGTCCCTTCCAGGATTTGACATAGCTCGTAGAATTCTGGCGCAGTTCGCGTCTAACTTTTTCTCAATGCGTTTTGTTAGCGTCCATGTGGTGCATCCGTACAGTAGTATTGACACAAACGCTGCTTGGAAGAAATCCCGTTTTATTTTAACAGACTTGCATATGATCGATAGCCTATCGATAGAAGTCTCCAGGCACACAAACACTCACACACACACACACACACACACACACACACACACACACACACACACACACATATATATATATATATATTGCTCAATCTTTAATATGATTATAAACATATACAACCTATAGAGTTTTTGCATTTGTTGACCTTAGAGTCAATTCCATTAATAGACTTCTGTTCTTGATGGTTCTTTGTATCGCTGTGTACATCTTTGATGGCTGAGTTTACATAATCTTATATAGTTTTGAGTCCACTTTCTTCTTTCTTCGTTAAAAGTCTGCAGATATAATCTGCAGAATGCCGGGTCTTATACGGTCAATCATCCCGTATGTTTAATCCGGTGTCTTTTTTGCTGAGTTAAGTTTACATTAAAATATACAAACGTAGCGCAAACTTTAATAAATATAAATGAGTGCAGGTTTAGCATTGAAATACTATAATTAAAACGATAGTGAACATTTTTTGAAAGATATGAACTAGTGTTTTATATTGACCCTCGACCGAGCCGTCAATCAAGAGATCCACTTGTGTAAATAAGTGGTGGGACAGCGGAAACAGGAGGGCGTGAGACAATTATATAACCAGGTGCCACAGACGGGTTCGGTCAGTCCCTGTTGGAGTTCGAGCCAGTTGGGGACAAGATGTCAGCGTAAGAACACCTTGCAGACTGAGGGCTTGCGGCCCTCAGTGACCCACGGTTGAGCCGCCCAGCCAGAATGAGGAAAAATTGCTGCAATGGTCAGAACTTTGGGTCAATATGTAGCAGACTGTCCCCATCTCCAACTCACCTCTCACACACAACCAACATCAACCCTTTCGAGTATAAAGTGGGAGTGATATATTTTTATAAAGAAGTGTGTTCATTCGTCCATTGAAGTTCGTCATTATGTTTGATTATGTTCCACATATATTTATATATGCATATGTCTGCGGCTATACAGCACTAGATAGTGCAACATCTGGTATTTATTCACTTGTAAATTGACAATAAGTGCATTATTCGTCTTTATTATAACACCATAGGTCTCAAATAGAATGTTGTATTGCTACGGTTCTCAAATGAATATTTGTACTACTATTAAAACATATAAACATTGGCACTGCCACGTGTCTAACGGCTTTATACGTGTAGCATTACGCCGTAAGTGTCAGGCGGACGCCTGTTGTAACCTCTATCGTGATAAAAAAAGAAAAAGTGACGAACACACAAAACACCGTTTTGGTTCGTTTATATCAAAGTTTTTTTGCTATTATACCTTTTAGTAATCGTCGAGAAGTGGAAAAATGCATATGAAAATTGAGTCGACAGCTTTAGCTCTAGGAAGTGAAATAAAATGTGAGAAGAGAAAGGGCAGATAAAGACCTTGACATTAACTTTCTCGTTCGCTGTTGTAGTTCTCGCACATGATTGTTCGCTGTTATCGTCTTCATGACTATGCAGCGAGTGTGCGATCTCTTTTTGGAGCTCCCCCAAAATGGGCGCAGCGATTTTCGGCCGTCATTATATCGCCATGGCTAGTGACCATCTAAATTAGCCCGGGCCCTCTTTTTACGGCTTTTCCGTTTGAGTTTCTTCAAGCCAATAAGAGTCAGCGGCCGATTTCTCTGGGTACGTTTCTATTTTGAACTTGCGCTCCAGCTGCTAAGATGACCAGAATTTCCTGAATCTACCTCTTCTCTCTCTCTCTCTCTCTCTCTCTCACACACACACACACACACACACACTCTCTCTCTCTCTCTCTCTGCTTCCCTATATTGTCTTTCTCATATATGTTCCGTTCCCTTCCACCGTCCCGTCGTAAACCAGAAAATCTCGATCGGAAACAACTCACAATCAATCGTAGTCTCTAATCAAATTATATTATGATAAATTTTTTGTCAGCCATCTGGAAATTTTTCTGGTATGCCAGTTGGGATAGGCTGCTCTCGGCAGGGTCCCAGGGAGAGAAAGTCTGAGATTGCAAACATCCAAAACTTTCGATGATCCTAGGAATACATTACTGACGAGTTTATGCGCAGAAAACAATTCTTTATTTCGAAAAGATATGTATAGAATCTTACGACAAAAAGGAAAAAAAAAAAATGGCATCTAAAGAAATTGTTAGGTTTTTATTTTACCGATTGTTCGCACCTGAGAGAGTTCTATCAATGACTCAAATAGTACCTTTTGCCATTTAAACCATTTAAATAAATACTTCTGCTTAATTGAATTGTTTGAAATAGAACTATTTGATCATTAAACTGTGTGTAAACAAATGAATTTAATTGAATTGTTAATGATACATAGCAATACTTGAAACCATTTAACTGAAGAGTTTGAAATAGAACTTCTTTTGCCATTTAAACTTAAAGTTATGTTAAAATGAATTGTTTTAAATAGAACTGTTTTTGACATTGAAACTGTGTACTTTTGATAAAATGAATTGTTTGAAATAGAATCATTTTCGTATGCTAAACTGAATTGCTTGTAATAGAATTGTTTTAACAGTTTTCTGTGTGTAAACAAAAAACTCTACTTATGATAAACTGAATTTAAGAAAAATAGAACAGTTTATATGTATAAAAATGGATTTGGCATTAAATAACCTACAGTGGTTGATGTGCCATAAATCCAAACATAAGTTGAAAAGTTGGCGACCATAGTCGAGGGTGACCCGAAGGCTCCCTTTTCGATAGCTACTACACCAAGGTGTAGGGGAGGGCGCTACTCCTTTCCTCGATTGCTTCACTTTACCCTTGATTCGTACCTTATAATGCTGAGTGTTAAGCAAGGAGGCATCAAGTACCATTTTTTGAGTCTTTAGTATGACTCGACCTGGGTTTGAACCCAGGTCTCCCGGGCCATTGGCGAACACTCTAACCGCTAGGCCAATGTCCGGTATAATCCAAACATAACCGAACCAAATTGCATCGTTTGGCTTCCGTGTCTTTTGAATTCAGAAATGAGCTTCATTACACATTACACATCATTATTTTTTTTTAAATTTGTGTCTGAGTTGGTATTATTCAATACATTTCAAAGGTTTCATCTTATTTTTATTTCAAAAGTTTTCGGTCGCTGTCTGAGACCAATTCTTGTTACTATTATGTAACGAATAGTTTGGAAAAGTTTAGTTTGTCTTAATTTTGTCGTCAAATTAATGTACCCTTCGACCTTCCTAAGTTGTCTGTGTCTTTTACTAATCTTTTTAAAAAACTTGGATTAATTTTTTTATCGTGCGATTATCATACTTTTACTTATGTCCAGTGTTTTTCGCGAGAATTTCGGCTGCTTATCCAATAGACTACTACCTGAATCATAGGGCTACAACCAGACAACTTCAGTCATGGTGTCTTTGTTTCTGTAAATGTAGAAGTTTCTGGGTTGAATTGATAACCTCATCTTCTAGGTTTGAATCCAGAACATTTCTTTTAAAACCGGTAGCTCTTCCAAGAATTTATAGCCTAATATGTCTTACTTTTCAACCATAGCTTGGGGAAGATGCAGGTTAGTTGGTTGGTTGTTTGTTTTTTTTACGGCATATCATCTCTTTTCGGGCCATGTAACACCGAATTAAGTCATCTCGATAAAAGATTGTTGTTTAGTTTGGTTATATGGTACATCAAGCATTGTAGGTTATTTAATGCCAAATCCATTTTAAAACATGTAAACAGTTATATTTTAAACAATTAAGTTTAGTATAAGTATATTTTTTGTTTACACAGAGTTAAATGTCAAAACAGTTCTATTTCAAAGAATTCAGTTGAGCGTAATTAACTAGTCTAGTTCTATTTGACCCATAGATAGGACCCTATCAAATGCTACTACTCCGGGTCAGAGTGAAACGGGGAGCAATGCATTCCCCAAAACTCCAACATTACAGGAACATCACCATCAGATTCTTTAGTGTCATAAGGAGGACACTAGTTGGAGGTGGTCTTAACCCACTGTAGAGATGCTATAGGTCTATTCTTCAGCCCAGGCTGACTGGGTCAGGGAAGATATAGGTTCATGACATTCACTTATTATAATTCCTATAAATATTGACTCAACTTCTAGAAACGCGTATTTCCCTCAGTTAGTTACATTCCAAACAGGAAGATTGTAATTTTTATTTATAATTTTTGCTAGTTTCTCATATCAGTGCTAATAAATGCTCTTTTACCTGAGTCTATGTGACAGCAAGTCTCCTCAGGTTTCCATGATTCTTCTCAATATTCTGTCCGATTTTAACAATGGTTCTGTATGAATCGTCTCTATTCGTCCTTCGATTTCCATTTCTTCCAGCTCCTTTACCAAACATTTGACGAGCATTCCAAGAGCCCCAATTACAATTGGTATCACTGTTACTCTCATGTCAACAGATTTTTTAAGTTCCTTAGCAATATTCAAGAATGTGTTTCTCTTTTCTTTTTGCTGGATTTTCATTCTGTGGTCCACTATTCGTCAGTTTCTCATTTTTCTGTTGATCATCATTAGGTCTAATCTTCTGGCTATGATTAGGAGATATTTTTGCATCTCAAAATTTCAGGGAATTTTGTGATTCTTATTCTCTCGAACTAACTCTATTCTATGTATATTGCTGGTTGGTTGGTTGTTGGTTGGTTGTTTAGCATATCAACATTTGTTGGTTATTTAACCCCAAATTCATTTTAATGCAAATAATCAGTTCTATTTAAAACAATTCAGTTTAGCATGAGTGCACAGTTTAATTTTCAAAAACGTTTCTATTTCAAGCTATTCAGTTTATTCAAGCAGTTTTAATTCAGCAAATTCAGTTTACTATAAGTACTGATTTTGTTTACTCAGATTTAAATGTCAAAACAGTTTTGTATTAAACAATTCAGTTTAGTGTAAGTAGAGTTTCAATGTCAAAAACAGTTCCATTTCAAACAATTCAGTTTAGCATAAGCACGCAGTTTAAATGTAAGTACAGTTTAATTGTCAAAAACATTTGTATTTTAAGTTATTCCGTTTAGTCAAACAGGGCACCTCAGGTGGTGTAATGGTTAGCAAGCTAGACTAGCAAAACTTCATGATTGAGTTCAATTCTCATTGAGTGCCCCATTCATATGGCATTGTGCCATTTCTAAGCAATAAGCTTTGTAAATTACTATTTCGTTTAGTCAAACAGTTCTAATTTAAACAATTCAGTTTAGCATAAGTACGCCGTTCTATTTAACCCATAGATAGGGCCCTATCTGGTACTACTATTCGGACCACAGTGGGCTAGGGAGCAATGGCAATGAAGGGATGGTCCGCATTAACCAAAGTTCCATTATCACTGGAACCTCACCATCAGATCGTTTAGTGTCGTATCCAGGACTCTAATTGGGGTGTCTTACCCCTCTGAAGAAGTGAGTCGGTGTATTCTACAGCGGCAGCTGACTGGGCAATATTACATTTGATAGAATGGCCAACTTTCAATGTCTCCTTGGGTGTCTTTGCTTTTACTATCATTTCACATCAATATTTAAAAAAGTAAAAAAAGTAAATTTTTGCTCGAAACATGTACGATATTTATACAGTACTAATTGACAGATCAAATTCTGTTGAGTAATTTATCAAATTGTTTCCGAAACTTCCCTCTTAAATTTCGTTTCTTACCCTTTTCCTGAAAGGTTCTAATTTAATCTTAAAGTTTGTTTTTTTTTTTTTTTTTTTTTTTTTTTTTTGCTATTTATGTTTATGATTTGATTGGACAGTTTGTTCCAAACATATCACTCAGTAAAACTTCCGATTGCTTAACCATCTTAGTTATTGAAATCTGTCATAACAGTAAATTTCCAGTTCAAGAAATACTGAAAATATGTCTACCATGATTAAAAATTCCGTTAGTTATTTTAAAAGTTTTAATTAAATCCTTCTCATTCTTTTTTTTTTTTTTTGAAAGAAAAGTATTACATCCTAAGTCCGCCAACCTGTGGCTGCAACTGAATTTTTTTACTCTTTTTATTATTTTTGACACTCTTCTTTGTACACCATCCAATCTCAATATTAAACTCTACTGTCCATTTCTAGACACTGTAGCCCAGGCCTGAGTACAATATTCAAAATATAGTCTTCTTAGAGTTTTATATATTAAAAATCCATTTAGCTCCTTTTAAATAAAATTTACCTACACAAAAAAGGATAATTACTCGAAAAAGCAAAGTGATTTTTTTGGTTCATCTCCAAAGGGTTTATGTTTTTTTGACAGACTGTGATTTAAAGGAAAAAAAGTCCAAAATAGTTTTATTTAATTATTTCTATCTTTTCCCTTCACTACGGAATTTCTCTACCTATACGGAAATCGGCCACTATCTTACATCCTTCCCCGACTAAAGATTCTTCTCCTAAGTTTGATAAATTGAACTCGTGTTTGTTTTGTTTCTGTATATTTTATCAGTTACGCTGGCATCTGTTTGCGATTGTGAATCTAATAAAGTATACAGACAGCTGTGTGTATTAGCGATGGACTTTCTCTTTGTAGAAAACACGGATACACTGATCATATTTGTATAAGCAGCCTGAAATAAACGCACGCACGCACGCACGCACGTGTAATTGCAGGCAAGAATGGTGGAATAAATCTTACACATTGAATAAAAAGCAAAGGAACACATTCTGCAATTCTCTGTAATTTTTTTCGCTCGTTAGTACAACATGGCATTGCACACAGATGCGAATTCTGACAATATCAACTTTGCATTGATATATTCGACAAAGAATTTTCCTTTCGTCGTTCGTATCTGATACTTGTTTGATATTGATTTATAAAACTGAAAAGATTAAACAAACAACAACTGATACGACCTCTTCAGATTACAACTTAGCACAATTCATGCATTGATTTGTATGAGTTACTCTGAATAGGCAAGCATAGCGTAACGGTTATCGTCGTAGGAAATAGAATCAACTCACCCAGTTCAAATCTCGAGGCTAGTGCAATTGGTCTGCACGTGAATCAGGTTACGAATTACATTTTCGTTCACTAATTCTCCCTGAGATGACTTAATTGTAACACTGGTCTCGAATTGGATCTCTCGTTCAGGCAGAAATATTACAACACAACTAGAAATGGAATCAACGAACGCAGTTCATATCCTGAATGATACTGATTCCGTTTTACTTCGCGCTATTACCCAGGCAAAAGGCATAAAATCATATATTCCCCTTCCAGATCTGTGTCAATCGTAGAGCTGATTAGGTTCTTTAGCTTAGGAAGAGCAACCTGTGCTCCACTGAAAAAATCAACTTACATATTCTTAGGTATAAAAACGGCATCGTCGGAAAAGGGGGCATTTAAACATTAAAAATAAAATTTTGAATTGTTTCTCAGCATGTTGGTAAAATTTGAGATTATTTTAAGGAGAAATAGTCAAGTGAAAATAAAATGATATAAATATTTCTGAGACTTCATCTGAAATTAAATCAAATATTTATAACACCCTGTATGTCAAGACACTCATTTCTGGTTTACACAAAGGTCTTATCTCACCATTCATATATATAGTCATCCACAGACAGATCTGTTTCGTTCTATCAGAACTCATCAGTGTTGCTAGACATACTAGCTTCTCGTATCTGGGAGCGAAACCCGGTTGACTCAAACACCAATCCGAGACTCTACACTTCAGCCACGAGGAACCAGTAGCAGCGAAGTAAATTTAAAACGCTTAAGCAGGACGACCAGCACGAACATACATTCAGCAGCTATGTGAGGATACGGGATATTGTCCTGAAGACCTGCCTAAGGCGATGAACGATAGGGAGGAGTGGCGAGAGAGGGTCAGGGATATCCGTGCTGGCGGCACAACATGATGATGATGATGATGAATCACAATTACTATTACTATTACTATATATATATATATATAGTGTGTGTGTGTGTGTGAGAGAGAGAGAGAGAGAGAGAGAGTGAGTGAAAATGAGCGTTTGTGTGTAAAAATTCAGACCGATAGTTAAACTATTTTAGCCAAACTCTGCCGAACATACTCATTGATTGTGTAATGATACGATAAAACTAATTTTCTACAAAGCTGTAGCTATATCAATACTACTGTATGGATTCATCCCCTTGACACTTACGAAACACATAGAGAAAAGGCTGGATGGGAACTACACAAGAATGCTATGAGCTGTATTGAACAAATCTTGGAAGCAGAACCCAACAAATCAGTAGTTGTACGGCCACTGACCACCGATCTCACAAACCTTCCAATTAAGACGAACATGATATACGGAGAACTGTTGTCTTGTTAAATCCTACCCATGGTCTCGCCAGGGTTGGCCGGCCAGCTCTTTGAAGACACTGCATGCAGTATGGAGGACCTGCCAAGATGGACGATAGAGTGATAGGGACAGATGGCAAGAGAGAGAGAGAGAGAGATTCAACGAACTCAGTGCTGCCACCACAACTTAATGACGTGCCTTGCGAGAAATTATTTTGAATTTTGATTCTCTCTTTTGTCTATAAGACATATTTGGCATTAAATAACCCATAAGAGTTGATATACCATAAAACACCACAAGACCAAACCTTTATGACAAACCAATGAAAACTTGATAAATATCTTCATTGATGTAATATCTAAAGTTTTAAAACTCCTGGAATTAATTACAAGCAGACAATATGATTACAAATAGAAATACCGTTGCTATGTACTGGACTTCTATTAACTAAATATCTAAATACGTAATTTTGAAGAACGTGTAAACTAACACATGTAATATTTATCTGCGCATTTCCTTCATTTTAACTCCTTTCGTTAAATCGAATTATATCTGCAAGCCGATAATGGGTCATTTTGCCTCAATAATCTCCAGACTTTCATCATCACGTGTTGTGTCTGGAAACTGACTTATCTGAAATATTAAGAATTCTGACTATTTCATTGGTTTGCGATTGAGCCTGAATAAACAAGCGGTCATAGAAGCATTTTGTTCTTCCGCACTCTTCTTCTGCTAAACACCTACACGGTCTGCTTTCTACTTGAATTTCTCTACCAGCACCAGCGCTAGCCGTTCGAGCCTAGGAAAAAAGCTATAATTCTGAATGCTGATTTTCGAAGTGCACCGGTTTTCTTTAAATACTAGAGAAATCGTTAGTTGTTTTGTTTTTCTCTTAATGTAAACTCAATCTTTTTAAAATGGAGACTTGCTGTCACTCTACTAGTATGCCTTTGTGAAAATATCACAAGGATTAAAATAATACTAATATGATGATGATTATTATTATGGTTGAGGCAAAAGAAATTTTAAAATTAGCTATCATTGTGGTTTCTTTATTAGTTTGCTTACTCGGTCTCATATTATATGATTATGAAAATGGGTCTAAATGATAAAAAGGAAGATAAGGTTGCTGATGTTAATAAATACAATATTGCCCAGTAAGTAAAGTATAGAATACGCTGACTGTATAACTTCCAAAAGAAGGAAGTTCTGAGAATGACACTGAACTTTATTTGATTTGAGGCTTTTGTCTACCGGTTTTGGAAGCGTGGGTACTCCTTCATTGCCATTACATTGCCATTACATCATCATCATCATCATGTCGTGCCACCAGCACGGATATCCCTGACCCTCTCTCGTCACTTCTCCCTATTCTTCATCGCCTCTGGTAGGTCTTCAGGGTTACATAACTGCTGTATGTAAGATCGAGCTGGTCATCCTGATTTTGCTTGGCCATATGTGGGGGTCCATTGAAGGACATCACTTATGAGCTCGTCCTTGCTTCTCCAGCAGTGTCCTGCGTATCTGGTTCGTCTAACTTGTATAGATTTCGTGATGGGAGGCAAGTGGTCGTATGGTTGGTGTCTTGTGGGGTGTTGTCGCCAGGACTTGTTCAATATTGCTCTTGTGTAATTGCCATCTAGTTTCTTCTCAAGCCGTTTAGTTAGCGTCCATATAGTTCATCCATATAGCAGTATCGATACAACCGCTGCCTGGAAGAAATAATGTCCCGGAAATATAGTACCTGTTTGAGTCCCATCTATTGACCCGTTAAGTTCTTCGTATTACATAGGAATACTTGATACCATGTAAATACAAATTATTAGTATTAAGAATACTTACTGTGCATCTGTAGTTTAATAAGGATTTTGAAGCAATACAGCTGTATGTAAATTATTTATATCAGAGCCGTATAAAAAAGCTCTTCAGAAACTAATGACACTGGACTTTATTAGATGGTAATGTTTACCAACCCGCTCCGCTCACGCAGGATATGACACAAGGTCAATTTTTAAGCGGAGTTTAACAGGTTTGAATTCAGATTTGTCCTTCTACTAGACTAGTTGCCTAACCAAGGCTGAAGAACCTAGTCTGTCCTACTATTTACCCATAGCTGGAGGGAGAATAATTGGATTCATACCTTCCCCAAGGGTATTAGTGCTATATGAAATGCAATCAGTCACGTCCAGGATTTGAACTCCTGTCGCCGTGTCCATTTCCATAACGACTACATCACGGGCACACTCTTTATTAGATGGTGAGGCTTTTTTTCTGCAGGTTTGGGAGGTGTAGGTACCCCTTGATTGCCATTATGCCCAGGCGCACACTGAGCCAGAAGTATCGTCACTGTTAAGTCCCATCAATGGATAAAATCACTTTTTCCCACCCAGTGGTACACAGACTTGCAAGTCTTTTTTGCCAGTTGTGTGCATTGTCTTATTACTTGATTAAACATTACAAAATAGAGGTGAAAATTGATAATTCACAGTCGTGTATTATCAATTTTTATCTCGATAAAACTGGGCCTTATGGCATTATATTATGCTGTTATTAATAGATTTTTTTTAGCTCTGTGCCGATACCGGATGTATCCCTGAGGACCTGCCGGAAGCAATGGACGATAGGGAGGTCTGGGATATCCGTGCTGATAGCGTGACATGAGGATGATGATGATGACTAATAGATATTCAGTTTCTGGAAGATTCTCCTTCTTATCCAATATCTTGTTAATTTCGAGTGCAGACTCACAGTTATTATTATTATTATTCGCTCATTAGAGCTTTTCACATCAGCGTTAGCTAATGGTTTTTCACAGGAGTCTGAGTGACAGCAAGTCTCGTCAAATCTCCAGGACTCTTAGTATTCTGGCCGTTCTCAATAATGCTGTCATTTGGATGGTCTCCACTCGTCCGCCAACTTCCAAGTCCTCCAGTCCCTTTAGTAATCTTCTAAACGCACCAATTACAATTGGTATAATTGTCACCTGTATGTTCCACAGTTTTTTCAATTCCCTAGCAAGGTCGAGGTACTTATCCTTCTTTTCATATTCTTTATTTTTCTTCTGTGGTCAGCCGGGACAGCAAAGTCGACTATTTTCCAATATTATTATTATTATCATTATCATTATTGTTGCGAGTTTTTCACACAAGCGTTGACTGATCGTTTTCTTCTCGAATCTGGGTGATTGCAAATCTTCTCCAGGACCCTTCTTAGTATTCTGGCCGATCTCAACAATATTGTAGTTTGGTCTCCATTCGTCCTCTTAGTTCCAAGTACTCTTATCCCAATATCAATCCTTTGGTGACAGCACCACACTCGTCAATTGGTACCACAATCACCTTCATGTTCCATATTTTTTTTATTTGTCCAGCAAGATCAAGGTACTTATCTTTCTTTTCGCTTTCCCTCAAATTTAATCTAAACGGCAAAGTCCACAATTCGGCGGGTTCTTTTTTATTGTGTTCGATTATCTCTAAGTTGGTCGTCTGTCAGAGATTAGGTAATCCGATCGTATCTCAAAATTACAAATGAATTTGAGCGTCTCATTTTCTAGGACAGATTCTGGGTTGTGCATATACCGTTTGTTCGTACGGTCATTTACATGTTGTAAAGCTTTTCAAGCTCTCTAACAAGGTCTAAGAACTTGTCTCTCTTTTCGATTTCTTTTTTTATTAGTATTATTTCAGCGGAATCTAAGTGATAGCGTCTCGCCTCAGGTTTCCAGAACTCTTCTCACTATCCTCGCCGATGTTAACAATGCTATAGTCAGGATAGTCTTGATTCGTCCTCTTATTTACAATGCTGCTACTATTTTTTTTCCAAGCACCTTGCGTTCCAAGTGCCCCAATCAACTTTGATATCGCTTTCATCCCCACGTTCAACAACTTTCTGGGTTCTCAGTGCATGTTTCTTTTTTCGCTTTCTTTGATTATAGCTCTGTGGTCCGCTGGGACGGTAAAATTCAGGATAGTTTTATTTTATTCATTTATTTTAATTTTTATTTTTTGGTAATTATCACTTGGTCTGGTCTTTTTGGCCTGGATCAGATGATCCATTAGTGACTTAAAGTCTCAGAGAATGTTATGCATCTTTTTCGCTCGGACGGGTTCTATTCTTTGTATATGCCATTTGGTCAAATTATATTTGGTCAAATTATTTGGTCAAATTATTATTATTGCCCAGTAGGCTGGGGCTGTAGAATACACCAACTACACCTCTGCAGAGGGGTGAGACCCCTCCCAATGAATGTCCTGTATGTACCACTAAACAGTCTGATGGTGAGGTTCCAGTAATGCTGGAGCTTTGGGGAATGCGGAGTACCCGTTTATTTCCATCGCTCCCAGGTCCACTCTGGGCCGGCGTGGTAGCACCTGATAGGGCCCTATCTATAGAACTAACGGCATACTTATGCTAAACTGAACTGTTCGATTAAACTGAATAGCTTGAAATAGAAATGTTTTTGACAATTAAACCGTACTTACTTTTAAACTGCGTGCTTATGCTAAACTGAATTATTTGAAATAAAACAGTTTTTTAACTTTGAAACTGTATTTACACTAAACTGAATTATTTAACATAGAACTGTTTTGACATTTAAGAGAATTGTTATATATAACTGTTTGAATAAACTGAATAGTTTGAAATAGTAATCTTTCTCACAATTAAACTATGTACTCATGCTAAACTGAATTGTTTTAAATAGAACTGATTATTTACATGAAAATGAATTTGGAGTTAAATAACCTAAAAAGGTCGATATGCCATAAAATCCAACCAACCAACCAACCAACTCATTATTATTTAAGACGCAAATATTTTTCAGTGTTTTCCTTGGTTTTCTTTCACGGTAAATTTAATTGCTGAATTGTACTCTGTTTGAGACATGAAAACTAGAAATAAGTAGTGCTCTAATATATCCACTTTCAAAGGTGCTTTAAGCAATGAAAAACTTATTCGAAAAATCTAGGAGTCATAGTTCAGTTCTTTATAAAGACAGCTTCTAATAATTCACTTCCTTATAAAAACAGCTTCAGTCTCGTTACTTTTTGAACGCTCCTGGTATGACAATTATTTAATTCTTCCTATTTAACACCCATCCCACAGGGTTGAAACGTGACACAAGCAAACCGACCGAGGAGCGGATGAAAAATCTGCTCAGTGATGAGACAGGTTCTGTCAGGGTGGAAGCTCCCCAAGAATACGAGCCATTAATTTTTAGAGACCACCCGGATGGACGCCTGGTGCGCTACCTCTCACGCACTATTTATCTCCATCTCTCTCTCTCTCTCTCTCACACTCACTCACTCTCTTTATATATATATATATATATTTCTCATTTTTTCTGCATATAAACAATCTAAATAATCAAGGTAGATACACACTAGCACACACATTTTCAACCTTAATTTCTCTCACTCATTCGTCCCGTAATACTTTTGATGCCCGATATATATATATATATATATATATATATATATATATATATATATATATATATGAATTTTTGGTACATCATGATTTAATAATGATGATAAATAGAGGAATTATATTTTACTAGATAAAAACTAAGAACTGAAAAACTAACGGGAACCTTTCGTCCGGTACTTTGTTAATAGTTACACTCAATATTGCTTAAAATTATAAATTGCAATTACTGAGGGGTGAATATTGTTCAATAGTTGGAGAGGAAAAGGGAGGGTGTAAAAAATAGCCTTAACTCTTCAAATCTCACCTACTGGATTTCCCAAAGTGACAAATCTCAGTAAGTGGTCTTCTCTGCTTGCACAGGTGAGGCTTATTCAGCCTGATGGCTATTGATTCAAGAACAGCAAGATGCTTCTTGCTGTTGGCCTTGTACAAAATATGAAAACACGGATCTGAATATATATATATTCAGATCTGTGTTTTTAATCTAGCCTGTCTAGCCACACTGATGACTTCTGATAGAACGAAACAGATCTGTCTGTGATTGACCATATATATATCTATTGTCATCCACAGACAGATCTGTTTCGTTCTATCAGAACTCATCAGTGTGGCTAGACAGTATCTCCCCGTAGCTGGGATCGAAACACCAATCCAAGCTTCTAACCATTTAGCTACAAGGAGAAATTAGCTACGAAGTACATTTTTAAACGGTTATGAATCACAATTAGTATTGTTTACATACATCCGTTCAAACGGCCGCCGAGATCTCAATTCAAATACGAAGAGACTTGCAAAGGCGCTAATGACAACACGAATACTTCTTCGCTAGAGAACTCAACCCTATATATATATATATATATATATATATATATATATATATATATATATATATATATATATATATATATTGTACAATGTAACCTTTTCTGTTTATTTCTTTCTTCGTAATTTCCATCTGTTTGAAAATGTAAAAACTTCGCGTTTTATCTCGAATTAAAGTGTTCAATGCTTCAGTTAGGAACAGTCTCTTTCTACTCTTCGGTCTTCCGATTACCATTAAAACGTTGGGCCTGTTCTCCACAACCCGAATTCTTTTCTTCGGAACAGGATTCTCCAAAAAACAAAAAGCGAGCCCGCTCCTTGATATTCTTACGCCAGTCCAGTAACTTCATACTTTAATACAAGAGAGAATCGGAGTAGTCTGATGCCTTTATGACATTGGCTGCTTGTTTGAGTTGTTTTTGTTTGTTGTGTAATGGTAGAACAACCTTCTTGGGTTATTTAATGCCAAATCCATACTTTTAGAAGAGCAGTAGTGGTACTATTTAACCCATTGCTGGGAGGATTAGAGAGTTTATGCCTTTCCCTAGGGTATTTACTTAAAAGTGAACGTAATAGCGCGACTAGATTTCGAACACATTTACCATGATTCTGCTGTCCAGCTCTTTAACCATTACACCGCAAGGATACCCCCCGCCCCGTCATTTGTTGAGAGAAAGCGACAATTCTCGTCCTAGCTAATGTATACACGACCATGTATTGCATGCTTCTCTCCCCCATTAACAAGCCATAATTTTCAGAGAATACCCAAATTAGACGCCTGGCACGCAACCTCGTTCTCTCTCTAGCTTAATTTTCTTTCCCCCTCTCTCTCTTTCTCTTTCTCTTTTCATCTACGTTTTGCATTCAATAGGTTTCCAGACATTTTTTGTACAGGCATTTTAAATTGTCGTAGACTCTTGAAAATTCAGTATGTTATTGCGATATATCTTATGAGATGACTGACCAATTTCTATGATTTCAGGTTCAAATGAATAGCTACAGCAGCAATTGGAATATACCTTACTAAAGCCTGATTGTCACAGCTGGTGAATTTCAAAAATGCAACCTAGATGTGAGGACACTTTAGAAGAACGATATGCAATAAAATTCTGTTTTAAACTTGGAAAAAATGCCACAGAAACGTAAGGTATGCTTCAGACTGCTTTTCGAAAATCTTGCATGAATTGAGGATCTGTTTTTTAGTGGAATAAGAGATTCAAGGAAGGCATGGAGTCTGCTAGGGATGATGAGAGGTGTGGGAGGAGTAAGAAAGTCAATACACCACAGTTGATTGGCCAAAGGCCTAGGCTTAGGGTCAGGGATACTATGTTAACGTTTTAAGGGAGTTCAGGAAGAGATTCCTAGGGCCATCACTCTTCAAATCGGGTCAGTGGCATTTCCATCAGGACAATGCACCAGTCAACAACTCCATCCTTGTCTCAAACTATTTGACCAAGATTGGCATCAAGACAGTTCCTCACCTTCCCTATAGTCCAGACCTTGCTCCCTGTGACGTTTGTTTATCCCTAAGCTCAGAAGCGGTCGTTATGAGACAATTGAGGAGATGAAAGAGGCTCTGACAAAGGTCATTGACACGCTCACACAAGAGGACTTCCATGGGGCCTTCCAGAAGTTGTTGGAACGGTAAATAAGTGCATTGCAGCCGGAGGATATTACTTCGAAGTGGACTAGATTTTCATGTGTGTACTATCAATAAAAGTGGCCGTACGAAAAAACGTCTGGAAACTTATTTAATGGTCCTCGTATCAATCCAGGTTACATTCTTTCTTTCTAAACATAAGCAATCAAACTTCCACAATTCAAAGTAAAACCACACCAATATAGACATTTTAAACTGTAATTTCGCTCGCTCACTGGTCCGATAATCTGCCTAGTTGCCCATTCAGCTTGGGCTGTAGAAAACACCTACTGAATCCCTGCAGAGGAGTCAGACCCCACCACAAATGGGTGTCCTCAATATGACACTAAACAATCTGATGGTGAGGTTCCAGTAATGCTGGTGCTTTGAGGAATATTGGATATCCCATCATTACTATCACTTCCAGGTCCACTTTGGCCCGGGGCGTTAGCACCTGATAGGGTTCTATCCATGGGTCAGAAAGAACTAAACTGTTTCGATATTCAAACTGCATACTTGTGTTAAACTGAATTGCTTGAAATAGAACTGTTTTGACATTTATACTACATAAATATGATAAACTGAATTTTTCTGAAATAGAATTGTTTTTGACATCTATGTTGTACTTACCCTTGACTGAATGCTTTGAAATAGAACTGTTTTGACATGCAAATCTGTGTAAGTAAAATCTATACCTATTCTAAACTGAATTGTTTTCATTGAAACTATTCGACTAACCTGAATAGCTTGAAATAACAAAAAATTGGACAATTAAACTGTGTACTTATGCTAGACTGAATTGTTTGAAATAGAACTTTATTTGGCATTAGATAATCTTCAAAGGTTGATATACAAGAAAAACCCCAAACGAACAAACAAACAAACAAACCTGCCTATGTCATGCTGGTGCTATTTATGTAGAGATTTTTGGGGAGGAATAACCTATTCAGCACTTTAGTGTCAAATCGATAGTGTAAGGGAGAAAGCAAGCATTGAGTATTCTTTACCAGTGATATTCTACTTGCATGTGTAAACTGATCTTTCATCAGACTCCAGATATCTCAAACCGTCTTTGTTTTGTCTTTTCCTGTTTGTAAAGCATCTATATATGTATATATTATAATTCTTCGACCTTTTTGTAAATATCAATTTAGCTTCGATCTCTACAGAAGCACGACTAGTTTGGATTCATCTTGTTTGCCTTTTTGTCTATTATATATATATATATATATATATGACAACCGAGTCGAGTTCTTCTTGTGTGAACGGTCCTAGTTTAATGTCTAATTGTTTGCTAATTATTCTGGTGATTGGTTCATGTGTTATTTTTGGTGGGTTTCCAAGTAAGTTTTCGAAGTGCTGTTTCCACAGTTTTATTCTTTCTTGTTGGTTTGCTGCTTTCAGTTTTGCTTTGGCTGTGTTCTTTCTTCTGCTCACTTCGTTTATTGTTTGCTAGGCTATTCTAGATTGTCTATCTTCCACCGAGTCTCTAATCTTATCTATCTGATTTTGAATGTATTCAGTCTGTTCCTTTATATATATGCCTGCAAATTGATATTGTGCCGTTTTTAGTTTTAAGGTATTTGTGTTTGTTGGGTTTTTTCGATAGTTTTTGGAGGCTGTTTTCACTAGTGCACGTTTTTCTCTCACCGCTAAAGTTTCCCATGGGACTCTATATTTAGTTTTAATTTTTGTTGGAATGTATTTTGCTGCTGCCTCGAGGTGTGCATCGACGAAATTTTCATATTCGTCGTTTGGTGTACTTTTTTCTATCTTTTCTTGTAGTGTTTCGAATCTGTTTCTTAATTCTAATACGTATTTATCTCTTATATCTTTGTTGTTCAATAGGGCCCAGTCATAGTGTTTGGTGGTCGCTGTTAGTTTGGTGTTTTTTCGTAGGCTTAACCGTATTTTCGCCGTGACTATTCGGTGATCGGTGGACACACCCTCAAAAGAGGAGTATGCCTCGCAATTCAATGCACTATTTTTCCATTTCTTGTTTATAAGGACGTAGTCTATCTGAGCTTTAGTATTGTTTGCGTACGTGTATGTCCATAGTTTTCCCTCCCTTTTTTGGTAGTTTGTATTGAGGCATGCTAATCTATTTTCGATCATGAAATCTGTTAGATGTTGCCCATTCCTGTTTGACGTGTTGTGGAGGCTGTATTTGTTGTTTCCGTTTTTCCCGATTTGGGTATTCATGTCTCCGCCAATGACTAACATGTTGTGTTTCGGGATGCTACGCACTAATGAGGATAACTCATCGTAGAAGGTGACTAGTTCAGTTTCTTCACTAACATTGGTGGGGCTGTAGCATGAGATGATTGTTGCTCTGGGGTTTCCATTAAATGTAGCTGTCATCATTCTAGGTTGTATTTTCTCAACGCTATTAAGCGTTTTTAATGCTCTAAGTCCTATAAGTAATCCTACCCCTCCTACTGCGGCGTTGACAGAGTTTTTCCATGCGGATACAGTGGCGAGCGACCAGCCATTGCCAGTTTCGTGATATTTGATATCTTCGGTGTGCGTGTATCTGTGTTCTTGTATGCATATTATGTCTATCTTATGTTCTTCGGCCGATGCGATTAGCTCTGGTAGTTGTCCTATTCTATTTAAGGTTCTTACGTTAAATGTGGCTATTTGTAGTGTTTGCTTGCATTTTAGTAGTTTTGATTGTTTGAGCTCTGTAGCTGATTTTTCGAACACTGAGGCCAAAGGCTCCAACCTCAGCAGGACGCGCCCCTTTTTTACCCGCGCGAAGAGCGATGCGGTTTGTGTATGTGGTTTGAGTGTGGGTCATGGTTATCTTTCGATGGCTGTTTTATTCTCTTCTATAGAAACCACTCTTATAGAGGAGCAGCAGTAGTTCCCCGATCGAACTAACGATCCTGAGCGTAAAGTCGTCAAACTCACGCCCAGGACCCGTTTAGGTATTGAGTTTGGTCGTCCATGGGTTTATTCCAATACCTTTATGTACATCATGCTGCTTCCCATGTGTACGCAAAAAAAAAAAAAAAAGGGGGGGGGTAATTTTGGTTTAAGTTTTCTTAAGTTTTAACTTAAGAAAAGTCCAAGATTAAGGTACTTTCGTATGACTTTCACTGGTACTGACTTTTTTTTTTTTTTTTTTTGCTGTATTGGGACTTTTCCTAGGCTTTTTATTTATTTATTTATTTATTTTTTTTATACTACAGTTGGGAACCTAGCAGGCTTCAGGAATTATAGAGCTTAAAAAATTTTTTTTTTCCTTTCTCTTCGGGGGTGGGGCTGTGGTAGCATTAGGTGTTTTTGGCTTTTTCTTTTTCTTCTAAACTACTGTTAGGGCTTTCTTTACGAATTTTAAAATTATATTATAGAAGAGATTCAAAAACATTCTGCCTTGTTCGCTGACATTTGGAAAGACTAAAACATCAATTTGGCTTTATAGTAGAGTAAGCGTGTCTTTACATTTAAAACGCATAGTTTAAGCATTATTTCACAAACAAAATACAGCATAACATTTTGTAAAATTCAGCATTTTAAATTGATAGGACTTAAAGACATACTGACCAATATTTATATATTTCTTCCAGTTGGCTCCTGAGTTCAAATGCTCCTTCTTCGTTTTGACTTTTATTTACTACTGAATTTTAGGTAGTTTTGGAGGCGGTCTACTGGGGGGGGAATATTCATTTCATTTTTTTTTTCCTTTCTCTTCGGGGGGAGGGCTGTGGTAGCATTAGGTGTTTTAGGCTTTTTCTTTTTCTTCTAAACTACTGTTAGGGCTTTCTTTACGAATTTTTAAATTATATTATAGAAGAGATTCAAAAACATTCTGCCTTGTTCGCTGACATTTGGAAAGACTAACATCAATTCGGCTTTATAGTAGAGTAAGCGTGTCTTTACATTTAAAACGCATAGTTTAAGCATTATTTCACAAACAAAATACAGCATAACATTTTGTAAAATTCAGTATTTTAAATTGATAGGACTTAAAAACATACAGACCAATATTGATATATTTCTTCCATTTATTTCTTGTAATAAATACAAGAAGGCACGAGGCCTTGTGGTTTTGGGGGAGGGGAAGGGAGCGGTCATGCTTTAACTATATTTTCTATGGGGAACCTAGTTAGTCACATTCGCCGACCCATTCAACAATACAATATATAATCACTCGTCCATCTCCATGCACGCAGCAACCACCAAAATACCACATTTGCTCCATGAAAAGTCCTACTTAACACCCGAAAGTGATGCATGATTTTATTTACAGTGTATGATTTTTTACAATGGATATGATGGGAGTGGGAGAAAAAACCCGAAAAACATATATACACGAACAACAAGGAAAAAATCCCCCGTTTGGTTTCCCTCCCATCCACCGTCTATAAAATTGGAGGCCGACTGTTTTCCAGGTCGAAAATACCGGAAACAAGCTGGACCTACCCTACGTGGGGCGGGAATCCTACTCTACAGGGATAAAAGAAATAAAGGGTCGGGCTCGGCATGGGTCGATAGAAGAGGGTATTATGATTTTTTACATATGAATGTTCGAGATCTTCAAAAAAGCGGACTGGGATACAGGTTGGGGTACAAAAATAATGGGGGTGGGGAAGATCTTGAGTGCTCGCGACTAAATGACGAGGACAATGACTCACAACATACTGCTAACTAGGTTACAAGGGGAAAAAAATCCTACTTACCAAGGGTGGGGTCCCTAAGGACCCGTACCATAGACGCCATGGACCGGCAGAGGAGGGAAGGATGACTCCAACATTACCCCCTTTCGTACGACCAGGCTCGCTGCAGTCACCCACCTTTTGCTGAATGTTATGCGATCCAAGCGTTTTCTATCGCATCTGATTCTGACCCTCGGCTGATGCCGAAAATACAAAACCAGATCATGATGAGAAAAGTTTGCATCGTCATACAATGCCTTGTTTCGCGTCGTCCAAATCACCATTCGGGCTACAGCTAGGATCGCGAGAAACACCACACGCTTCTCACCATGAAACGGAGGAAGAACGTTGTCTACGACGTAACCAACGTCGAGCAGCACGAGCTGTTTGGGTTCGATGCGAGCCGTCCACTCCCCGACGTGATCCCAAAACGGGCGGACTCGCTCGCACTAGTAGAAGGCGTGCTCAGCCGTTTCTTCCAAGCCACTGCTGCAGCGAGGGCAATCAGGCATGTCTGCCAGGCCCACTTTGAAGTTCAAGCCGCGAAGGGATAACGCATTCCGAACAAGTTGCCAGGTGAGCGAGAACTCGGAGTTGTTCAAGAAGCTCGATCCTGGCGCCCAATTCCAGTGAGAGCGGATCTCCTCCGCCGTCCAGCCGTGCCGCTCGCTGAGAGGATCAGAAGCGGAACCCACCACTAATTCCCGATACAGCTCCTTCCGAGGCCATGAAAGGTCACTGGACCCAAGAAGGTTACGAAGGGCCTTTCGGCACTCGCGGACAAACAGTGCTTCGCCCAAAGGCCTACGTTGACCTTCAGCCTTTGGGTCTGAGTTGAGGCGAGGAAAAGTCCGACACGCCTTTCGTCTCTACACTGAGTCCCCCGTCAAGACACGGCCCAGATATGCAAGTCTTTCAGCAAGCCAGTGGCTCTCCAGATCAGGCATACCCAGACCCCCGTTGCGTGTACGTTGGATACAGACCTGCCTACGGACCATCGGCTTTGCACCTCCCCAGACAAGTCTGGAGAGGGATCGTTACAGCGCCAACCGATGTGCCTTAAGCAGAGGGAGTACAGCCAATCGGTAAAGGATCAAGGGGAAGACGTTCGCGGCACGCCTCCGCCCTGCCCTTTAAGGACAACCTCCTTGAAAGCCAGACTCCCACCTGAGCATTCACCTTAGCATGTACTTCCGACCAATTTCGCTCCAGTTGGAGGTCGGGCCCAAACCACACCCCAAGGATGCGGATGGGTCCGTCACTCCAGCGGAAGGGCCCTGGAAGAGTATTGCTACCCCTCCAAGCACAAAGCCGCAAACCTTCGCTTTTGTCAAAATTGACCTTGGGCCCTGCAATCCGCTCATACTCGTCAACCGCCTCTTTCACAGCCTCTATATCCTGGAGGCGGGATACAAAGACTGTGACGTCATCAGCGAACGCGGAAACCCTAGCCGCAAGGCGGCCAACGAATGGGATACCGCGCAGTGCCGGACTTGCCCCCTCATCCCTAAGCCTGCGCAGTAGGGGCTCCAACGCGAGGACATAGAGAAGAGGAGACAGGGGGCAGCCCTGCCGGACCGATCGCTCGATCGCGATCACCCCCGAACGCCTTCCGTTCACCTGCACCACTGCCTGAGGTTTGTGGTACATCATGCTAATCCATCTGCGGAACTCCGGTTTGAATCCGGCAGTCTCCAAAACAGACGCCAAGAACCGATGGTCAACCCTATCGAAGGCCTTGGACTGATCTAAACGGATCAGCGCGGATTCGGTGTCGTCTTTTATCCCCTCTAGGACCTCGCGAATCAAGTGCAGGTTGTCCTGGATCGATCTTCCCTTCACAGCAAAGGTCTGCTCGGGGCCGATCAGATCGCTAATGACAAGCTGTAAAAGATTCGCTAAGACCCGGGCCAAAATCTTTAACTCTGTGTTAATCAGAGTTATGGGCCTGTAATCATCTAAACCCTCCCAAACATTCCTGCTACCTTTCTTCAGCAATGTGATCACGCCCTTGGTAACGCTACCAGGGATGGCTCCCTGGGCGAACCAATGGTTGAACATATCCGTCAGAATAGGCACAAACATGTGCCACATCCTCAAGTACACTCCGTAGGGCAAACCATCTAGTCTCGGCGACTTGTTCAGGCCGACCTGCTTCAACACATCACGGACTTCGCATTCAGTAACCACACCCTCGCAGCTAGCCGCTTCAGCTGCCCCAAGGCAGGGGAAGTCAGCGAGATAGCTACGAAACTCCCGGAGCGGGAGATCAGTGCAGCAGGCAAAGCGATCCCGAAAGTGCGCCCGAAAGGCGTCACGTATCTCACGACCCGATCGCAGCAGACGCCCGTCCGGGGTCTTCACAAATGCGATGTACCGATCGGGGAACCTTCGCACTTCTTCTTCACGCGCAGTCGCGTTCGATTTCACCGCTTCGTTGAGAACTCTTTTTAGCCTAGATCTAACTACTGATCCCTTGTAGCGCTCGCTACTCTTACGCTCAAGGTCCCTCCTAGCTAGCTCTATACCTAGGGAGTCCCCCCCAGCCACCGCCCGGGTAAGTCTATCATCTATAGATTTCGCCTCCGCGGTCCTATCTAGATTGAGCTGTCGACCGTACTTGGTGGCGAAATCTCTAATCATATGCTTAAGAGAAGCCCACCACCTATTCCCGGTAACCGCCCCCACTAACGCCCGCTGAATTAGGGATTCCAGCCGGTCCCGGAAGTCCCGTGTCTCCAGTAAGGAGGTATTGAACTTCCAGTAGCCGGCTAGACTAGGTCTATTAACTAACCGCAGACTGACTCTAATGAGTTTATGGTCAGTCCACGCTATCAAGTGGAACGTGGGACGACTAACAAAATCAATGTCAGCTTTTCTAACACTCTCTCCAAGTAGGAGCCTACTTTGGCAGTGGGCGAGCTATCTAGCCACGTCCACATCTCCCGCCGTGGGTGATCAAGACGAAACCTGTCGACGAGGCTGTGACGAGTCACGAAGCCGACAAGGCTGCTTTCACACGTTCCCAGCTCCCCGCCCGACCTTATCTATCTTGGGATCAAGGATCGCATTCCAATCACCCATTAAGACTAGCCGCTTCGTATCGTCCAGGAACGGCGCCTACCGACGAAAAAAGGAAACCCTCTCCGCAGCAATATTGGACGCATAAACCGCAACCAGACGGAACTTGAAACTTTTCACGGCAACATCGACCACAACCAGCCGGCCCCCGTCACCTGCAAAAACAACGTCAACATCAGCATCAAGGCTGCGTCCAACTAGCAAAGAAACCCCAGCGCTGGTGCTGCTGCCGTATTCTGAGAAAACGTTAAAGTCGCTTTCCAGCACCCGACAGTCAGCACCGCAAGGGAAGTGGGTCTCTTGCACTGCAGCAACATCTACTCCGAGGTTCCTGAGTTCACCAAGCAAGCGCGCACACTTGCTTGAATCCCTCAGTCCCCTCACATTCAAACTGGCAATGTTTAAAGCCATCAATCCAACTTACCTTATTCAGTGTCGACTTATGGGCCGGAAATCCCCAGGGGTGAGAATGCCAACGGCCTGTCTCAGAGAGCCGGTGCCGAGCTCAGTGTTCACTCCTCCATCCCTAGACACTCCGCCGACATCCAGCGGGAACCGTATTTTTAGTGCTCTATAAAAGGAGGGGTGAACTAAGATAGGGACCCTCCCTGAGCAAAAAGGCAAGCATCTTTTCAAGGAAGAGTGCTCCAATTCCGCCAGCTTTACACCCGTGTCGGTCTGGCGGACCGTATCCAAGAACTTCCATACGCCCTTGGTACGGTCACCAGCCGAACGGATGAAAGTGGTCACCATGGCTGCACTCTTAAAATTCAGTGGGTTATTTCCCTTTTTTTTTCTCGATTTTTTTCCAGTTGCAGTAGCGGCTTTAACATTTTTTTTATTTGATGGTCCGTTACTGCATCTGCATTGATGGCGCATAATTGTTTTGCATTGTATTGTTGAGTTTTTTTCTGGTTCGGCACTGTTTGCCGCCTTTTTAGGATGTGTGGATGATGTGGTCTGGGGGTCTGTTTGAATGGGAGTCCGTTCAGAAAAAAGTTCAGCGGAAGAGAACGGACTCAGGGATGGCAATGACAGTGTTCTAATGATGTTTTGGGGAGATTGTCTTTCGAGAGACTGTGCTCTCCTTACATGCGAATTTTTTCAAACTGGGGATGAAATGGGGGTGTTTCTGTTGGTAAGGGAGGTTGTGGTGGTTGTGGTGGTGGTAATGGGGGTTGTAAATATTGTGGGGGTTGTAGGGGCTCAGGGGGAGCATTCTGAGGAATGCAATATTGAGGAGGGAACATTGGCGGAAGTGGTAGGGGAGGTGGTGGTAAGGAGAGTGGCGGAAAAGGAGCCAGAAGTGGTACCTGAATTGGAACTTGTTGGGGGAGAGGCTGCTTTTGGGGATATGCATTTGAAGGGCCTTCTAATGGGTCTTCGGTGCAGGAAGGTCCTGCACACACTTTTTTGGCAGCCCCTTCCCCGCTGTCCCTTCTTCTTTTCAAGTTCGTTGAGGTTTCCATGTTTTCATGGTCTTCTTTGTTGTTAGTTTTTTTCTTTTTCTTTTTAGCCAATGTGGGTGATACTGGGGATATTGGTGTCGTTGATGTTGCTGTTGTTTTTGCTGTTGTTGGGGTCTGTGGTCCTTTTTGGGTTGTTGGAGTTGAGCTTGTCGTTGTCGACTGTTCTACTGTTGCTGCTGCTGGTTCAGGAGCCTTGGTTTGCTTTTGAGGAGGGGATGCATTTGGACTTTTTTCCCCTTCTTTGGGGGATCCCCTCCTCTTCCGGGTCACCTCGGACCAGCCCTCTTGGTCACTTGTTTTGGGCTGGGCCTGACCCGGGTCTTGGGCTGCCGCTGTCTTACTGATGGTGGTGGTGGTGGCTGTTTTTGAAGCTGTTGATGTTGCTGCTGTTGTTGCTGCTGTTGTTGCTGTATTCTCTGGTTTCTCGGGGCAGAACTTCGAGATGTGGCCAATCTGCTTGCAGGACCAACACCTCGGTCTCCACCCCTCCACCATCACAATCATCTGCCGGTCCCCGCTGATTAGAGTCTCGGGGATGGCTTTGAAGTCATCCTTCGTCAGGCACAGCCGGAAGGCATAATCCCCGTAGGCTGTCCCGGCCGGGGATCTGAGGAGGTTAAACTCTTCAACTTGGCCGTAAGAGCTTAAATAAGCGGCCAAAACCTCCCCAGTAATGCTGGCCGGGACGTTACAAACGGTGACACGGAGCCTACGGGTGCCCCTATACTCCGGCTGTAGCCTGAAGTACTTCGTTGTTATATTGTTGGCTGCCAATTTTGCAGCCTGGTCTTCCGTAGGAAGGAGGACATCCCTCGTCGCAAAACTCTTGCGACAGAAGTACTGGCATGGGATGCCCGCCTTCCTCAACAGCTCCTCGAATGTTTCCTTCTTGAGCCCCACCAACCTCTTAGTCTTCAAGTCCGAAACGACCAGCGAGAGGATCCTTGGCGTTAATTTTTCCACTAATTCAGGGATGGGCAGAATTTCGTTCCCTTTGAAGTACTTTGCATACTTCTCCACCCTATCCCTTTCATAGTCAGCAGGTCCCCTCTGCTGGCCCTTCCCAGGCGTGGGGCTATTTTGGGCCGGCTGTATCGGGCTGTCTTGTGTTGTATCCTGGATTGTCCTTGGCGAATCAGCGGGGACCGGCAGCGATGGCCAATTCGCCCCTATTAAACTCTCTTGTGAGGGTTCAGTTTTGTCATTATCATTTTTTTGGGATGTAGAACCCTCCATGAATGCAGTAGGGCTTGCAGCCATGAGGGTAAAACTAAGGTCCCCACCTGTTGCAAGTGTGGAGGGGCTTCTACTGTTCAACAAAAAAGTAAAAATTATAAAATTAGACACGCCGGAAAAAATACAAAAAGATTAGAACAAGTAGATACCCCTGAAAAATTAAAAACACTCAAGACAAAACACTTAAAAGAAGAAATCAAGTCCGACCACAAGAGAAACAAACGTCGGATAACGAAAACAAGTGACAAACCAAGTTAGACAAAAAAACCGTTACAAGCAACAACTTCTCCGGTAAGCTTGCAAAGAAAAATAAAATTAAAGTCCAATGAAAAAACAAGTCTTACCGAGATAATAACACTGTTTTAACTTTTAACAAATCAGGTAACAATCCAATAATAATCAAAGTTAACGGAGTGGATGCATCGTAGGCTTCTTCCTACTACTCTCGCTTCTACCTTGATATATTTCTTCCAGTTGGCTTTATTTCCGACAAAGTATATAAAGTTTACTTTTCGGTGGGCACAAGGCCCGAGAATTTTGGGGGGGGGGTAAAGGGAAAGGGACGAAAACTGTATTATTCTATGTAGCCCTAGCTAGTCTCTCTCATCGTCCACAATCATTCTTTCCATTCATTCCATACAATAAATTTCTTCATCCACCCAACCACGCCACAACCACCAAAATACCTCATTTGCTCCATGAAACCCTACTTAAAACCCGAAAAAATTTAATGACGTATGTACAGCGAGTGAAAGGATGATGGGGGATTGGAGAAAAAAGCCCCAGAATAAACAAAACATAAACCCGGTTGGTTTCCCTCCCATCCCCCCTTCTATGTTCTGGAGAGTCGACTGTTTTCTGGTATCTGGGCAAGACCCAAAAACAAGCCGAAGCTTTCCCTATGGGGGGGGCAATCCTAAGGTTAAACGGGATAAAATAACAAACGGAAAAGGGCATTGGTCAGGAAAGGGAAATGAACTTGGAAAACAGAACTGTGTGATCAAGATCCTCAAAGGGGGGCCGGGACTTCCTTTTTTTCAAGAAGTGGTAGAAGGATAAAAAAAAAAGAGAAAACGGGGAATGGGGAGGATCTTGAGGGGAAACTAACATCTAAGTGGTGGGGACAATGACACACCTCACTCCACTAGCTAGGGGGTCTAGTTATCCTAAGGAATTCAAAAAATGCCTACTTACCCGGGGTGGGGTCCCGAAGGACCCGGACCATCGTCGCCATGCGCAGGCAGAGGAGGGAAGGATGACTCCAACGTTGCTCCCTTGCATACGACCAAGCTCGCTGCATGCACCCACCTTTTGCTGAATGTTATGCGGTCCAAGCATCTTCTATCGCATCTAATCTTGACCCTAAGCAGATGCCTAAAGAACAAGATCAGATCACGATAAGAAAAGTTTGCACCCTCATACAATCCCTTGTTTCGCGTCAGCCAAATCACCATTCTAGCCACGGCTAGGATCACGAAAAACACCATACGCTTCTCACCTCGATACGGAGGGTTAACGTTATCCACGACGTAACCAACGTCGAGCAGCACGAGCTCTCTAGGGCTGATGCGAGCCGTCCACTCCTCGACGTGGCTCCAGAACGGGCGAACCCGCTCGCAGTAGTAGAAGGCGTGCAAAGCCGTTTCCTCTAAACCACTGGCGCAGCGGGGGCAGTCAGGCATATCTGCTATGCACGCTCTGTAAGCCCAGTCGTTGAGGGCCAACGCGTTTCGAGCTAGCCGCCAGGTGAGCGAGAACTCGGAGTTGCTCAAGAAGCCCGAACCTGGCGCCCAATTCCACTCGGAGCGAATCTCCTCCGCCGACCAGCCAAGCCGCTCCACCAGAGGATCCGAGGCGGAACCCACCACTAATCCCCTATACAGCTCCTTACGAGTCCATGAGAGGTCACTGGACCGAGGAAGATTTCGAAGGGCCCTGCGGCACTCGATGACGAATGGTGGCTCGTCCCTTGGCCTACGACGGCCTTCAGCCTCGGGACACAACTTCAGGTCGGGAAAGGCAACTCCAACCTTGAGGCTCCACACCGCGTCCGACGTCAACGACCGGCCCAGGTAAGCCAGTCTCTCAGCGAGCCGGTGGCTCTCGAGATCCGGCATCCCCAGACCCCCATTGCAAGGACGTTGATAGCAGACCTGCCTACGCACCAACGGGCTTCCACCTTTCCAAAGAAGCTTGAAAAGGGATCGTATCAGCGCCGCCCGATGATCCTTAGGCAGAGGAAGTACGGACAAACGGTAAAGGATCAAGGGGAAGATGTGCACGGCACACACCTCCGCCCTGCCCTTTAAGGACAACCGCCTTCGAAGCCAGGTAGCCACCTGCGCTTCTACCTTGGCCCGTACCTCCAACCAATTACGCTCCAGCTGGAGGCCCGGCCCGAACCACACCCCGAGGATGCGGACGGGACCGTCACTCCAGCGGAAGGGCCCTGGCAGGGGAACGCTGCCCCTCCAGGCACCCAACCGCAAGCCTTCGCTCTTGTCAAAGTTGACCTTGGCACCAGCTACCTTTTCGTATCTCGCAACCGCCTCCTTCACAGCCTCTATGTCCCGACGCCCAGACACAAAGACCGTGATATCATCAGCGAACGCGGATATCTTGGCTCGGACGCTGCCGCTTAGCAAGATTCCGCGCAGGGCCGGACGAGCCCCTCCATCCCTAAGCCTTCGGAGCAGGGGCTCCAGAGCAAGGACATAGAGAAGGGGGGACAAGGGGCAGCCTTGCCGGACCGATCGCTCGATCGCAAAAGCCCCCGAACACCTCCCGTTCACCTGCACCACCGCCTGTGGGTTATGGTACAGAATGCTAATCCATTTGCGGAACTCCGGTTGGAATCCGGCGGTCTCCAAAACCGCCGCCAAGAACCGGTGGTCCACCCTATCGAAGGCCTTGGACTGATCCAAATTGATCAGCGCGGCTCTCGTGTCGTCTTTTATCCCCTCTAGGATCTGGCGCACCAAGTGCAAGTTGTCCCGGATCGATCTTCCCTTCACAGCGTAGTTCTGCTCAGGGCCGATCAGATCACTGATGACAAGCTGCAAACGGTTCGCCAAGACCCGGGCCAAAATCTTTAACTCTGTGTTAAGCAGAGTTATGGGCCTGTAATCATCTAGATCCCCCCGAACATGCCTGCCACCTTTCTTCAGCAATGTGATCACACCTTTGGTGATGCTACCAGGGATGGCTCCCTGGGCAAGCCAATGGTTGAACACATTCGTCAGAATAGGGGCAAACATGTGCGACATCCTCAAGTACACTTCGTAGGGTAAACCGTCCAGTCCAGGCGACTTGTTAAGGCCGACCTGCTTCATCGCACTACGGACTTCGCATTCTGTAACCGCACCCTCGCAACTAGCCGCTTCCGCCTCCCCAAGGCGGGGGAAGTCGGCTAAATAGTCACGAAACTCCTGAGCCTGGAGGTCAGGACAGCGGGCAAAGCGATCTCGAAAGTGTGCCCGGAAAGCCTCACGAATCTCACGGCTCGATCTCAGCACGCGCCCGTCCGGGGCGTTAACGTACTCGATATACCGACAAGGGAACCTTCTCAACTCTTCCCTACGCAATAACGCGCTGCATTTCACGGCTTCGTTCGAAACTCTTTTTAGCCTATTTCTAACTACGAAACCCTTGTAACGCTCGCTAGCCTCGCGCTCAAGGTCCCCCTTAGCTAGATCTATGGCTACGGAGTCCCCCCCTTCCACCGCCCGGGAAAGTCTATCTTCTAAGGATTTCGCCTTCTTAGCCCTATCTAGAGCGAGCTGCTGGCTGTATTTGATGGCGAAATCCCTAATCCTATACTTAAGGGATACCCACCACCTATTCCTAATAACCGCCCCCACTAACGCCCGCTGAATTAGGTTTTCCAGCCGCTTCCGGAAGTCCCATATCTCCAGTAAGGAGGTATTGAACTTCCAGTAGCTGGCCAGACTAGGCCTATTGACTAACCGCAGGCTGACCCTAACAAGTTTATGGTCAGACCGCCCTAACCAGTGGAACGTGGGACAAGCAACTAGGTCACTGTCAGCTCTACTCACTAACACTCTGTCCAGGTAAGACCGGACCTGGCCAGAGGGCGAATTTCCTATCCACGTCCACATCTCCCTCCCTGGGTGATCGAGACGGAACCTGTCGACCAATTCGAACTCAGTCAAAAAGTCCGACAGGGCGCTGTCACACCTTGCCACACCGCTAGCACCCCGACCGGCCCTATCTAGATTGGGGTCAAGGATCGCATTCCAATCCCCCACTAGAACTGTCCGCTTCGAAGCATCCAGGAACGACCCTAACCGCCGAAGGAAGGAGCGTCTCTCCGCAATGCTATTGGGCACATGAACCGCAGCTATTCGGAACTTGAAGGTCTTCACGGCAACATCAGCCACCAGCAGCCGGCCCCCGTCACCTGCAAAGACAACATCAACAATCGCATCAAGGCTGCGTCCAACTAGCAGAGAGACACCAGCGCTGAGGCGGCTGCCGAATGCTGAATAAACGACAAAGTCGTTCTCCAGCACCCGACAGTCAACCTTGCAAATGAAGTGAGTCTCCTGCACCGCAGCGACATCCACGCACAGGTTCGAGAGGTCCGAAAGCAAATGCGCACACCTGCTTGCGTCCCTCAGTCCCCTCGCATTTAAACTAGCAATGTTTAAAGCCATCCTGGCACACTTACCTAGTCAGTGTCGACGATGGGCCGGAAGTCCTCGGGGGTGAGGATGCCAACAGCCTGTCTCAAGGAGCCGGTGCCGAGTTCAGTCGTAATTCGGCACTTCCTGGACACTCCACCGACATCCAGCGGGAACCGCACCTTTAGACACCTATATAAAGAGGGATGAACTAAAATGGGGGTCCTCCCCGTACAAAATGGCAAGAATCGCTTCAGAGAGGAGTGCTCCAACTCCGCCAGCACAACGCCCGTGTCTGTCTGACGGACCGCGTCCAAGAACTTCCACACGCCCTTGGAACGGTCGCCAGACGAACGGACGAAGGTGGTCACCATGGGTGCACTCCTAAAGTTCGTTGGATCACAAATGTTTTTTCCCTGAATTTTCTCCAGGTCCAGCAGTGGCTTCAGTGTCTTCCGGAGCTGGTAGTCCGTCACGGATTCCAGCCCGACAGTACACAGAGCCACTGCCTTGCTGCATTGTTCTTTGGTTAGCTCTTTCTTTTTGGTATGCCGCCGGGATTTCCTTTGTGCGGGATCTGCCGACGTTGTAGCTGGTTCTGCTGCAGGTGCTGGATCTTTCTCCAATGCTGCTGGAAACAGTTCCGGAGAGGAGCATGGGCTAAGGGAGGGAAGGGAAAAGGTCCTCAGCAGACTTTTTTGGGACAGTCTATCATGGGACTGGGACCTTACAATTTGATGGGGGCGAGTCTTTGTTGGCTGGGGAGGGCGGTGTGACAGTTCAGGGGGTTGTGGGGATTGTGAGGGTTGAGAACATTTTGGTTCAGACGGGGCATGTTGTTGAGTGGGGTATTGAGGGGGAGGTGGTGGCGGACATGGTGGAAGTATTAGTGGAGGAGGAGGTGGTAGAGGAAGAATAGGTGGAGGAAGTGATAGCAGAGGAGGCGGGATTTGCGAATCCGCTGGAGCTTGATGAGGGAGAGGTTTAGTTTTAGGAAGGAAGGCATGAGAGGGGCCTTCAAGGGGATCCTCAGGGCAGGTTGGCCCAGAGCAGACCTTCTTAGCTGCACCCTCTCCGCTGCTCCTTCTCCTCTTCAAGTTCGTAGCCGTCTCCATTGGTGTATCTACGGATTTCGGTGCGGGGGAACTTTGCTTGTTTTTAGCTTTTTTCCTCGATTTTGACAAAGGAGGATGCTCCGTGATGTGTGCTGGGATTGGCGCTGTCACTGATGTATAAATATCAGTTTCTATTGGAGACACTGTCTTCTTTGTAGCTGGTTCCACTTCCTTTACAGGAGAGGCAGATGATGGCTTGCCCTCGGATTTTTGAGGGGATTTCTTTTTTTTACTTCGATTGACTTCAATCCACTCCTCCACTGTTTTGGGTGTAGGAATGTCTTGTTCTTTCTCCCTTGTTGGGACTGTGGGAACTGCTGTTGCTGTGGTTTCTGTGGCTGCTGTGGCTTCTGTGGCTGCTGTGGCGGCTGCAGCAGCTGGGGCTTGTGGTGGATCCTTTTTAGGACAGAACTTCGCAATATGCCCCAACTGCTTACAGCTCCAACAGCGCGGGCGTCTTCCTTCCACAATTACCATCATCTGCCTCCCTCTGCTTACAATGGTTTCCGGGATCGACTGGAAACCCTCCCGAGCTAGGCACATCCGGAACACGTAGTCCCCGTAGGCGGTCCCGGCTGCTGACCTGAGGAGGGTTATTTCCTCTACGTTCCCGTACGAACTGAGGAACGCGGCCAGTACTTCTCCAGTTAGAAAAGCCGGGACGTTACAGATGGTAACCCGAATCCTACGGGTGCCTAGGTATTCCGGCTGCAGCCGGAAGAATTTTGTCATAATATTGGACGAAGCAACCTTGGCCGCCTGGTCGCTGGACGGGAGCAGGACATCCCATGTCGCAAAACTCCTTCTGCAGAAGTATTGGCATGGGACGCCCGCTTTTCTCAGAAGGTCCTCAAACCCTTCCTTCTTTAGGCCAACGAGCCGCCTAGTTTTTTGATCCGTCACCACCAGAGAGACGATCCTTGGCTCTAGTTTCTCGACGAGTTCCGGGATGGGCAAAATCTCATTGCCCTTAAAATAGTTGGCATATTTGCCCACCCGGTCCTTCTCGTATTCGTCAGGCCTTTTCTGTACGATTTTCCATGGTGACGGATTTTCATGCTGGCTCTTTTGCCCTGGTGGTATAGGGCTTCCTGATTCAGAAGGAAGGGATGGCCAGTTTGAGCCGATCAAGCTCAAAGGTTGCGACTCTTCCGACTGCCTCGGGAGGGCTTCTTTTCCTTGATTATCCGTAATAGTAGGAACATTGTGGTTGGTACGGTCAAGTTGCTTGTCAGATGAAGCGGAGGACGGAGAAGAAGACCCCTCCATGATTGCCAAAAATTAGCAATCAGGAGGGCTAACGTAAAATGCGGTGTAAAAAGTGATTTCTCTGAGATCTAAATTTAAACTAAAAATGACCGAGCAGTAAAAAATTAAAGTCAAACTAAAAGAGTGGCAAAAGCTGAACTAAAGAGTGCCGAAATTTAAGTCAGTCCAGTAGAAAAGAAAAAGATTGGTAAGACAACACTAAAATTCAACTGAAATTAGGTCAAAACAAGTCTTACCACGATTTGTCTTTTTTCTTAAAAAAATTGCATTGAAAACACGTAGCTTATCTGAAAAAAAGAAACAAGCCTAACTCGGAGAACAACGTTGACCTCGTCAGTAAGTTTCGCCTCTTCTTCCAGTTGGCTCCTGAGTTCAAATGCTCTTCTTCGTTTGGACTTTTATTTACTACTGAATTTTAGGTAGTTTTGGAGGTGGTCTACTGGGGGGGGGGGATATTAATTACATTTTTTTTTTTTTTAGGAAAGCTGCAGGGCTGGACGAAATTCCCCCGGAAGTATGGAAGACCAGACAATTCGACGACATACTGCTCCGCCACTGCAACGCAGTATACAATCAAAATCCGATAGATAGATGGATGAAGGGATGCATACTCCCCTTCCCTAAAAAGGGGGACCTCGGATTAGCCAAAAACTACCGAGGCATAACACTTACATCCATAGCTGCCAAAATCTACAATGCCCTACTACGAAACCGAATAGAACCCAAAATCGGCAACATACTTAGAAAAAACCAAAATGGCTTCCGAAGAAATAGATCCACGACCTCACAAATATTAACCATCCGCAGAATCCTTGAAGGTGTACGGGCAAAGAACCTACAAGCGACATTAATATTTGTCGACTTTACCAAGGCTTTCGATTCCATTCACAGAGGAAAGATGGAACAAATCCTACTAGCGTACGGCATACATAAAGAAACCGTAGCAGCAATAACGATTCTCTATAGAAACACTAAAGTAAAAGTACGATCACCGGATGGAGACACAGAATACTTTGACAATGTAGCAGGAGTATTACAAGGGGACACGCTGGCCCCGTACCTCTTTATCATTTGTCTAGATTACGTACTTAGAACATCGATTGACAAAATCAAAGAGAATGGCTTCGAACTGATGAAGAAAGGAAGCAAAAGGTACCCCGCAACAACAATTACCGACGCCGACTACACCGATGACATAGCGATACTGGCAAATACACCTGACCAAGCCGAAACACTACTGCATAGTTTGGAACGAGCAGCAGCAAGCATAGGCCTCTATGTTAATGCACACAAAACGGAATATATGTGCTATAACCAAACGGGGGACATCTCCACTCTAGAAGGAACCCCTCTTAAACTAGTAGACAAATTCACTTACCTAGGAAGCAGCGTCGAATCAACCGAAAAGGACATCGAAACGAGGTTAACGAAAGCATGGACAGCTATCAATAGGCTATCGATTATATGGAAATCAGACCTAACCGATAAAATGAAACGCAGTTTCTTCCAGGCAGCGGTCACATCGATACTGCTATATGGCTGCACTACATGGACGCTAACAAAACGGCTGGAGAAGAAGCTAGATGGCAATTACAGAAGAATGCTGCGTGCAATCCTGAACAAGTCCTGGCAGCAACACCCCACAAGACACCAACTGTACGGCCACCTGTCCCCTATCACGAAAACTATTCAAGTTAGACGAACCAGACATGCAGGACACTGCTGGAGAAGCAGAGATGAACTCTTAAGAGATGTACTCTTATGGATCCCCACACATGGCCGCGCAAAAGCAGGACGACCAGCACGAACGTACATTCAGCAGCTATGTGAGGATACGGGATGTTGTCCTGAAGACCTGTCTGGGGCGATGAACGATAGGGAGGAGTGACGAGAGAGGGTCAGGGATATCCGTGCTACCAGCGCGATATGATGATGATGATATATGACAAAAACTAACACAAAAATGTGTTAGAATTCCCGTGCTATCGTAGGTCATCGAAATGGCTGAGCGATAAGTTTCTAAGCCAAGCGTAAAGTTAGGCGGGTTTCGATTCGAGCACGAAGCGTCCTGCGTGTCAAGCCACACTGAAGAGTTGCGATACAACGAAACAGTGGGTGAAAAAATATATATATAAAGAGTGAAAGTAAATATGGATAAAATCCGACAGTATGAAGGTAGCAGAAAAAACATAATCCAAATAGGTAGAATGTATTATGATGTAAAGTCTACGTTAACGTTTCGGTTTCAGTAACCATTATCAGGACTTGGATATCAAAATAGTTCACATAGCGATGGATGCTTGCTAACAGGAGCAAATGAGAAATATACAACGAAAAGATACATAAACGTGCTCATAGCGTTCATAATTCAAAACTCATAAGAACGTGTCTGGCATGTGGAAAAATATTTGAAAATGTTGGATTTCCCAAAGAAACGAGACAAAACCTCCCTTTTATTGCGAAATACGGAACGACAAGTAAGTCTTCATCTAAAGTGTGTTAGATTTCGACGACAAAGAATATGTTTGCGTACGTTAAGTTAGCGTGGAAGTCCTATCAAGGGTGCTTGGTGACTGTCAGTGTCTCGCCCTTGCTATTATCAGATCAAGAGCTCTTTACAAATTCCTTTTGGATCAGTCTCATAGAAAATGGGGTGGTATTTGTACCGGCGATTTGGAGAGTTTCATTATTCTATAAATTACCACCCACTAAAACGGAAAGGGCCAGGGTTCTTTAATATCTGAAATATACGTCTGTTTCATTGACTTTTAAAAGACAAATCTCTATTTTCAAACAATCTTACTAAATCCATTTTACTTCGAACTTGACTGACCACAGCGACCCATAAAAACACTCACAATTTCTTGTAGCTGGGAACTGAACCTCAATCTGCATTTGACGATAACTTCGACGCTAATTTTTGTCATATTCAATAGGCTGGCTAAGCTGTTAAGTATAAAATTCCTTTTATTTGCGATTGTTGATATTTACATATTTTTTATGATTACTAAAGAGTTTGTTTCACACTTTCATATGGCAAGATACATTCTTATTTAATACGAATATTTTGTAGAGATTTTTGTAACTTAAAGAATAGATCATAACAAATACTAGCACTCCGTTTCAGAATGTAGCTGCGAGTAACTTCTGTGGAGAGGTACGACACACTCTCGAGATATTCTGTGGGGGAAGTTACCAATCAGATGCTGTTTAGTTTCATAGCCATGACACCATTTTTTGTGGGTCTTAATTTCCTACTGATACCCAATAGAAAGGAATGAACACCCTTATCTTTTTCTAGCTAAGGATTAAGTAATATCATGATTGTTCTCCTACAAAGGTAGCCTTAGCATTAAATAACCCATGCAGTCTGATATGACATTGAAGCAAAGAAACCAAGCCAAACAAGCAAGATGATATAAAAAATAATTTCTGCTAATTTGAAATCGGAATACCAATTCCATTTCTTTTTACTGCCGTAGAATTTTACCGAAAACAAGAGAAAGTGTTGGAACGAGATCCCCTGGGATAGGCGATATTTGTCTCTGCCTCCCACCAGACAGGACTTGACACAAGGTCTTTTTATAGTGATGGTTTAGGGAGGTCGGGCACCAGCTGAGGCTCGAGTCCTTCTGGACGTATGCTGGTCATCGGCTCCATTAGTGATTGATGAGTCAAATACTTGACTTGAACTCATTCTATATATAACGTGAGCCCGGTACGGATACCTGCACATAGCTTGTCATAGACCTGGGAGTCTAGTGCTATGCAATTTTATCAATGCAGCTCACCCAACCGAAGGTTGCCCAGCCGAACCCGGGGGCCGTTCAGCCTCGAGTCTGCCATTGATCTTCGATACTCCGTCCTCACAAATGCCAGACAGCCCAAAAAAGTGCAATGTAAGGCTCCTGTGCCGGGTGTATATCTCCTGGGATAGACGTTGAATTTAAGTTATCGTAAAGTTAATCATATTCTGACACCGCTCTCTGGACGGTAACCAAACAGTTTCATGAGTCGTTGCTTTAAATTATTGAGAAAATAAAATTTTTATGTCTTGCTAATGTTAAGAAGTTAAACTTCTACCATCAGTCTACTCCTACATGAATGTGTAAGTGTGATCTATCAGATAAAATAAAATGGGGTTTCTTCCAAGTTGTGGTTATATCAATTATAATGTATGGATGCACCCCCTTATACTCTAACAAAACGCATAGACAAATACCTAGATGGGAACTAAAGAAGAATACTACGATCTTTTTTGAACAGATCCTGATTGCATTACCCAACGAAACAATAGTTGTACGTCCAATTACCTCCTATCTCAAAAACCATCCTAGAAAGACGAACAAGATATGCGGGACAGTTCTGGAGAAACAAAGTCGAATTTAAAAGTAACGTTCTTCTATGGACTCCAACACTATTGTTGGCCAAGAATCTATTCATATAAGCTTTGTACGGACACAGGATTTACTTTGGTTAGGGACAATTGGAAAGCGAGATCCAGCATGACGTCATGATGATGATGATGATGATTTATTTCTTATGTTAATTTCTCTGTTTCTTTTCAATTCAGTGGTTGCTGTTTTTCTTCTTTTTTAAAACTTCTTTCTCTCATTCAAGTTATATTGTCTTTCTGTCTGCTATTCCTTCACTCGTGCTTTCTACGTTCTTTTATCTTCTTGCCTCTTTGAACTATTTTGTGAAATTTATCCGTTAGTTTCATTTGCAACAAAACAAAGATTGTAAATATACGGATTACTTTAGGGTTAGACGATTCTGTTCAAAGAGAATTTTCGGCAAAATGTTAAAGCTGTTGTCTGCCCTCGGGGCAAGGTAAATAGCCGCTACAATTTAATCGCTTGACATTTCACCATTGACCACTGACATTTCAAACAATCATTGATAGATAAAAACGTCTATTTTTATTTCAATTATGGCCATCTATTAGAAGCATTTATAATGTGTTTTTCTGCAAATCCTAAATACGATGATTCTGTACGAGTTGATATTTCGGAAGTTTTTTTTTTTAGGATTTGCTTATTAATTCATTATTTGTCGATTATATGTTTTCGGAATTGCAATCGCAAAACACATACGAACACACATACATAAACAAACAAATACACACACACATATATATATATATATATATATATATATATATATATATATATATATAAGTGTGTGTGTGTGTGTGTGTGTGTGTGGTTGCGTGTGTGTAAGAGAGACAGAGAGACAGACAGAGAAAGAAAGTAGTTTAAAAGGTATCAAGACTTAATACAAAAATAAACAAGAAAAGTAAATATTCTCAATAGTCTTCATAAGACTACGCCATTTCTTTTATGTTTCTCGATATCTTTTTTCTTGAGATGAAATCTCCATTTTCTCTTGAGTTAAAATAAGCTGAGAGAATCCCAGCTAAAGATTATGAGTTACCCTAAACTTTGTGTCGTGATTATGACACTAAACTACATCTGATTGTAAGGTTTATTTCTGAATCTGGAAAAGATAGAGTACTCCTTTATTGTCATTACACCCAGGTCCACTCTGACCTATCAGTCTCATCTATGGGTCGAATAGATATGTATTAAATCGTTCATATTCAATAGGACCGAGTGAAAAAAGAAAAAAAATCTTTAGAAATAACAAAAGCACGTAAAATTGAATGTACAATGAGCGCGATTCCTAAAACTCTCTTCTTGAAATAACCCCCGTTGGGCTGATATGCCGTTAAATCTAATTAATCAACCAATCTGTCAGACCAGAAGATTCAATCGACAAAATAATCCAAAATGTTGACTAAAATACAAGTCACAGCAACAAGAAAAAAAAGAGAACGTCAGAACGTGGTCACTGAAAATTCCCACTCACTTTATTATTGATATTGCAACTTCCCGCTGGACCGATCTGAAAATCTGGAGTAGTATTCTTGAATCATTGAAAGGGTACTTTACACTCCCCAGATCTTCAAGATGCTTGTCTGTAGTGAAATCCCAAACGTGCTCGACTGTGACGTCAAAGTAAGCGAATCGCACTATAACGTATACTTTCGGATTAATACTCGTTGGAATGGTAAGAACCCTCTTTTTCATTCAGCTGCAGGTTAAGTAGTATCCCTGCAGTTCTTTTACCAGAGTACTTTTGGTATTAGAATAACTTTGACGTTTGACATACGTTTAAACAAAGAAACCGAACACAAGATCATCAGGAATCGAGCTTTTTAGATGTGGGCATCTAGGGCAACTTTTTTTTGGTGAATGTAAGGTTTTACTCTTCTTTAGGTGATACAATCAGCATATTCTAAACCTCATCGACAGGGAGGGTGCTTTCTAGTTATTCTAGTCGATTATATGTTTTGGAAAAAAAATGAAATATTTTTAAAAGTTGTCACCAGTTATCTTTTAGTATCTTATAAAGGTGATGGAAGTCTGTCTGATGTCGTTGCTAACGTGAGATATTATAATAAGCGATTTCGAAATCCAGTCGAGATGTTACGTTCATTTTAAGACTAATTACGCTTACGAAAGGTTTGAATTCCCTAATCCTTCAGTTACTGGTTAAATTGTACCACTACTGTTCTTCAATTATTCTTCGGCATTAGATAATCCAAAAATGTTAATATGCCGTTAAACAAAGAAACAGTACATAATCAAACTAAACCAAACCAATCAAGGAAAAACGCCTAAAACTATCTTTAAAATAATTCTTTAGATTGATTTGCCTGCTATAAAAATTTTAAAGTTGAAATACTTGAAGTGTTTCTTGGATTCTTGTTTATTTATTAATGTATTTATTAACGTTGTTATTTCTTCATTGTGATAGCCTAACTTGAATGAATGAATCTTTAATGTTAATTGCTATAGTGAAAAGAAAAAAAAAAGAATCTGTTAATCGATAACAGAGATTTGGCTTTGTTAAAAGCAGATAAGAATTTTGTGTCCGGCGTCGGTCGGTGAAATTATCAAGTTAACAATGAAAGCAGCTCCAAGGCAAAATTGAGATGGCAATGGCTGTCGGGAAATTCAATTTCAGAACGGATGTACCAGAGAGAGAGAGGGGGGGGAGAAACGACAATGGGAAGACAGATAGTTGATGTCATCTTGAAAACGACGCGGTGCGATTATATAGAAGATTAAATCTTTACAGACATCAAAGCAAGAAAAAAATCAAAATTAAAATTAGTTTTGAAATTGAATTCAAATATATTAATTAATAAACAAAATCAAACGAAAGTATCGATGCAAAGTATTCCCTTTAAATATAGAAAAAATAATTATTGACAAGTGACTCCTATCGCTCTTCGGAATTCCATGAAGGAATCTAACTCGACAATCTTTTATGTGATGGAATAATTTGATATTTAAACATAGTTTAACATTTTATAAATCGTTATTTTTTTATTTTCTTTAGATAATATTTTTTTAAAAATTTGTTATACGACAGACACTTTCAAATAAATAGATTATAAGTAAAAGTAAAGTTGGTGACCTTAGTCGAGAGTGACCTGAAGGCTCCTTTTCAATAGCTACTACACTGAGGCGTAGGGGGGAGGTGCTACTCCATTCCCAGGATTGCTCCACTTTACCCTTGATCCTCACCTAAAAGTACTGAGTGTTTAGCAAGGCGGTATCAAGTACCATTTTTTTAGTCTTTGGTATGACTCTAACTGGGATTGAACCTCGGTTTCCCGGACGAGTGGCGATCACTCTACTCATAAGGCTAATGGCCCGATTATACAGTTAATAAGGCGTAAATTATTTACTTGTCATCATTCGAGAACAGAAGTCAGGTATCCCTTAAAGAACATAAAACTTTTCGAGTAACAGGTACTTACTCTACAAGGCTGTTATGAATAAACTCCTGGGCTGGGGGTTGTATTTTGAGTTTTCTTTCTTGTCAAGAGTCATGTCTTCCCGGTTATTTTTCTATGGTCGGAGGACGGAGTTTGTGAAAATTACAATATATTTCTAGAAAGGTTTATAATTTTGACGGTGTTAATTCAATTTACAAAAAAAAAAAAAACAAAAAAAACCTGGGGGTGTCCATGTGGTGTAATGGTTAAAGTGATGGACTGCAGACTAGTAGAAAGTGAGTTCAAACTCCCGTGGCGTTATTACGTTTACTTTCGGACAAATACCTTTAGGAAACATATGAAGCCCCTTATCCTCCCAGGAATGGGTTAAATAAAACCGCTACTATTCTTCAAAAAGGATGACTTTGCATTAAATGACCCACAAGGATTGATATGCCAATAAACTAAAAACAAAGTGCCTATCATTTTTACATCATCAGCAGCATTTTGTTGAGTCCACTTCAAACTTTAGGTACCCACCAAAGAATTTATGATCTAGAGAGGAATTGTTCTTTATTCGAATAGAGTAGATTGTCCCATTAAATAAGAGGAGCTTAACTCATAAGAGATGTACTCTTATGGACCCCCACACATGGCCGCGCAAAAGCAGGACGACCAGCACGAACGTACATTCAGCAGCTATGTGAGGATACAGGTTGTTGTCCTGAAGACCTGCCTAGGGCGATGAACGATAGGGAGGAGTGGCGAGAGAGTGTCAGGGATATCCGTGCTGCCAGCACGATATGATGATGATGATGATGACTTTAAATAAATAGGTCGAAGTGAAACTGACACTATTGTCTAGAATTTAAAATCGACTTGATGATTCTATTTTATTGCACTTATAATTTCTGCGCATCTATGACTTTATTAATAGTAAGAAATAACATACTCAAGTTATAATTTCCAGAGGAAAGTAAATAATTAATAACGGGAATAAACATGAATAAAATAAATAAATCTTTCTCCTAATGTAATTAAAACTAATTCATTATGAATAAAAGTTTTATCCAGAGGAAGAAGGTATAGTTCTGTATATTACAAAAGTTTTTTTGAGAATATCAAGTTCTAAGACCAGGATTTGGAATTTTGATTCTCAAGATGTTTTTAGTTGCAAGACTAGTTTAAAATAGTCTTCCGAAATCAAATCTACTTCTACTTATTTCTGGTATTTACTGTGATATTTCAATAACAGTATATAAATAATTTTAATACAATTAATAAAGCATAAAAAAGTCTAATTGTTTTTCTTCATAATCAGCATGGTTTTACCCAATTCACTTCTGATCATAATCATGGCCCCACCCACAAAAATATAATATTGAGGGATAAATAGGCTCTTACTCCACCAGGCTTACTGCGATGTGTTGCCTGGGTTGAAATCAGTGTTTTCTTTTTCCTAAAAGCCAAATATTTTACCAAGAGAAGAAGAATAGATTCTTACCTACTCTGCTGACATCAGTGTGAAGAAAACACATCTTCGTTTAGAATGTGAACTTGGCTTGATTATTTCATCTTTTTTGTTCTTACAATCTTTACACATCTATCCAGGTTTTCAAGATTAAGAACTAAAATACTGACATTCAAATTGAAAAAGGAAATAAATAATCTGAATACACATAAAGCTATGACTGAATTCGATCTTTATCATAAGGTAATTATAATGGATTAATTTTTAATAAAGATTTTCCCAAGAGGAAGCAGAGATAATCTCAAGTCTGTCAAACATCAAGTTCTGTTGCCAAGACTTTGAATTCTAATTCCCAAGGTAGGAAGATGTTCCAAGTAGGGAGACTTGAAAAACGTATTCTTCCGAAATCTAATTTCTCTCTTAGTTTATCTGGTATTTACTTTGCTGAGTGGATAACAGTATATTGCTGGGAAGGTTAATAAATTTAGTATAATTAATAAATCGTAAATGGTTTCAAACATTTTTCATCATCATCAACATTTTACTCAGTCCACTTTAAAGATTTAGTATATCCTCAAGAATTCAAGATCCGGGGAGTTATAAGCGCTTTCTCTGCTGCCTATGATGTATTGCAGGGCGGGGTTGAATTCAGATTTTCTTCATCACCAAGACACTAGTGTGCAGACAAGACAATAAAATCTTTAAGAATTTGGACTCAACCCGATGATTGCATTTTCCTTACACTTTCAATTCGCACCCATCTATCTATTTTTTATATAAAAAAGTAAAATACTAAAATTAAGATTTCAAAAAAGTTATGAATAATAATTAATGTTAATAAATATGAAACAGAGAATAAAACAAATCTATTTCTCATGAAGTGATTAAAATTAATTAATTTTGAATTAAAATTTAGCGTAGGTGTAAGTCGAATAGTTATGTATCACCCGAGTGTTATATATATTTAAGGCGAGGATTCTAATTTCACACCTCAAAAAAGTATTTTAGGAATTACTTGAAAACTGGACAAACATAGTCTCGTGGAATCCAGTTTCCCTCTACTTGTTTCTGGTATTTACTGTGCTGTGTAGATAAAAATATATATAGCCAGAAAATTCAATAAATTCTTTCTTTTTGTACAACTGTTATTTAATGTTATATTCAACAATCCAACAATTTGTAATACGATTCTTAATTTGTTAATGTCTTTCTTCGTATTCGTTGTTAAAATATCCAACTGAGAAGACATTTTATTTTATTATCTTTGATACAGACTCCTTATTTCTGATTTTGAAAACAGTCGCATTTAAATTGACTTGTTCTCAGATTTCAAAGTAGAATTTTTTCCACGCACTGAGTAAACTTTCATCAGTCGAATGGCACACTTAAATTGTTTAGATAAAATACCGTTAATGCTGACCCTCTGGTAAAATTGATCGCTGAACATATATTCTTTCTCCGTTTAAATATATTTTTTAAGGTGTGATGAGTAAAATGATGTAGAAGAAAAATACCTTTCATTGCTTTAAGATGTTTTTAGATAGATTTCTTCCGCGGTATCCAATTAAAATTGTACTCTATCTTATAAAAGATTTTTTTTTCCATTTAGTTCATGAAATTTATACATAAATCTAATAACTATTATGGCGTAGAGTAAGTAATAATTTTACCTCAAAATTTAATCAAATCTAGAAAGATGGATACTAAAATTCAATCGGTGTGTATATTTTGGGGGATTGTTGAAGGTAATTAGGCGAGAAAAATGGTGATACCTTTCGGAACCCAATTATCATTTGATTATTGTTCATGATTTGGTTTAGTTTAGTTTGGCGGTATATCAACCATTGAAGGTCATTCAACTGCAAATTCTCTTTATACATAAAACATAGATTATTTCAAAGCATATTTAGTTGATAACATTTTTAAACAAGCCGAAACTCATTCTTGTGCACATAATTAAATGTTTCAAGTTTGTTTTGACTTTATACTATACGTTGGCATAATGGTTAGAGTGTTCGCTACTGACTCAGAAGACTCAAAAATGGTACTTGGTGACTCCTTGCTTAAAACTCAGTATTTTAAGGTACAAATTAAGGGTAAAGTGGAGAAATCCAGGGAAAGGAGTAGCACCCTGCCTTAAACCTTGGTGTAGTAGCTATCGAAAAAGGAGACTTAGGGTCACCCTCGACAACGATCGCTAACTTTACTGATGGCATATTAACCATTTTTGGTTATTAATTGCCGAGTCCTTTTTATACACGGTCTTACATATATGATTTCTAAACACATTTATAAGATAACACTTTTAAACGAGTCCAAGCTCATTTTTTTTGCACACAGTTAAATGGTTTTACTTATTTCTATTAAAAACGAAAATTTCTATTTACGATTATTCATTTGTTTACACACTGTTTAATGTTTTCAAGTAATGCTATGTATAAATAACAGTTCAATTAACCATCAGTCATTTGTTTACAAATAGTTAACTGATGAAACAGTTCTATTTCAAACAATTCAGTTTAGCATAATTACACGGTCTTTTGTTTATACACAATTAAATCTAAAAACAGTTCTATTTCAAACAATTCAATTTAGTATAATATTATAGTTTAAATGTCAAACAGTTCTATTTCTCGAATAAAAAGGGCCATATCAGCTGATACCTCTCTGGGGCAGAGTTGATCTGAGAGCGATGGCAATGAAGGGGTACTCTGCATTTTTCAAAGCTCTAGCATTATTGAAACCTCACCATCAGATTGTTTAGTGTCAAATCAAGGACTCTGGTCGAGGGAGTCTTACCCCTCTGCGGAGATGCAGTCGGTATTTTTTACAGCCCCAGCAAACTGGGCCACCCAGTTATGGGGAAATAGTAGGACAGACTGTACTCTTTAACCTTGGTATGGGAACTAGTCTAAGAGAAAAAAAAACAACTCTGAATTAAAAAAACAGTTCTAGAGTAATATTGCCTCTGTCTTTCTATTCCTGCTCAAAATACTCCCCAACAACCAAACCAGGATACAGAATATATCATTATGTTTCTATACTGAATGTTATTATTCTCTGTATGTATCTGTCCGAAGACCACAACAGAACAGAAAGTTGCAGGAAGTCCTTGCATTAATATTTAATTGAAATCAAGTTTTGGCATCGAAAAAACTTAGTTAATATGAAATTTCTGGTCTAAGGGAATAGAATATAGACTTCCCAATGAAGGAGAAAATTGTTCATTTAATTTAATGAATAGTTGGTTGTTTTGTTTTACGTTGTATCAACCCTTTCCGGGTCATGTAAAGCCGAATTGAATTTCAAACAATTCAGTTTAATATAAGTATAGTTTTTGTTTACAAAGAATTAACTGTCAAAACAGTTCAGTTAAATGGCAAGGCTGTTATATTTCAAACGATTCAGTTTAGCATAAGTACACAGTTTCAGTGTCAAAAGCATTTCTATTTCAAACAATTCAATTGAGTATAAGTACACTATTTAGTTCTGTTTAACCCATAGATAGGACATAATCAGATGCTACCACTCCGGGCCAGAGTGAATGTTGGAGCGATAGCAATGAAGGGGTTACTACACATTTCCCAAAGCTCCAGCATGACTGGTGCTTCACCATCAGATTGTTTAGTGCAATATCAGGCATTTGTTGGAGGGGGGGGTCTTACGTCTCTGCAAAGAACCAATCGGTGTATTCTACAGCCAAAGCCGACAGGGCAATACATGAATAGTGATCAAAGTTTCTCACATGGCCTGCTCTTCGTCCGATATTCTGGAGTAAGTAGTGATAAAATACATGGCATATTTATAAAGGATAAGACAAGTAAAAATAGGGTGTACAAAGAATTTATCTGAAGTAAATCCCATTATTCTTTGATGTTTAACTCTCTTTCTATTTTGTATTCATAGCATCTTAATATGTCTGCATTAATAGAATTTAAAATGTATCAGAATTATGTAAGATATATTAGAATTATATCATTAAAACATAGTATTTCTTATCTTTTTTCTTAGCCTCGTTCGTTAGCTCTGCTAGTAATAAAATAATTATGAACATAGAGTTAGTAACAGTTTAAAACCAAGCATTATTAACTATTTACAAAAATGTCAATATTAAGTAAATATACACAATTATTTTATTACTGATTGACATACTGAACGTCTTTTTGCGAAATGCTAGTTTAATAGGTTTTGTAGATATCGTCGGTCTGACAACCGAGTAAGTGTTTGACTTTCAGATTACACTTACAAAATTCAACCATTTAGAAAACCAGATCTGTTACCTTTAATCGTCAGGGTAGATAGATAGATTGATAGAAGTTTTTTTTCCCACTGAATTCTAACTTGTTTCTTTTAACCCAGAATATTTATTATTATCAGCAAAGAAACGCAAGCGTTGCCTTTTGGAATCTTAAAAGGAATCAAATCTATTTTCATCAAGGGAATTCAGTAATAGTCTGGATAATGGGTTTTCTTAAGAGTTAAAAAAATCTGCCGATTACATAGACTGGATGAAAACTTTCTATTCGCACGCGTGTCATAACTTTTTTTAGATTAGGGAATAGATTTAGCAACCCGGGTTCAAATCCTGGACAAAGATGCTTTCTTTAAACTTGTTATGACAACCGGCTTAGAATAAAGAAAAATTTCAATTCAAAGCAATATTACTTCGCTTAAAAATTCATCTTGTATTTCATTCTGTGCATGACGGAGAGTTTGGGCAAATAAAAACTGTCACAGGTGATTTTAGTGTTAACCCGGATTTTTATACACTTTGTGATAATTGATTGTGGGTTCTTTTCATAAGGCACTCTCATCATTTGGTCCAATTGGCAGCAGTATTTCTACGAAACAATCGTTACCTTCTGGAAAGTGCACATACTTTAACTCCTACCATAAAAGGAACGTCAGCATTTTGAAACGAAAACCTTTGATACAATAAATGGTGTATTTTTTTCTCGCTTTTAAAGAATCAATTTTTATCGTACGTCATTCAAAAACTGAGAATTTTCGTTTATTTACGATCAGCAGACAAAAATACGACTTCTTTGTTATTTCATTTCGCTTATTTGGAAGCTACATATGACATAGAGTAACATACTGACCTGAAGCTAGTGCAAATGATATGAAAAACTAGATTCAGATATTTTGATTGTTTTCTATCTCAAAATGCTGATGTTTCTTTTAATGGTATGAGTAAAAGTATGGGCACTTTCTGGTAGAAGGTGACTATAGTTTCGAACAAATACTGCTATCAATTGGACCAAGCTGGAAACATTCACGTATGTAAGAACAAATTAGATAAATAAATTAATTAAAAAATACAAATATCTTCGTGGACTTACCTATTTTAAAATATATCTATTCTCTCTTTCGACCTACAAATAATTATATATATGTATATATATATATATATATATATATATATATATATATATATATATATATATATATATATATATATATGAAGAGAAGAGAGATATGTATTTGTGCAGATATAGGAAATATTTCTTTCTGTTGCTGTTACATTGATGTAAAATTTTCAGAGTCATATTTTACACTATGTTTGTGATATCTGATAATTTTACTCGGAATTATCAGCTAATTATATTTGCTTTCATAAACTTTAAGAACTTTCATAAAAAATATTTTTACTTATTTTTAAGGATAGTTCTTGCTGAATATAAAATGTAATGCGACTCTGCTTTATTTGTAAAATATAACCGGAGCTATGCAGTATATAAATAAAGCATTTACTCAGTATCTCCCTGACATGAATTGATGACGTAGGGTCGATTACAACTGCAATAAACTCAAAGTTAGAAGTAAAGAAAGAGTTATTTTTTAAAACAATTTTTATCAAAAATATTTTCCAATACTTTAACATTCGGTATAAATAGAATATGCTTTGTTATTTTTATAGTAAAGGCAGATTTTTTTTCTTTTTACTTCTTTCTTTTTCTTTTGGTTCTTATGTAATGGTTGGTTGATTAATTGTTTTAATTTACGGCGTATTAACCTTTTTTGAGTCATTTATTGCCGAATTATATGTAAATAATTCGGTTTAGTATAAGGATAGTTTTTATTTACATAGAGTTAAATGTCAAAACAGTTCTATTTCAAACAATTCAGTTTGGGATAAGAAAAAAATTGTTCCATTTGAACAATAAATAGAACTCTATCAGGTTCTACCTCTTCGGCTCAAAGTGAACATGGGAGCGATGGCAATGAAGCAGTTCTCTGCATTCTCCCCGTTGTTTGAGTTGTTCATCCACCGGTCTTATCTGAAGACCACAACACTATCAAAAACGAAATTGAAGCAAATTTTCTATTTCCTCAAATAGATATGTGCAGTACTGAGTATATGCGAATGATCCTTTTAATATAATATTTTATGAATTTCAGTTCAGCTTTGAAAAGACTACCAAGCAATTCGAAGCATTTTTTTTATTTGTTCAAATATCTATGGCCTGCAATATATATATTTGTATCAGTATATTCATACAGTATTTGATCGATTTGATTTCAGCTTTGAAAACATAAAAACTTCGAAACAAATATTTTCGTTGTTCAAATATTTATGAACCGGGTTGTATATATTTGAGTGAATATTTTTATGTAATATTTGATCGATTTGATATCTGCTTTGCAAAGATTCAAAACGCAAACAATTAGAAGACATTCTCCGGTTGTTCAAATACTTATGAGATAATTTTGTATATTTGAGTCATCATTCCTATGCAATTTTTGACCGATTTGATCTTCACTTGCCAAAATTCAAAGGAGCGGATAAATAAATTTTAACGCTCTTATCGTTTGTTTTATAGGGTTTTTATAACCAACATATATTTGAAGTATTATTGTTTAGAATTTCCTAAAAAATATGAACATATGTCTCCAGGGACCATTAATGCCTTTTCCTTGTCCCTTATTGTTAACGTGCGCTTGCAAAATCGAATAAAAGTCGTTACGAATACGCAAAATAACACTTGCTTGACGCGTTCGATTAAGAAGAAAAGCCGAATTGAACGAAATCGTTTACGTTTTTCCTGTTTGTTACATGCATTATTCAGTTCCTATTGGCGGAACTGTGAAAAATCATCGTCGAAAAATAGATTCAGATACTTAAGAAAATTCAATTATCTCTCTTCGTTTCGCTTAATGCTGTGTATTTATTGATCTAATCAATGGAATGTGTCATTATTTGATATGATCTATTAAACGTAGAGCCAAACATTGTGGACATAATAGCCAAAATAAAGTTATCCTTATTAAGAAAAGATAAGAAAAAGCTTTTTATTAATGTAGTATAATGACAGATATATACCATCTTGTTATATATAGCTTCATGTTCGTTCTCTCCGTGAGTATATGTATTTACAAATTCCTTCCACATGAACAGGATATGACACAAGGTAATTTTTTAACAAGTTTGAATTCAGTTTTCCTGCTCTTATACCTTTTGCAATGTCACAGTTAAAAAGCCAACACTGACTTTCTATTTGAATATAACTGGAATAGTTGTATTCGTGCATTTCGCTATTAGCACTATGTGAAATGTAAACAGTCTGGGCCAGGCCTTGAACTCGGGTCAATGTATCCATATCCTATGACAATAACTGATACTCCATGTCCACATTCTCTCCCTGAGTATTAGAATGTTTTTCCTAAATTAAAAACTTATCTGATAATCTTGTGAATAAGTTGTTAAATTGAATGAAATCTGTAAATAGTATGCCGCCCCGTGTGCCATAGATGATATTCTTAGAGGTTAGGGAATTGTAGTCACAGTACATTTATTTGTAGGTTTATTGTGTTGCTGTTTCTTAAGGGGGTTTTATTTGTTGGTTGCTTGTATTCTACGGAGTATTAATTCTTGTTGATTATTTAATGCCAAACCCTGCTCCTACATTTATTTATGTATAGGATTTGTAAACGAATTATTTATGGCAAACAATTTTTACCCGAGCCAGGGCTCTTTTGTTTGCTTTATTGAATGGTTTCAAGTATTGTTAACTAATAATGCTATTTTTCACAGTTAAATGCTTTTCAGTACAGCAAATGCTTGAACAGTTCTATTTGAACAATAGTTGGGACCAAGCAGGCACTACCGCTTCGGTATAGAGTGGACCTGAATATATTATTCCCATTCCCCGAAGCTCCAGGCCTGTTGCTTCACAAACAGATATCTTAGTGTCATAATTAGGACACCCGTTGGTGGGATGCCTTCCCCTTTGAAGAGGTGCAGTCGGCGTATTCAAAAGCTCTAGCTGACTGACCAGAGTCTTTTATTTTTGTACACAATTATATATTATGTGTTAAGCAAATATGTTGCATTGTTTCAAGTAATTATTTCTATCAAATAAAAGCCATTTGTTTGCACAGTTATATAAATTCAAGCAACTAGTATTCGTAGTATTGATAATTCACATTTATGTACATCTATATCCTCGCCCTTGAGGTCATAATATTTACGCGGATGCGTATTTCTAATTCTCTTGGGAAAACGTTGCCCTGTAGGTGACCGTGTCCTCAGTAAAGAGTACGGATGTAACTTGCAAGACATATTTTGGTTAAATAGCCGAACAATTACCATGACTAGTTGTTTTGGCGTCACTTGAGTTGGAGATGAACTGGTGGCTCAGATGTAGACTTTCGGCTTTGCAATCTGCGGTCGCTGGTTCAATCTCCAGTGGTCGAGATCACGGTATACAATGCTGATGAGACCGAATAAACTCGAAACAGTTGCCCAGTGTTTTCGTATGTCATGCAAATTTTCTGGTCATGGCAATTCAATTCACAATATAATTTCTCTACTTAAAAGAATGAAAAATATAAAAAAGGAAAATATGCAGAAATCTAAACAGGTCTATTTGACTCAAGTAAGCGTTGGCTTGGGAATAATAGCAATGAAGTGGTACTCTCCACTTTCTAAAACACTAGAACTGGAGCCTCACCATCAGTTGCTGTGCAGTGTTGCACCTGGGAGAAAAATTTTTTTTTTTTGGTGGGTGTATATCTCAGCAGAGAATACAGTCGGCGAATTCTACGCAGTGAATTATTTGGTTTACCGATTCTTCTGAAGTTTGAAATATGGAGGCAACAACTAAAATAATCTTTTTGGCAAACGAGATAAGAAATTCAAAATAAAAAGGTGGAATAACCTTGAAAAAAAAAAGCCCTCATGCAACTCTACTTTCCTTGCTCTTTGAGGAAAGATAAATGATTAAAACACGAAAATCAAATAGAAAAATATTTACTAGCTACGATAGAAATACACTTTGAAAATCATGAACATATTAAGATTGTATCGATGAGAGGTCTTCTTAATCATATTAATATATTACGAAAATTCTCAATCTATCTATCTATCTATCTATCTATGTCTGATCTAAGTATGTACGTATATATCTATCTTAATAACAATGAGCGCTCAATATCGGTGATAGAATGTATATATTTCGGAATAGTGAAAACACAGTTCCATCAAGTACCGTTTCTTTGTCAACGCTATCTGTCTACCTATCTAATGACAGGATCATCATTATCAAGCCAGGCATCCTTAGTGGCCATCGCTGTTGGCAAGTCTTCTAGAGGACATCAGCTGTACTTGCAGAGTTGATGAATATATGTTTCTGTAGATCGACCAACAAAATTGAAGCACACAGGAGAACATCACTTATGTATTCCCCCTTACTTCTCCGGGAGTGCACAGAATGTCTTATTCGTCCTAATTGATAGTTTCGTGAGATGGGAAGTAAGTGGTAGTACAACTGCTGTTTTGTAGGGGTACTGCTTGTTTTTTTTTTTAAAAAAAGCATCCTTATGTAGTTCCCATCTAGCTCTTTCCTGAAGCGTTTAATTTAAGTCCAGGTTTTGTAAACATATAATAATGCTGACTCATTTAGAACTAAGAATTCCAGCTTTATACAAGGTGCATACGATAAGTTTCCAGACTTTTTTCGTATGGGCATTTAAAATTGTCGTAAACTCTTGACAATTCACTATGTTATGATATATATCTTATGAGATGACTGACTCATTTTTATGATTTAAGGTTCAAATGACCAGCTACAGAACCAATTTGAATACATCCAACTAAAGCCAGATTGTCATAGCTGGTGAATATCAAAAATGCAATCTGACACTTTAGAAGAGAGATATGCAATAAAATTCTATTTTAAACTTGGAAAAACTACCAAAGAAACGTATAGAATGCTTCAGACTGCTTTTTGACCATTTTGCATGAATCGAGCATCAGTTTTTGAGTGGCTTAAGAGATACAAGGAAGACATGGAGTCTGTGAGGGATATGAGAGGTGTAGGTGGAGTAAGGAAGTCAATACCACAGAGTTGATTGGCCAAAGGGTTAAGGTTAGGGTTACTATGTTGAGGTTTTAAGGGAGTTCAGGAAGAGATTCCGTCGGAAGAGGCCAGCACTCTTCAAATCGGGTCAGTGGCATTCCCACCAGGACAATGTTCCAGTCCACAACTCCATCCTTGTCACAGACTATTTGACCAAGATAGGCATCAAGATAGTTCGTCACCCTTCCTATAGTCCAAACCTTGCTCCCTCTGACTTTTATTCCCTAAGCTCAGATGCTGTCGTTATGAGACAATTGCGGAGATGAAAGAGGCTGTGACTAAGGTAATTGAAATGCTCACACAAGAGGATTTCCATGGGGCCTTCTAGAAGTTGTTGGAACGTTACAACAAGTGCATTGCAGCCAAATGAGATTACTTCAAAGGGGACTAGATTTTCATGTGTGTCTGGAAACTTATCGTATGCACCACGTATATATATATATATATATACATATATATAAAATATTTTTCAAGTAGAGAATAGGCTAATAATTTTTTTTTCTTTTTACTGAATTTTGGGCTTTAGGCTTTATCCTCGAAAGATGGACCAAGAACTGAAACATATTAGGGAATTAAGGAGATTAGGAATCGAAAATAAAAACGTGGAAAGACCTTGAAAGATAAGCCCTCTTGCAAATCTGTTCTTGGTCTTTAAGTATAGATAAGTCAGATCTTAACGGAGTCTTAGATGGGCAAGAAACATAAAAGAAGATTAATCCTGGATATGTCAGAAAGGATTAATATGGTTTAACAACCACGTCACGCCATCAGAGTGAGACCACTGTTACCAGAAGTGAAATCATAAGGGTCTTTTGCAAAACGAGGCTGATGGGAGATTATTACTTAAATATACAACAGTTAAGTTGAGGGATGCTGGTTAGAGCTTTTCCAAAACGGGTCAGCTTTATAGTTGTCAAATTCAGTTTGGTAAATGCATAACAGCAGTGAGAAACGATCGGTGATATGTAATGGGGGGGGGGCTGAGACTTATCGATAATGGAAATATGTTGGTTGATGGTTTACAGCCAATCAACCTTTATGGGCTATTTAATGCGATATCTGTTTATTCTAAATTTGATTTGTAAACAGTTTGTTGGTAGATTTATTTTTGCGCGTGTTATAGCTCATTTGCTTGCACATAGTTAAATGATTGCAAGTACTGCTATTTAACTTTAATAACTCTTATCACTTTGAATATTCGGACTATTGACAATTGTCATACTCACCAGGACACATGAAAAGGCGTTTGGTTGAAAAAATCATTCTTAGTGAATTCATTTGAAGGTTTCAGGTTCAATCCCAACTACAAGTAAGAATGGATACATGTTCATTTTTTAAGTAGAGAAATTATATAGTGAATTGAATTACCCTGACCAGAAAATTCGGCGAAAACTTACGCGTGACACACGGAAACGCAGGACAGTTATTTCTATCTTTAGTAGATCTCATCAGCAGTATATACCGTGGTCTCCACTACTGGAAATCGAAACAGCGAACACAAACTGCAAAGCCGAAACTTTACGACATATCACACTCAACTGATGCCAAATTAAGTAGTCATCGTAATTGCGCGGCTAATCAATCAAAATGTGTCTTGCAAGTTACATCCGTAGTCTTTACAGAGGGCACGGTCACATCCAGGGCCAAGTCTTCCCACGAGGATTGGAAATACGCATGCGCGTAATTGTTATGACATCAACGGCAAACATGTAGATATACATTTTTTTTTTTAAGTAGAGAAATTATATTGGGAATTGACTTATCATGACCAGAAATTTTGGCGAATACTTACGCGTGAAACAAAGAAAGACTGGACAGTTGTTTCGGCCTTAGTAGGTCTCGTCAGCAGTGTACACTGTGATCTCCACCACTGGAGATCAAACCTGTGACCACAGATTTCAAAGCCGAAACTTTACGACTGAGCCTAAAAAGAGATACTTACGACTGAGCGTAAGAAGGGATATTTACGACAGAGCGTAATAAGAGATACTTAGAACTGAGCGAAAGAAGAGATACTTACGACTGAGCCTAAGAAGGGATGCTTACGACTGAGCCTAAGAAGAGAAACTTACGACTGAGCAAAAGAAGGGGTACTTAAGACTGAGCCTAAGAAGAGATACTTGTGACTGAGCAAAAGAAAAGATACTTACGACTTAGCCTAAGAAGAAAAACTTACGTCTGAGAGTAAGAAGAGATACTTACGACTGCGCCTAAAAAGAGATACTTACGACTGAGAGTAAGAAGGGATACTTACGACTGAGCCTAAGAAGGGATACTTACGACTGAATGTAAGAAGAGATACGTACGACTGAGCCTAAGAAGAGATACTTACAACTGAGCCTAAGAAGAGAAACTTACGACTGAGAGTAAGAAGGGATAATTATGACTGAGCCTACGAAGCGATATTTACGACTGAGCATGAGAAGGGGTACTTACGACTGAGCCTAAGAAGAGATACTTGATACTGAGCTTAAGAAGGGATACTTACGACTGCACCTAAAAAGAGATACTTACGGCTGAGCGTAAGAAGAGATAATTACGACTGAGCCTAAGAAGGGATACCTACGACTGAGCCAAAGAAGGGGTACTTACGACTGAGGCTAAGAAGAGATACTTGATACTGAGCCTAAGAAGGGATACTTACGACTGAGCCTAAGAAGAGATACTTACGACTGAGAGTAAGAAAGGATACTTACGACTGAGAGTAAGAACGGATAATTACTGAAGCTTAACCGTCGGATAAGAAGCAGAAAGAGAGTAACACTTACTTGCAGCATATAGATTGTAATTCTGTAAGTGTAGGTATTTGTGTGAGAAAGAGAGTCAGGAAGAGGGCAAAGCAAAATAAGAACAGTCTGACTTTGATGATGAGATGAAAAGTGAACTTCTTTTGGGAAGTACTGTTTTGATAACGGGAAGACGTGACTTACGCCGGAAGAAATAACAAGACATCTAATCTGGTTCCCTATATATTTGACTATCACATGTAAACTAGGATTAAAATTGACGATATTTCTCGATTATAGCAATTTAATCATCTATTTACTTCTAGATAAATGTATTTCTGTTGCACAAGCCAGGGTAACTCGGGTAAGGCATTAAAGGACATATGATTGTAAGGCGCCAGTCTTAAAGCTTATAAAATGTGGAGTAACCCTTTATTATCATTTTTCGCAGTTCAACGCTGACCCAGAGTGGTAGTACTTATGGATCGAATACAACAATTCAATCCTTTCCTCGGGATTATCATAAGTAGTATATTTTAAAACCATCCAACAGTTCGCAAGTTGTTTGTATTAAAAAAGAATAATTCAAGATAATTACTAATGTTGAATAGGTATACATAAAACCATTGAAATATATGCAAACAAATATTTAATATTAAATAGAATTATTAATGTTAGCATTACGTGGATCCACTTAAATGTGTGCAAGCAAATGAGGTCAAGCTCGTTTTGCTGTATATTCCAGCTGTGTTTAGATGAACAATGAGGAACAAAAATATAAGATTATATTTTTATCTTGACGATGATACCTGTGTGAAGCAGAAGAGCAATTGCAAGGAGTGCGCACACACGAAGGGGTCGTCGAGAGTCGGAAGAGCCAGTGAACAACTGACTTTAGCCAAAATTCGGGAACTTATATGGTCTAAAACTCCTACGTGGCCTGCTGCAATTCCTCTTTTTCATTGGTTATGGTTACGCCCACGTCCCACTTTTTTGTTTTCCATTGGTTACAGTCCACATCCAGGTGTTGCTTGTTCCCCATTGGCTACTAGCTCAAGCCCACTCCTATGAGCAGACGTATCTGCCACCATTCGCCGAGTTCAACCACGTCCATAGGTCAAGGTGATATTCCGATAATCACCTTGTTGATATTATCTTCTGCCAGATAAAGCTGTCAACAACATCCGCTGTGTTTAACATCTGCTGGTCATTTTAATATATTGCAGTTTTAAGATAAAATTGCTAACAAACTATTTACTTATAAATTATATATATATATATATATATATATTGTGACGGTAAATTAAAATAAAAAGATCCCCGGATGAGCAACCATTTAAAAGCGTATGGGAACTGGTGCATTCAAATATGGTTATCACCAAACGGGGAATTTATTTTTCGCACGTGTGAAGACGGGGCGGTCTGGCACTTGATCCCTCGTAGAAAAAGTCCTTGTTCAGAGTCCTTTCTCGGGCATATAGGAACTGGCATATTATGTGGGCGTTAATTTAGGTCTAGAATGACCGCCGCTGGCAAGGGGCTTCCAAACTTCACCTTAACACACACACCCACCAGGCCTCTAGGACAATTTAGGCGAGAATAACATAAGGCGAAAGAAGCTGAAAACAAACATGAAACTGACAATTTGACGGCAGACAACACAATGAATAAACTTCAACACGTGGGGACCTTAAAATATAACAATCTTTTTAATTCACACGCGGACACACATATTCAACGTGTCGGCTATATTATCAGTGGATAATACATAATTGTAAATGTCTTTCTTCCTTTTTTCCTCTTCTTTAGTCTTTTTTTACATTGAGTGTGTGAGAGAGAGAGAGAGAGAGAGAGAGAGAGAGAGAGAGAGTAATAGCAATGCTTAAGACGGGTGTAGGGAGAAACAGTCTTAATGTTTACTTATCTTTTGAGGGGTTCCTTCGGAGAGTATTTTCTCTTTTACGGGCTGGTGGACTTTATATTATGTATAGCTCTGGCTTGAAGGTATGGGTTCCACTTGTCCAAGATACTTTCCGTCTTCCCCCGGTGATTTCGGCGCAAGTGTCAATATATTTTATCACTTCAACTACTGTCCCGCAAATCCCGGTTCTTGTGCTTCGCCCGGGGTTTGGCACGAGATTCACCCCATCTCTTAACAACGACATCTCTCTTCAAAACTGATATTCTTTACCCCTATTTCCGCTGACGGAAGAAGGGGGCTATTTCCGCTTTGGGATTCTAGCCAACATTTTGCTTCTATCTTCTTCTCCCCTTGTCAGGCGATTCGTTAGGATTACTATATGTCCAGTATATCCCTTCCTTATCCATCCGGTCACAAAATGCCAACATCTGTTGGCTTTCACTCTAACCCACATTTTTTACTTTCTCCGACAAGCCGGCCGAAGTTGACCTACATTACTATTCCTCTTTTTAACGGTCATTCTTTGGAGCCTGCTAATTCAAACATCGAGGGTAGTAGAAATTCCTTATTTCTCTTCTCTCAGTAGTAGACCACGTGACAATAAATTATCAAATCACACTACTAGAAGAAATTTCTCTCTCTCTTTCTCTCTCTCTCTCTCTCCGTCCAAATCATCCATCGTTCTCGGCAGGCCTTCCAAACTACATTCTGTGTTTCTACTGTTTGTATGAATAAAAGTAAATAATGTTAATCTAATATGATACTAATTCTGTTTAAAGCCACGTAACAGTAGCTGATGGCGAAGATCTAAATGATATTACCTACATGAAACATAAAACCTTAAACATAAACAAATAATACATAATTGCTCTTGATGTGAACAATTAAAGAATACAAGTTTAAGTCACAAATTAAAATAAAACTAACAGGTTAAAAAAGTGAATATTTGGACTTTAACTAAATTAATACTTACAAAGCTTAAGGGGGAAAAGTTTTTTATGTAAGCATATATCAATAAAAACCATGGGAGGCAGCATGGTGGATAGGAAGTAAGATAGATGAATCCAAAGGTTGGTTAACGGCAAGCCTCACCGGATGCTGAGTTGACGAACTTCACAAGTCAATTGCCAGGGTCAAATAGTTCAGTAAGGAAACTATTGCTACTCACCTATAAGGGTGTAATCTATTAAAATAGATTAAAAAAAACTACCAACCAAAAAATAACATGACTGTAATTCAAAGATATGTCCAAACCGCATTTCTCTTTGTGGGGCAAAACAAGGGACACGTTCTGCTGAAGTTGGAGCTCTGATTCCAAAAATCAGCTATCGACCTCAAACTCAAATCCAAACCAAAATAACTACGATGAAAAAGCACAGCTTATATATATATATATATATATATATGTGAAAGAAATTTGCTATTAATCACCCATCAAATTTTATATATCCTTAAACAAAAAAACCTATCCATACAGCTGATATGAGTTATGGTTTTAGATAAGAATACTTGTCAAATAGAATTAATAATGTTGATTAACAGCACTTGAAAATATTTAACTTTTGCAAAAATATATTTCATAGTAGACAAAATTATTCGTGTAAACAATAGTTAGAACCATTTAACTGTGTGCAAATCGAATTATTCACATAAGATAGCAACGCTTGTAATCATTTAACTATGTGCCACCAAATAAGCTTTTGCTAATTGAAAAATGGTTCTAATGAACTATTTGCCTAGTTACAAACTACGTTGAATTTAGGATAGGTGTAGACTTTGTCCCACGCAGTCATAACACAAAAGTAAGTCACACACAAAATAGTCAAATAAAACAGAGGTTTGAAAATACTAACTTAAATTTATTTACAGGGAATGTACAGGGGACGAGGAGGCATACAAAAGTAAAAAAAAAAAAAATCAATAACACGTGGGCAGAAGGAGTGAAAGTAAAAACATGGGCTATAACCAATATTAAATGTATTTTTGGATTAAAGTTTAGAAGATTATTCAAAGTCCGGCCAGCGAAAACAAACACAACAAAACCCTGAATAAAAGGTTGAATACAGCAAGTAAAAAGGTTACCGGTTAATTACTTTGTCCCGAGAGAAATGTTCAGACATGTCTTACTCTGTTGGCGGATGGATTCATTCTAACTACCAGGGAAACCAGGGTCACCTGGCCAAAATAGTAGTAGTCTCAGCCCAAACAAGGCCAAAGGGGGCCGGGAAAACTACAACAATGAGCCGTGCAAGATAGTATTCAAAATGACCCAAATCAGAAAGCAAGGAAAAATTCACTCGTAGTTCACAGAGTGGACATGAAGTCTGCTCCCAAGGACAAGTTGAAAAGGGGGCCTTAGGAGGTAACAACCTCGAAATAATATATATGTATATATATATAGGGCTTGGCTTTGAGTGTTCCACAAAGATTAATATGCCATAAAACAAAACGAAACAAACCAAACGAAACAAGCCAAAGTTTCGTGTATTGGTCTACTATGACTACAATACTTGCATATTATGCATCATGATGGTAAGGGCACCTTTTTTTGCCCATGCACACATATTCACATTCAGAAATCGTGAAGTTTTTCCTCTTTATTCTTATGTTTTAATCCAACTCACCCTGTCTCTCTCTGTAGATATATATTTCTCTCTTACATACATTTTACTCCCAGCAATGATTAACTCCTTAGCAGTACGTGGCATTCAAATCTGTCAGCCATCATGGAATTTTGCCGCAAGCTTCCGAATTCATCCGATGTTTCAGGACTAGACATTTAAACGGTGAAAAGTTTTGAAAAAATGTGTATTTTTGCCTCAAAATTCAGAAGATTCTTCGCTGGATTTAAATATTAATAAAACAGATTTTGAAGGACTAAAATTTGATTAAACTTTTGCTAAAAATAATATGCTAATGATTTTTTTTCTTTTACATAGCACAAAAGTCAAAGCCAAATTAATAAAAGATGATTTAACTTAAAACTAATTATTCCTATTATGATATTACGCCTTCTCACCAGTAATTTTCATTAACACTTTTAGTCACTCAAATCTTTTGATGCACGTGGGCACACACACACACACACACACATACCGATGACATAGAGCTTCTAGCAAATTCACACGCTCAAGCTCAATCCTTGCTACATCATATTTACCAACCCCTCCGCTCGGGCAGGATATGACACAAGGTCAATTTTTAAGCGGGGTTTAACAGGTTTGAATTCAGAGTTTTCCTTCACCTAGACTAGTTGCCTCACAAAAGCTGAAGAACCCAGTCTGTCCTACAATTTACCCATAGCTGGAGGGAGAATAATTGGATTCATGCCTTTCCCAAGGGTATTAGTGCTGTGTGAAATGCAATCAGTGTCGTCCAGGATTTGAACTCGTGTCGCCGCGTCCATTTCCTACGACGATAACCATCACACCACGGGCACCTCCTTGCTACATAGTCAGGAACGAGCAGCAGATGAAATAGACATCAATGTCAACGCAGACAAACATAATACACGTGCTTCAAACAAAGAGACGACATATCCGCACTAAATGGTGGTTCTCTGAAACTAGTGGACAAGTTCACCTACCTTGGTAGCACCGTCTCATCAACCTAGAATAATATCAACACGAGACTTGCAAAGGCATGAACAGCTATCGAGAGATTATCAATCATATGGAAACCAGATCAATTCGATAACATAAACGCGGTTTTTTCCAAGCAGCAGTCGTATCAATACTGCTATATGGATGTACCAGATGGGTGCTAACTAAACGTTTAGAGAAAAAGCTGGACTGCAATGACACCAGAATGTTGAGAGCTGTATTGAACAAGCCCAAGAGGCAACAGTCCACAAAACAGCAGCTGTATGGCCACCTACCACCCATCACAAAAAACATCCAAATTAGACGAAACAGACATGCGGAACACTGATACTTTTGACTCTAAACCCCTTTCTTCCTGCTATACATTTATCCTCTCCGTCATTTTTTGTTCCTCATTTGCTTATAAATATATGAAAACTCAGGAAATGGTTTAGCCTGAGAAAGTTTTAAAAATAAAACGATGGAAATATCGCACCTTCTAAACATGTGTTAAATATTTGATTCATCCAACTTTCCACAAATTTCTCTCGTGCATATATATATATATATATATGTATATATATATTGAATAGGTAAAAATACTGACACAAAACTCAGTGCTTTAAGACACTGATTGTCACCTGACGATCGAAGTGTTACAGTGTCCCGGGTTTACCATTGAACTGCATCTGGTGATGAGGATCTGTCTTTGGAGCTAAATGGAGTGCGGAGAAACCTTTTATTGCTATTACTTCCAGGTCCACTCTGACCCGATAAGATGGTGCCTATTAAAGTCTTATTCATGTCTAAAATAGCTTCGTTCGAAAATTAATATTAGATTGAAATACGTGAAACTATAAAAAATGATTATTAACAATAGCAATAGTTAATTCACACCAAATGAAAAGTATATAAATTCTTTCTATAAAATATTGGTGTCAAATTATCCATAATAGTACGGTATTGAATAACCACTGTTTGGACAAAATAATGGAAACACCAAGAATTTTAGTATCATAATTTTGAAACTTCTACAAAACTATCAAACGGTTGTAGTTTTATGTTTTTTGATATATTATTAATTTTTCATATCTTATTTTCCTAGAATTTCTTTTACAGGTATCAGAAGAAATTAATCAAAATTCATTCATTCGGGCCAAATTTAACAGACTTTAAAATAGGTCAAATTGTTGGTGCTCGTATGGCAGGCGCTAGTGTAACAAAAACTGTTGAATTATTTGATATGGAAGGAGTACTGTCTCGTCTCGAAAGTAATGATTGCATTTAAGAAAAAAGCTAAAAAAGTTCCTCACTGAAGCAAAACTATGGAAGGAAGCAAAAGCTCTCTGAGAGCTGTCTGAGAGCGAAGGTCGGTCTCTTATACGGATTGTTACGAAGAATCCTAAGAGTATAGCTCCGAAAATTACACTAGAGCTTAATGACCATCTCGAGAAGCCAGTTTCCTCAAAAACTGTAAGAAAGGAGCTGCACAAAGCCGGATTTCACGGGAGGGCTGCAATTAGAGAACTATATTAAAATAAATTTATTTAAAATTTACAGGTGTTTCCAATATTTTGTCTAACCCCTGTATATATATATATTTGTGTTTTTATGTGTGTGTGCAGATGCGATGATATAGTATTAAATAACCATATACATATACATATATAAAGAGTTAAACATAGTTCACATTAAAAACGATGTATTATCAGTAGACCATCCAAGACTGGAAAGACTTCTGTGCTGTCTACGGAGGATCGAACTGTCACGTCTCTACCCTCAACCTCACACAGTTGCTGCGTTTTACCAATTTAAATTCAATGTCGGAGGTTAGATTCAGTGTTGTGTTCATTTTTAGACGTTATAAATCTCCTTGCTTTAACGCAAGAGCAGTTACGTGTGTGTACATTATATATATATATATATATATATATAATTCTTTTCACAAACAAACGCTAATTTTCTCATTAATTTTTCACTGTTTAGTCTCATTTCTCCTGCCTCCTCTCTTGAAATCGGTCTTTCAAAAAAAAAGAACATTAGCTTAGGTCATATTTGCCTTTATTAACATATAAAAACAATTCCATTGTATGCAATCAGTTATCAAATTGAAGCAGAGTAATATATATGAATTTTACTAATATGAGTACATATATATATATATATATATATATATACATGGCTGCTTCAAGGTACCGGCTACTCTGGCTGTTGCCCGGGGTGATCCATGTACTTTGGGACACCATCAATGATCTTCCAGAAAACAATAAGTGAAAATATGAATAAAATATCATTTCAATTTGATGTTTTTACGATGGAAAAAAGGTGGTTCATAAAACATATATATATATATAGAGAGAGAGAGACTGAGACACAGAGAGACAGCGAGACAGAGAAGAACAGAGAGAGTGAGTTTAGATAATTATGTTTAATAAAAAGCCGAAAATCTGATTTGCCGTGGTAACTGCAAACACTGGGGCGTATATATATATATATATATATATATATATATTCATTTGTTAGTTTTCTCAAAGCTTCCTTACGTTTTTGCGCATTGGCGTTTGTTGGCTTTCTAGAGAGCGAGTGTTTTTTTCATGTTTACTCGTTTTTACTTCACCACTATTATCTTCCAATGAACTCTTTATTTGGCTCTCCATTTGTTTGTAATGTACCCTGCTGCTGCTTCTATATGGGTGGTAACAAACTTTTCTTATTCATCCTTCGGAGTTGTATTCGAATTCTGAAGAGCATCAAATTCGTTTCTTTCAGTAACCGTACAATGATTGCTTATATCATAATTGTCATGTGAGGATAAGTCGCATCGTGAAGTTTTACCTGTTTAAATTTAAGACCAATTCAATAAAATCAGGAATTCAGCAGATGACAATCACAATTAGCCAGGTAGTGAAGATAAAACACACTGATAGCAAAACTAAAGACTGACAGCAAAAAAGAAATACTTCACGAATGGAAAGAACATTGTAAGACTATGCAGAAACCCTCATGAATCATTGTTAAATCTAGTGAAAAAATTGTAGCAAAAAGAATTTCGCATTTTTGTTTGGCGCTTAATTTAATTCGACCGTTAGGGTCGACACATAATTTCATCCAATCGGGATGACTTATCCTACTCAACCCGAAACATCTTTCTGGGCAGCACAAATTGGGGAAGCCGTCAAAAACCCTCTTTGGCTGAACAAATTCGTTCAGCGCAGACGTCTTACAGTCTGCTCTTCAGTAGCAGCAGCAGCATCAACACAATGAGGGAAGTCATCTAATTTATGGAAACCTTGCGTCTATTTCTCTTAGACCAAGGGTTTCCAGTTGAATATGAATTAAATGAATTCAATACACCACACACAGGAACAACTTTACGTCACCCACAAAATTGGCTATGTCGACTGTGATGCAAAATTTCGCCTGTACACCATGCTACTTCTTCACTGGGCAACATTTTCTGGAGACATTCACGCTTCTCCCCGAAACAACCAAAACCATAAACTCACTGTGACTTCAACGTTTCTATACTCAAATAGCAAACACGACTTTGTCTACACTATGGCGAACACATCTCCCTCGCACGTCCAACAATGCCTTAACCTAGCAAAGCACGTTTCGCTCAGGCACTCAGATGCTTAAATGCTTTCTCCATTCCATAACAACTTCATTTCGTTTCCTTACTTCTTTACTTTCTACGAGACTTGCAGCACAAACGTAAACCCTTTATTCTATGCTGCCATTAAAAACCTTCATATAAAAGCTAACAGCATCTCTGTCTGCTTACTTCTTCATCCTCCTTTATTTTACAACAACACTTAGCGAGGGAATAATACACACACACGCACGAACGCATTTCTTCGCTAAATAAGGTAACAAACATTCCTATCGCTAAAAAATTATTAATAGCTAATAAGATATTAAACAAGGAGAATCTAAAGAGAAAGTTTCGAAGGAACACTTCTTTGATTAAGCAAAGATGCATATGAAGTTAGATAAATGGACAAAACACTGCATCCCCCTTTCCCCGAGAAATGTGACCTCAGAATCTGTAAGAAGTACAGAAACAACGCAAAATGGTATTGCAGCTAAAGTTTATCATGCTCTGCTTCTCAATTGAAGTCTAATCTGAGGTCGAAAAGATTCTTACGCTTAATAATATTTTTGTTACTTTCAACTCATATTTTCCAGTAATTGTGGATAAATTTCTTTTATCCTTGGCCATAACACTTTTGGTAATTATCTTAATTTGTTGTTACCCCTTTCTTCTTTCTTTCTTTCTTTCTTTATTTATTTGTCACTTATTAACTTTTCAACTACCAAACTTTTCTGCTTGCATTTTACATTAGCTTTCCACTTGTCTCAAGGTTTTTTTTTCTTTATATACTTTCTCATTCATGGTTTCTACTTGGATTTTAATGTTGTACAATTCTTTCTTTCTTTGTTTGTTTCTTTCTTTCTTTCTTTCATAGCTTCATCTCTCAGAGAAGCTCACCTTAATACGGTTTTGTCACTTTAGTTGTTTATGCTCTCTCTCTATATATAAAACATAAGCATGTTAGTCAGAAAGCCCTGCTGGCTTCAACCCCCCTATATATATATATATATATATATATATATATATATATCGTCAGACGATGCACTCGCACACTCACGAGGAAAGGATATTACAAACAATGGAGACACAGAATACTTCGACATTGTAGCAGGAGTACTACAAGGGGACACGCTGGCTCCGTATCTCTTTATCATTTATCTAGACTACGTACTTAGAACCTCGATTGACAAAATCAAAGAGAATGGCTTCGAACTGACGAAGAAAAGAAGCAGAAGATACCCCGCAACAACAATTACCGACGCCGACTACGCCGATGACATAGCGATACTGGCAAATACACCTGACTGGGCCGAAACACTTCTGCATAGTTTGGAACGAGCAGCAGCAAGCATAGGCCTCCATGTTAATGCACACAAAACGGAATATATGTGCTATAACCAAACGGGGGACATCTCCACTCTAGAAGGAACCCCTTTTAAACTAGTAGACAAATTCACTTACCTAGGAAGCAGTGTCGAATCAACCGAAAAGGACATCGAAAGCATGGACAGCTATCAATAAGTTACCGATTATTTGGAAATCAGACCTAACCGATAAAATGAAACGCAGTATCTTCCAGGCAGCGGTCACATCGACACTGCTATATGGCTGCACTACATGGACGCTAACAAAACGGCTGGAGAAGAAGCTAGACGGCAATTACACAAGAATGCTACGTGCAATCTTAAACAAGTCCTGGCGGCAACACCCCACAAGACACCAACTGTACGGCCACCTACCCCCTATCACAAAAACTATTCAAGTTAGACGAGCCAGACATACAGGACACTGCTGGAGAAGCAGGGACGAACTCATAAGTGATGTACTCTTATGGACCCCCACACATGGCCGTGCAATAGCAGGACAACCAGCACGAACATACATTCAGCAGCTATGTGAGGATACGGGATGTTGTCCTGAAGACCTACAAAGGGCGATGAACGATAGGGAGGAGTGGCGAGAGAGGGTCAGGGATATACGTGCTACCAGCGCGATATGATGATGATGATAAAATCGCAGCCAAGAAATGGGGCTGGATGCGAATTGATTGAGTGGATGATATGCTCGGAAGAGATGTCCTCAGAATATTACAACTTTAAAAAGACGAGAGTTGAGGTTCGACCGTCGAAGTGAGCGGTTGAGTTTTTCGGATATGAACCGATCAGATCGGATCAGTTTGGGTCTTGACTGGCAGAGATGAGTTGAGATTTAAGACTCTACCAGATGCACATCACGTGGTAGTATGTTTAGCATACCCTCTTATGATTTGTGTCTCTCTACTCGTTTTGAAGGCAGAAAGAAATAAACCCGTTCGTATCAGAAACGACAGCGTCCGTAGGTATTATTATTATTATTATTATTATTATTATTATTGAGATCATCATAGCTATACAATATTGAATGAACATAAGTGCATTGCAATATCAAAATATATCAACAAAAAAGTAATCAGATAAGATAACTTACTTAGTCATCCTTGAGGTGTATCAGTCACCACAACACACACACACACACACAAATATATATATATATATATATATATATATATATATATATATATATATATAGGACACTTTATATTTCCTCATTCTTCCATTGTCTTCCCTCATTTCGAAGTTGTTTCTTGTTCTTCTTGTTCTTGTTCTTCTACTTCGACATCTTTTTCGTGTTCCTTTTTCAATCAATATCTTTACTAAAATCAAGCGATGCCCGCCATGAAGTAATGGTTAACGAGCTCGTCTCGCAAGTTATTTATTGTGTATTTGCTAACGAACTAACTCAGGAATCCGCTGCCAGGGAATTATATTCTCTCTAGATTCGTCATATTTTTGATCTGATGGTGAGTGTCCAATCCAAGATATTTGGAGTCTATGGAGTACGATTTCAACGTTATTACACTCAGGTCCACTCAAGCAATGTGTAGTATTACCTTTTATAGCCTCACCTGTGGATCAAATAGAATTGTTTAATCATTTAATAAACAAAAAACCCTATAATAGTGTAGAAAAATTGACTTTTAAATTGAATCATTAGTAGTAAATTATAATACTTGAAACCCTATCACTTTGATCAAACAAATACCTGTTAAATTGAATCATAGTATTGCATAGTTTTGTAATGGAATATCCCACACCCCCTCACAGTCATGTGGAATGACTATATTAGTGTCTATATACACAGGGAGTACGGCATTATACCTATTCTTGCTTTGGGGTTGGGTGCCCCATTCATTCGGCCTTGTGCCACATCGAAGCAAAGAGCTTCGTAAATTACTATTCTTGCTTTGGGGATCAGTAACATGCCTCACTATTCTTTGTCTGTCATATTGAATCTTTCTTGCAATAAACTCCTCTTTCGTTTATCTACAAACGTGTTGACTGTTTCTTTCCAATCCATTACAACCTTGTCTGATTATATCCCTTTTAAAGACACACAGTGGCCACAAATTATTCGATTCTTACTCGTATCAAGAAAGACCCTAACGCTGTTTGTAAGACACACAACTGTAGTAATTACGTATTGAACAAACTCACGTAAAAAATACACAATGAAAGCACACAACGAAAAATATTTCAGTCATTGTAGGTAACAGTTACTACCGCGTTACACGAAGAACTATTTTTTGGAAACAACGATAAGCATTTTTTTCTTGAAAAGTAATAATATCGGTAAGAATCTTTTCATCCCTATTTCCTGTTAACTGAAAGGAAAGTAAAAATCATGTTGCTTGACTCAACACGGGATTCCACCGTGAGTCGTAACATTACAAAAAATTGTGTCTTTCTTAAAAAGAAAAGTATTCTTGCATGAACATTGTTTGAGAACAATAGTCTTTTGTTCCATTCAATTGTTTCTGGCTAAAAAGAAAAAAAAATGTGTTTTTTATTTTTAAAGAAAGTTAATGTGTTTTTGCATAAAGTCGAACAACGAAGTATCTTTTTCGCGCTTAAATGTTGCTTCTGGTGGATATGTATTTTTCTAAAAGAAAACAAATGGAACATGTTATTGAATTGACCAAAGTGTTACCCAGCAGTTTGCAGTTACAACTGCAACAATTGCTCCAAAGAAGATTTGAAAAATATCAAAACATTTTTCAAGATTAGCTGATGCAATCGCGGAAACAAGCGAAAGACACCAAGCTATTGCGCAAAATCATATAAGCAAGGACAACAGAAGAACGTGGGTCCAGCTTTTTTCTCTTGATGGAATATCGAATTCGTTATTAGAATTCACGGATGACACGGACAAAGGAATAATCATCACCGCCTATTTTCGTGGATACAAGACAATTTTTACAAAAAGGTGCAAACAATGGTCAATGAAGAAAAAATTATTCGTAGTCCCTAATTAGGCATAGAAAGGAACACAAAATACACGAACCTAATTTTACCTAAAAAGCCGGAGGAAATCTCGTTCGAAGAGACAATAAAGGTTTCGTCCGGAATTTTCGACGAGAAGGACAGTTTGATCTATACACTATAAAATTTTTTAAATATCGTAAAACAAGAGAATGAAGACTATGTGACTTATGCTAGCAATGTAAATTCCAAATTTGAAAAGTTTAAAATAGCTGATGTTTCAATTGACATGATTAAATGTCTAATCTTCGTCCAGCGACTTATAGTCGAGAAGGACAAAGACATCGGATCCAAGATTTTTACTATTATAGAACAAGACCCTGAAATTACGTCTCAATAAGTGACTGAGGCAGATAAAGGTAAGGAGAGACAATAATTGAATCAAAGAAAAGAACCTTTTTCGTGTCCAAGCTATAAAAAACCGAAATTTTCAAAAAAAAAGGTGAAAATTTCTCAGCGTGATGCCTGTTGGGGTCTCATTTAAAAAATTATTGTTTTGAAAGGGTAAGGTCTGTTTCAAGTGTGGCTGTGTCGGTCAAAATAGCACCCACTATCGGTACAAACAGAAAAGAAAGAAGGAGAAATTTAAAACAAAAGTAAGTGCTGTTTTATTCATGAGTGGAATCGAAAATGAGAAAAAGTGGAAATAAGTTAATACAAAAATAAACAGAAATACATTGAAGTTATTGTTAGATAATGGAAGTGAAATTTCTTTTTTGCATGAAAATAGATTTTCCACCATTGAGGAGTACCAAAAAATAGCTAGACGGTTTGTTTTTTTTGGAAAAGGATAAATTTTTGGGGCTAATTTAGCTGCCATGTATCATTTATGTAGAGAACTTGCAAATCAAAATTCTATTTTTTTCCAAGTTCATCAAATTTATTTGGTAAAAATTGCCCGTAAATTCATTTTGCATATAAGTGGACGTGTCAATAAAAGAAAAATCTTTACAAAAATAATCAGAAACATTCATTTCTGACTTGAAAAACGAATTTCCAGGCGGTTTTTCTGAAGATTTCGGATTAGGTACGAAAACCGAGGTCAGGTTCAAACGTAAAGATAACATATGACCAGTAATCAAAGCAAAAACGAATGTACCATTCTCACCTTTTCTTTAAGTAAACCAAGAACTGGAACGTTTTAAGAAAATGGGGGTAATGTCTAAAGATGACTTCTCGAATTAGGCGGCACCGACCATGTATGTAAAGAAAAAACAAAAATATCCGAATGTATGGAGATTTTTCAACTGGATTAAATGACTGTCTTAAAGACCATGTTACGTTTCGCTCTGGCCAAACAAACGACAACACGTAATATATAAAAAAAAACATATATTTTTTTTTTTTTTGACGGTCGATTGTATGAAGTAGGAGCAATCAAGAGAGGTATTCGAATCGTTCGTCTATGAGGCCTGGACACTTCGGTATAACTTAGACGATGGCCGAGAAGGCGCACGCGGGGTAACGACGGGACAGGCTTGAGTGAACAGCGGAATTTCACTGCCTTCCGTTCAAAATCGTCGACCTTATATTACCATCAAACTCCCACGCTGAGATATGGACACGCCTCTTTGCCCACGCAATATCCTCCCATAACTGGCCAACGGAACATGTCACTCCGCTCTTTTTCCTGAGTAACAGGTGTTGATCATCATCGGGCGGAAATAACTGTCATGCAGTTCACAGGTCACCCTCTTCCGGTGCATCACTTTGTAAGAGCACCGTGGAATTTTAACCTCGTCACATATTGTCAGTCAAGCTGTATTTTACAAACACACATACCCGTTACCTTCACCAGAAGATATCTTCTCTATGCTAAATAGTGGCAAGGTGTTTTCTAAGATGGATCTGTCTGACGCATATTTACAAGTAAAAAGTAGACGAAGAGTAATCGAAGTTATCAGAGATTAACACGCATAAAGGGCTTTTTAAATTAAATTGTCTTCCCTTTGGACTAAATATTGCGTCCAGCTTGTTCTAACAAGTAATGGACACTATGTTAGCGGGACTAGAATTTTCCACAGCGTATCTAGATGACATCCTGTTAAGGTGTAAAAAGAGCGAACAGCACAAAAATATATCAAGGCAGTGTTCTAGATGATTGACAAATATGGCTTCAAGCTAGGTTCAGAGAAATACGAGTTCTTCATGAAGCCGATAAAATATTTTGGTCAAATAAATGACAAGAACGGTAGAAGGCCTGAAACTACTAAGGATATGTTACCACTAAATAATGTCACAAATCTTCAGGCGTTTTTAAGTTTGGCCAACAATTATATTATCTACATTCCCAAAATGTATGATCTTAGAGCTCTATTGAATGACCTATTGAAAAAGGGTGCAAACAGAATTTAGTCGAAAGAATGCGAAGACCCTTTCCGGAAAATAAAAAAGCTATCTGTTATCAGATTTATGGTTAGCTCATTTTGACCCTAAAAAAGAGATAATTGTAGTATCCGACGCTTGCAATTATGGGAGTAATTCTCCACAAGTTTGAAGATAGGACTATAAATCCCATAGCCAATCTGTCCAGAACACCACTTCCTGCAGAAATAAATTATAGCCAGATTAAGAAAGAAAGCCTAGCTATGATCTATACGATAAAGAAATTTCACAGGTTCATCCATGGGAGTTAATTCACTTTAGAAACGGATCATAGACTGTTCTTAACAATTTTGGGGTCGAAAAAGTATATACACACGCACACTACCAACAGGCTACAACGCTGGGGAATAATGTTGCTGAACTCAGACTTTAAGATGGAATTCCTATCCTAAAAAAAAAACAAGGACACGCCGATGTTTTGTCGAGATTGATCCCAAATATTTTAGAACCGTTTGAAGATACGGTGATAGCTGCCTTAAGGGATAAAAAAGAACTTTCTGTATTGCTATACAATACAATTCCTGAGTTACCTGAGATTCTAGAAGATATTTAAAAAACAGCTGAGAAGAACAAATTCATTAAAAAATGAAGAAACAGGTATGGCTGATGGAAAGACTAAATAGATCAAGGATATCATCTTTTTCAGACTGCGAGCAAGTACTATCATTTACAGATAATGGTAATATCCTATACACAGCAAAAGAAAATTTTGAGAGAATTTCATATAGTTCATCAAGACATGACAAGAATGATATCATTTATACGTAACTATGCATGCTGGTAAAAGTGTGCTGAGGTTGTCAACTTGCGGCAAAAGCAATAAAAATTCAACCATGACCTAAAACGGATGTTCTGTGGACGAGGATACACATCTACTACACTAGACCTTTAAATGGTCACTACTACCTTATAATCGTGGACAGTTTCTCCAAGTGGCCAGAAATACTCAAGTGTAGACATCTGATATCTACAAATACTGTTAATATATTAAACGAGCAATACAGATATTTCGGTGAACCAAAGACTTTTGTAAGTGGCAACGGTACACAATTTTCCCGGCAAAGAATTTAAAAATTTTTGTAGATCTTTGTCCATAGACCACATTACCACCTATTTTTAACATCCTAGATAAAATGGGCGGGCGGAGAGATTCGTGGACACTTTCAAAAGAGCTCTAAGAACGAATAAAAGCATGGACACTGATGAAAAGTATACAAAAGTTTTTAGCTCTTTATCAAATCACCCCAAATCAGAACATAGATTCAGGCTTTTCATCAGCCGAACTGATGTTCGCAAGAAAAAATCGGTCGAACGAAAAAAAGTTGTAAGAAACCTTTGTGACAAAATATTACAAACCAGGAGATAGTTTTCTGCAGAAATTATAGAAAGATCATTTAAGGCCATGACAAATAAAGATTTCACACAAAAAGATCGTGAACAATAACCAATAGAAGTAATATATGACGCATTCGAAATATCAGTTCCCATATCTCTACCAGTACCTATCGAAATATCTCCAATAACACTAGTGACGGGTGTGTCCTTGTGGTGTAATGGTTAAAGCGATGGACAGCGGAATCGTAGTAAGCGAGTTCGTACTCCAGTCGCGCTATTACGTTCACTTTCGGGCAGATACCCTTGGGAAAGGTATGAATCCCATTATCCTCCCTGCAATGGGTTAAATAGTACCACTACTGTTTTACTTTGAGAATGGCTTTGGCATTAAATAACCTACAAAGGTTTATATGCCATTAAACAAAGAAACTAAAGAAACCAAACTAGTAATGTGGTATTGAGCAAAATATTAATGGGAAAATTAGTTTAGGGATATGTGTTGTAATGGATTATCCCTCTCTCTCTCTCTCTCAGACATGTGGACTGACTATAACAGTGATTATGTATATAATGAACACGGGATTATACATGTCCTTCCTTCGGGGATTACTAGCATGCCTCACTATCACTTGCCTTATTGTATCTCTCTTACAATAAAACACTCTTCCTTTTACCAACGAACGTGTTGACTGTTCCTTTCCACAAGAGTACAACCTTGTCTGATTGCATCCTTTTTAAAGACGCAGCACAAAGCAAAAACTGGAACCATGTAAATGCGTGCAAACAAATGACTGATAAATTGAATGATTAGAATTACGTGGCAGTATTTGGAATCGTTTAACTGTGTGCAAAAAAGAATACTGTTGAATAGAATTACTAATTTTAGATAGCAATATTGGTAACCATTGAACTGTGTGTAAAAAAAAAAAAAAATGAGCCCCGTCTTGTTTGAAAATTTTTACTAACATATTATCTGCCTACCAATCATATATTCAATGTATATGTTTAAACAGAATTTGGCATTAATATAAGAGTTAATACGCCGTAAAATTCAACTGTCACGTGGTCTACCACTGAGAGGAGAGAAATAAGGAATGTCCCCTACCCCTCCGTGTTTGAATTAGCAGGCTGCCAAAGAATGACCGTTAAAAGAGGAATGTTGGTCAACTTCGGCCGACCGGTCAGAGAAAATAAAGAATGTGGGTCAGGCTATCTGTACCCCGTAACCTCACTCGGGTGAAAGAGATAGTAGTCCGAACGGATCGCCTACAGAATGAAAGCCAACAGATGTTTGCATTCAGTGACCAGGGAAAGGAAGAAAAATGGCTAAATGATTGGCTAGAATCCTAAAACGGAAATAGCCCCTTTTTTCGTCAGCGGAAATAGGGAATAAGAAAATCAGTTTTGAAGAGAGATGTCACCGTGAACCGGAGTCCTGGCCCGAGATTGTGGAATCGTACTTTGCGAGTTCGTACTTCAGCCGCACGATTCCGTTCACTTTCGGATAAATATCTTTGTGAAAGGCATTGCAATTATTCTCTCTCTCTCAATTTAAAGAAAGACTAAAGAAAAGGAAAAAAGGAAGAAAGACATTTATAGTTATGTATTATCCGCTGATAATATAGCCGACACGTTGAATATGTGTGTCTGCGTGTAAATTAAAAAGAAGAATGGATTTGGCATTAGATAACTTACAAAGGTTGATATGCCATTGAACAAAGAGAACAAACCAAACCATCGTCACAAGTGATGATACACCGTAAAATACAACCAATCAACCAACCAACCAAATTTATTCCGCTGAAATATGCTGATTTTATGATACAAAATATTTTTAATTCAATAAAACCTAACTATACTTAAAAACAAATATGCATATTTCAATGACGATTTCTTAATGCAGTTAAAGATGGCGGAGAGCATTTGTAGTTTATAAATATCTGCACTTAATAACATGCCCTCAAGATTTTCGACTGTTTAAGATCTAAAAAATAAAATGGAAGAAAACGCAATCATAGTTTGTTTTATTTTTTTCCTTTGATAATATATCAATCTTCGTGATTTATTCTATGCCAAAGCTATTCTTTTAGAGGAAAATCTGTGATACTATTTAACCCATAGATGGCGGAATAAATGGGTTCACACCATCCCAATGAAATAAGTCTGAAAGCAAACATAATAAAGAAACTGAAAATTTAATTTTGCTTACATTGAGGCCACAGTCCAACATTTTGTCCATAAAGTTATAAGGACGACCCCCTTTACAATCTAGTTCCCATGGTTATTATGACCACCTGTTAAATGATAGATTGGTATAATCTCTTATTTAGCAGGTACTGTACAATGGTTTAGAACGTTGCTGAATAACTGCTAGTTCATCTGGTTTGATAGACGTTTGGTGAACCCGAGGTTATTTTAACAAGGTGGCGTTGATTGGACAAAAAGATAATGTAATCAGATGATCCCAAAAGTTAGGAAGACGTTAGCCAGTCAGTGAGAAACGTTTAGGTCACGCAATTGAATTTTCTATCGCTGTCTAATGAATACACGTAATCTGCAACGGTTGAGGAGAAATTTCGTCAAAGTAATTACATATTATGTGCACATAAAAATGTGGTCGGATTGTTATTCCCAGTTCTAGCCTAGAAGAACATAGAACAAGACGAGATAACGACAGAAGGCAACAAACCAAAACAAAAATGGCAACACGTCGAAACTGAGATGTAAACCGAGGTACAAAGTGAAGAGTAAAAATGGTGATCACCGAGTTAGGGCTATTATACATAATCCAGATTAAAACGTACTCAAAGATTAGCGTCTATATATTATAAAATTAAGGAATGATTTTTTTTTTATATTAATCAGTTTTCGTTAATTATATTTTATCATTCAGTTTGGTAAGGCTTTGAAGTATTCGAGTCTCTGAAGTCCAGGTGCATAGTCATTTGGTGCAGTTACGCTCGCGCGTACAGGATATGTGAATCACCACTTGTCATTATAAACCCCCAGAAAGGAAATGAGGCTGGAGTGTGGATGACGTCATGTTCAGAAGCGATGGTTCTGAGAATCTGAGGATTTTGAAAAGACGTCAGTTGAGATTGCAGCTTTGAGGTGAGAGGGGGACTTCTACCCTTGAGACGATAGTTGGATTATGACCGTTGAAAGATGTAGTTGGATTTTTCGGATCTCTACCGACAGAGATCTTAAACACTATAAGATGCACCGCGCATGGGGCGGAGTGAGCATAGTAGGGTTAGCATAGACTTTTAAGAATTATGTCTCTCTCCTCGTGTTGCCATGGAATGAAGACAGGAATCAATAAACCGTTCGTATCGGAAACGACAAAATCCGCCTGCATTAGTATATGTATTTGTATTGCTGTGATTGATCTCATCACGCAATACAACATATGGTTATCGGATTTTTTTCTAAAAAGTGTATAGATTGATCGATTGTTGGTGTTATATAACATATGAGATAGCTTTTCGGTTCGTTCCTAGTGACTCCGTGTGTTTGACAAGCTGTCACGTTGTGATTAGTAAACAGGGCGTCAAGGCAATCGGTTCCAACAGGTGTGTAATCGGAAGAAGATCACGTGATGAGAACCACGCGGTGAGATTTAAACCGAGTGTGGAGAATCGGAAGTCGAGCAAGGGACACACAGCCGATCAGAGGCGTGTCGGCTTGCAAGCGGCTGCGAGCATTGGTACCCCCTCGCTCCCGGAAGAAGGTATGGGACAATTTGAAGTCCCCTTTCTGAGTATATGTCTCTCCATCTATATTTCACCTAACAACAAACAGTTGGCCCCTTTCGAGAATAAAATGAGAGATATATATTTATATAGAAGTGTTTCGTTTGTTCATTGAAATTCGTTCATTATGGTTGATTACGATACAACACTGGGTCGGCCACGGCAGAAAGAATGCAACACGGCCATCTCCATGATCTTCTAAAGAGCCTCACGGTATATTCGGAAGAAAAAAATATCGAAATCCCTAAAAGAATCTTGTAAAGGGTTAAACTCAAATACACATGTCTATTTGGTAGCACAACAGAAATCTAACTCCTAAAACTCAAACCGCAAACTTTCCCATGGCTTTCTTCTATCTATATCCACTTTAACCGTACATAATTCTCAAACCTACAGACTTCCAGTGTTTTAGTCTATCCTTCCAAAATTTAAGTTTTTCTTCCGTTTGTCTTCATTCATTCTTTTATTCATTCATTCTTTTTTTCTTTCTTTTATAAAAAATTACTTAGCCTTGCTTAGTTTGGTACAAGAACGTTAAATTTCCTACGGTACCTGCTTCTTACTTATCTGATCTGTTTATTTCTCTTGTTTCTTTATTTCTTTCTTTTTTTCTTTCTTTCTTTCTTTCTTTCTTTCTTTCTTTCTTTCTTTCCTGTTCATTTCTCTTGTTGCTTTCTTTCTTTCTTTTTTCTTTCTTTCTTGTTTATTACTTTCTTTCTTTCCTGTTCATTTCTTTCTTTCTTTCTCTCTTTCTTTCTTTTTCGTCCTCAGATTTTATAATATTGACTTCACCTCTGTTATTTATTAGTACTTTTTTGAACGCCTGACACTCGACCATAAAACGCATGACCGTTAATCTGTTTGCATATGTTTATTTTTTCAAATGCTCATTTACACTCAAAATTTCACGTCCATGCTCTCTGCCTCTCGTTTTCTAATCTTCACCTAAACCTTGTGTATCGGAATAATTTTACCGCGTTATATATATATATATATATATATATATATATATATATTGGATTTAGTACAGTAAATTATAAAAGTAGTAGTGGTGGTATTTTAATAATTGGTGATCAATCATTATAATGTGTTATGCCAGGTATTGCCTAATTTGTCCACATATACTTTCTTGGGTCCCGGTCAGCTCTCAGAGACACTCTGAAAATATGATATTATCTAACCCTCACCCTCTCTTTTCTATTCAAATCTTTTTTTCTTGTTCATCAGCCCCCATCCCTTTCAAATACAAACCACTAGTAAAAATCCATTCCTACAATACTTTTCGTTTATATTTCTCTCTCTCTCTCTCTCTCTCTCTCTCTCTCTCTCTCTTAGTTTCCTTCTGCTACACCTTTCTTTCTTTTTTTCTTTTTTTCATAAGCACTGCTAAATAAACCACTCTTATTATGAATGTCCATCTCCTCACCAATTCTCCCTCTCTCTACTTTTGTTACTTTTTATCCCCTACCTAATTTCTAATCGATTAGCTTTTTGATATTTTGGAAAGTATATCGATTTTCAGCAGATTGAATATGGGAAAAGTTTAATTAGTTGCTTCTTGTTTAACGTGAGATTAGTGGTGAGGTTAGATATCAATGAAAGAAAGAAAGAAAGAAAGAAAGAAAGAAAGAAAGAAAATCTCGTCTTTTTTAAGGAAATTGTATTTCTTAAAGAGTTCAGGTAGACGCAAAATGCAATAGGTCAAGTGTCGCCATTTTGAACTGCAAAATTCTCCATGTGCATTATTATGTTGCAGTTTTAATTACTATACTGCAAACTAGAGGCAGTTGGGTACTCTATGTGAGGTTGGGTTTTATGGCATATCGACTCTTGTAGGTTATTTAATGCCAAAACCTAAGTAATGGATGTATAGTCTCCGTGATTCAAATTTATATATATATATATATATACATAGAGAGAGAGAGAGAGAGAGAGAGAGAGAGAAAGAGAGGACGATAAGGAAATCTGAAAGTAGATCTGTCCAAGAAAGGAATTACCTTTTTTTCTGTGAATATTTGTTGACGTTTTGAAAACAATCATCATGATTGTCTTCATAAAACGGCAGCTGAGCAACCATGCTATTAAATAAATATATATATATAAACTAATATACATTTATATAATTGCTCTATCATAGATATTGAGCTCTCTCCAAATTATGCCATATTTGGTCTGCCACAAACCCACCAAGTAAGATAGTAACAACCATATATTACTGTAATATATATATATATATATATATATATATATATATATATATTATCACATGCGGTTAGTTGGGTAACTTACCTGGATGGTGAGCTATTTTCTAGAAAATTGCAACATAGTAGATATCCAAGACATAAATTTAAGAAACGTTTTAAGGATATCATCCAAGAGAATATATGCGAAATTGTATAGACAATGGAGACAGATAACGGATGACGGTACACGAATCAACATGGAAATAAAAGATCTATGAAAGCTGTAAAACACGTGAAGCTCGGAGAACCGAAGCACTAGTTTGAACCAAGCAATTCGGAAACAGGACTTGGCCTTATTCCCCGAGACTTAACAGCCTTAACGTGTTTTGAAATATTTGTATTTGGGTCTGTTTGTACAAAATGGGACGAGCTTCTCATATGTATTATCACTACAGCAAATTCTAGAAGACTCGCTTTACAAGCATTTTTCTGTAGCAACCTACAGAGGACTACTTTCACTTTAGTGACAAAAAATGTGGATCTACAGCAGGTTTTCCAAGTCATATGTAGGTGCACGGGGGAAATGTCAATGGAAAAGAGACCTAACCCGCTGGTCACTAATGCAAAAGGGTTTGCAAAAAATATTTGACCAAAGGAGTCAAACGTGATCTCAACAGTCCTTTTAGTGGATCGATGAGATGGCCTTCTTCTGCAAAGAAGTGACAGTCACTATACACACACACACACACACACACACACACATATATATGTATATATATATATATATATATGTGTGTGTGTGTGCATGTGTGTGTGTGTGTGTGTATATTCCGATAATTACCCGAGATGACCTGGACATGCCTACGTAGGGGAAATTCAAAAAATGAACAGACCCCCGTGAATAATACCAGGAAATAATTACATAAGTACAACTAATATCAAAACACAAATTGATGACACATTGAAGAATAGCAAGTATATTTTATTTGGTGACATATAAAACGATTAATCACATAATACGCGAATGAAGCAAACTGACACAAAAGGAATACACAACTAGGAACGATTGGGTGGGGAAAGTGACCCACTAAGAATTGTGCAAGAGGATAACGTTTAACCATGCTGACTAAAGTTGTGGTCAATTCAGAAGTTTTCATGAAAAATTAGACGCATAAAACTGTCTGCGATTGTGAAATACAAATTGTTGAGCAAATTCAGGCAAAAAGACATATCTTTAAATAACAAAACGAAAAGAACTTGTCATATAGTGAATTTTGATATTCAAACAATAAAAAGTGAAATGGTCGATAATTGATTCGGTCTTGCCGGTGAAATGAAACAGTTTTGGGACATGAAAAAGACGGTGAAACCAATCCTAGTTTGGAACAGTTCATAAAGGCTTTGATAAACAGAAGAGAGGAAGAATAAACACCATCCAGGCAAAATCTTTTAAAATCAGTTACGATATTCGGAAAAGTCCTGGAGACCGAGCGGGACTTGCTGTCTTTCATATTCAGTAAAAAAAAAAACCTGTTAGAACTAATGGAAGAAAAATTCACCAGAGTAAAATAATGATAATAATAATAGTATAATGGTAGTACCTATTAAATCAAACTCTTTCGTTTCTTGTAAAGCATTTAAGAATAGAAGTGGGGGGATGGAAAAAGAAAAAAAAAACAACGAAAAGGGAAGGAACATAAATGATCGCACATGTGTTATTAGAAGCAAAGTGAAATGTCAGAGAATTGGAAAGCAGTATAATATCATACCTTAATCCCAAGCTGGCAACCCGAAAAGGTATGTAAATAATTGCTCAATGTTAGTATCTGTCGCTGATTTTTATATAATTACTATTGTAATTGGTCAGTCTAAGAATAACCAGACTGAAATAATCCTTACAGAGTTTAATTCTACGTTATCTGGTCCCGACTAGTCAATTGCTCGTCGCCTAAAATTCCTTTGAATTTCGAAAGTATCATAAATGTGGACTTATACTAAGTTAAAACTTAAGCAACGTACGGGTGGAAATGACAAGAATCAAAAAAGAAAAAAAAAATTATTTTCATTTTTTTCTTTTTTTTTATGACCCGCATAAGAGTTTTCGTTGAGAAAACCAGGCCACGCCTGTGTCAGTCACGCAGATTTTAAACAACCCCTGGGTCTGTTATAGCCACAATATACAACCCATGATAAAAATGCTGAATCCAGATATGACACAATCGGCGGGTGCTCTCCTGATAGCCAGCATGAGAGACCCGACCATCATCTTACGAATATTGGTTGTTCTTTTTTCAGGAACACGAATGACGATTTAAAGGACCACACAAATCAGAGACGCAAATACAAAACATGGACTTGGGAAGACAACCAACTCACTTAACATTACTATTTTGGGAGCATCCCTACACAAAGAGGATATAGAAAAAAGAATGATAGTGATCTGACAAGAATGCGCTAGTTTTCAGACAACAAGCCAAGTTAGTACAATAAGAAAGAACATTTTTCTGGCCTTGCAATACTAGAAATACACCAGAAAATAAATAATGAACAAGTTTGTTATGTATATCCATAAGTGAGCTCATTCCATAATTTTTGCCTAGGGTAGTATATCATATCTACGGGGTAAGATCATGTAGCACTATCAATGGAAGGAAAGTAATTTGAAACTTTTAGATTAAGCATAAGAAATCCTTGACCATTCATGGATCTGGTAAAAGTATCGAGACACCTTGAAATGTTACAGTAAATTCAGAAGAAATGAGAAGATTAATAATTACACACACACACACACACACACACATACACACACACATATATATATATATATAGTCCT